>CABFWB010000153.1:388413-414979 GCA_902151455.1 Timema bartmani | reverse complement strand
TGATAGGCAGGTCAAGGTTTGAATATCAGCTGGGGAAACAGGGGGATAGTTTTCCGAATGTGATTTAATATTTTAGTTTTCTTCATCCATTCTCCCCGCTGATTAGGTTAAGTCCTCGAAAATATATTATATTCCTCTCTTGAAATTAGTTTTTATAAACCATGGTGTTAAACGTATTAGTTGGGGAAAACAAGTCCGACTCATTCAAAATAAAATGCTAAAGACTGAATATATTTGAACGCCGATGATTCTGTATAACCAACACAAGTTTATTATATTTAAAAGTCAATGGCATAGTAATGTTATTATTACATATTATTATGTTTTAATATCCCATTAGTTATATTAATAAGCAAGTTCGTGAAATAGTTAATACTATACCCGTTTTGGTGGACACATAGTCTAATACAGTAGACTAAACTGCCGATGACGGGGATATCGAGGTTCGAATCTTGGTCGGGTGTACTGAGGTTTTTTTTCAAAATTGTTTTCCACGGTCTCTATGCAAATGCGGCTACACTTCCTCAAAATATAACCTTCATAATCCTTAAAACAATTAATGTAATTAGTTAATAAGCGTAAAACCCAAACGGATAGTAGGACGTGGTGCTAAGAAGAATTAATATTATATTAAACGTTCAAGATAATTTGATAGTATCTTATAATTATTTAATGCAATACCTTAATATGTAAAGATATAATATATTTCTCTTTACATATTTAAGTATTACATATTATATTTAGCTAGGTACACTAAACTTAATTAGTCGTGTTTTATACAATAGTCTCTCAAACCAATAGGCCGGCGCATGATAAATGTTCCTGAACCAGCTACGCCACGGTAGGTCAAACAAGCATTTAAACGTTCCCTACACGTTTGTGTGTCACAATAACCCCAATAACCATGTAAAAAGACGCTTGGACCTTCACAAAGACAAATGAATGACGTTATGAATGAGCAAAATTAGTTAAATTCTACACGTCTAACAACGACCTTCTGTCTGTGTAATTTTTTTCCCTACGTACGGTAATTTGCCATTGTGAGAAGCAGAAGTGGGCGTACGTGCGAGAGAGACAATAACTGGCTTCAAAAAGGAAAAAGGGGATGGTGTTAGGGGGGGGAATAGGAGAAGAGCTCTGCTCTAGACATGTCCAATAAGAGAGTGGGCATGTGAAAACATGGAGTGGACACTATAATTGATCATTAAAGCACAAGAAAGTTTTTGGGAGTCGCGTGTAAGAGAGAAAGGGAGGGTTGAAGTTGACAAGTCCGTCTCTAGGGTGAAATATGGGGAGGGTGGGCGCCTTTGGCAACGGTGAAGGGCTTTTAAGAAGTATGTTTTATGGAGGAAAATCATCACGATACATTTGTCTATTGTTATAATAAACTAAAGTTACGACCAAAAAAGTGTCAACATTGTAAAATTAAATCGTCATAAGCTGAAACACAATTTTTTCCCAGAAGCTTTCACGACTACTTCCCCCATTTTATTCTTTAAAAGAATATTGGATAAAACAGTAGAATCTTTACATGTATAAATAAACATTTGTGTAAGAGTAACAACCAATTATTATATTGAAAGAAGAAACATTGGAATAATTGAAGTGGATAGTAAAACATCTCTCTTGAGATGAGGTCTGCAAGATTCGTTTTACGTGCAATCTGTTCTTCGTATATTGACCTTTTTTTTCCAAGTAGTTTAGATCTCTTAGTGAATTGTAAGGCCGTAGAGGAAGAAGTGAGAGAGAGGGGTGGGGAAGGGGGGGGGCCTAGAAGGAGAACAGGAAGAAGGCAAGAAATATGTCCCGGGGATGGTCATCCGCTACCCGGCAAACAGCCCGGACGGCTTTGCTCAGTGAGTATTTTCTTCTTCTTCTTCTTCTTCTTGCCCAACAAGAGAGCAGGCAAATGAAAAGAACTCTTTTATTTTGGAATGAAACTACATCAGACCTACAATGTTGAGGGTCGCGATATATATTATTGTCTTGGTGCAAAGAAGTGTAATAGGATGGAATTTTTCATTTATTTTTTCTAATGCAGTGTGTATATAGTATTTTTTTTAAATCGCTCGATTAAACCTTAAATGAATATCTTGGTACGAATATATTTGTGATTTTTGTTCACATCCAGTACATATACACTACAGCAGCATTTATAACTGAACACTTTAAACTTAACCAAAATAGCATATCTACTCCAGCGTATATCTAACCTTATTGTTAATAATGTAACTCTGGTGCCAATCATCTTTATGACAGGCCTATCCACAATTAAAGGCTAAACTATGTAATATTCTTATATTATAATTATGTTTTATGTGTTTTATGCTTCCCAGAAGTGAAGCTTCAGTAAAATAACAGTAATCATTTAAGAAGCTATAGTGACATCTAATGGTGAAGTACACAATATGAATGTTAAATACCGTGTTTAGGAGCCATTATGTCTGGGGAACCTATTGGTTGTACACGAAAGTAATTATCTGAAATAAGAATGTATTATTTAATGAATTTAAAATCTTTCTAGGCTTACTTAATTATTATGAAAACATTTGTGTGTGGTATTTTTGGTTAGCTTATGTTTCCTAATAATGGAAACATGAGTTTGTGATATACTAGATAATGCTAGCCTATATAAATTATTTTATTATTAATGTTTTTAACTCGGATTACTAAAAACTATATTGGTAAGTGCATCACTTAAAAAATAGTTCTTACAAAATTATCTAGTTTGATTATTATTCTTGGACAAATGCTAAGTATCTTAAAGATTATTTATAAAAAATGGGGTGGGAGATTTAATATGTACTTATTCCTTGTTATGTTAATCTTAATCTTCTTGCAGCATGGTATCGTGTCCACAAATCATTTTATTTATCTAACATAGGGTATAAAATATAAAGCAGAAAGTAATTGTGTGTGTGTATGTGTGTATATGTGTGTGTGTGTGTGTGTCCCGAAAAATATAGTGTCCTTTTAGATGAGCTGGAAAATAAAATTTTGCAGGAATATAATGAAAGTGATTCGCACGTACAACCAGAAAAATCTAAAAATGGAGAATTTCAAAATGGGGATATAGGGAATGGTGTAAGTAGAAGAAAATTTTAAATGAAGTAGAAAATTAAAATTTGTGAGCCAGGTAAGGCGAGAGTTTAAAACTTCCAAAACTAATAGAAATCACTAATTATTAGTGTGGTATAAAATTTAAATTTGGAATTGAGCTAAAGGGCTTCAATACAAATAATTAAAATAGTTTTGAATTTTTAAATTTTTAAGTGGGACCTTTGGGGCAGAGGGGAGGGGGTATAAAAACAAAATAAACTTTTAAGTGTGGTAGAAAAGGTTAATTTAGCACTCGGGTAGGAGAATTACTCCAGATAACCAAATAAGTCTTAAAATTTGAATTTTGTAATTGGGAGTTATATAAATTAGAATGGGAGAGGGAACTGGTTAAAATATCCAAAACTAATAGAAAAAACTAGCTCTATGTGATATAAAACCGAAGCTCAGCAAGTATGTAAGTGTACCACTTCAAATAACGATAAACGTCTGAACATTTTAAATTTCAAAATGGGAATCCATGAAATAGGGAAGAAGGTTATGGATGTAACAACAAAACTTTTAAACTTAGGTGGAAATTTAGATTTGTCAGTAGGGGTTATTTCAAATAAATAAACGTTAAATACTAGCTATTTCTAAAAGGGGGCTGGTGAAATGGGAGGTCTAAATTTTTCCAAAATTAAAATAATAAGTTACTTTTAACAGTGTTCAGTGTTCAGAGCTATATAGAAACAGTAAGGGCTATTTTTTCTGTAAACGTTCAAGCTGTGTGCACAGCTTCATTAAAGTTCGTCAATGTTGTAGCTCGATGGCCTGGGTCTGTACATGACAGTACAATATTTTTAAACAGCAGATTACGAACTCAGCTACAAAACAGAGACATTTCTGAGAGAAACCTACTAGGTGATGGAGGTTATGCTTGCAGTGCTTTTTTACTAACTCCACTCAGTTCTCCAACTAATGAAGCTGAAGCATTATATAATCAATCTCATATTGATTGACACAAGGAACCCTATTGAGAGAGCTTTTGGCGTTGTGAAGAGAAGATTTCCCTGCCTTACAATGGGTCTAAGGTAAAACATTGAAGTGCTTTGTTGCTTGCTTTGTGCTTCATAATATTTTACTTGAAAGAGGTGAAGATGATCCACCACTATTATAAGATCTACATATACTTGCAAGAATGTATCCTCTAGTTGATGTTCCTTTGAATCGTCATAATGACAAGAGGGAGAGCTGCTACTGCGACCAGAACAATGCCTATAAATACAACTTTCTTGGAAAGGGTAGAAAGGTGAAAAATGATAATTACAATAGTTTGTTAGTAAATGAACAAATTATTATATTACCCAATAAGTTTTATTTTATAATAATGAAAAACAATAAATATGTATTATATAGTCAAAGTAGCCTTGGTTAAATATTAATTCTTCAGGTTGCTTAGTCCAATTAGTTTGATTTCCAGCATAGCTTTTTTGATTTGAAGCTCTGCTTCTTGAACTTCTAATGTTGTCTGAAGGATTTTCATTTCCATCTTATGTTTTTCTTCAATAAGCTGAATTTTCTTTCTCTCAATAGAGCACCTAGTATTTGTGAATCCTTCTAAATTACTTTTATGAAAGGAAAAGTATTTTTTGAAATGGATTTTCTTCTTTTTTTGTAGGAGGTGACATCATTTAAGAGTTTGTGATTGACAAGTCTTTTTGAGCATTTGAAAGTAATGGCTCATTTTGATTATTTTCCATTAATGTAGAGTTGCTGCAAACCACCACTACTCAAACCACCACTACAGGATTCTCAATGATAGTTGAATGAGTAGGGTTGAAAATACATTCTTCTGATTGCTATAAAAATAATAAACAATTGTTATTTATAAACAACAGTTTTGTTTTAACTTATCATGAAACAAAATACCACTATTCAACTCAATAAATATAATTACCTTTTCAACTTTTTCCTCTCCAGGAAGTTCAATGTGATATCCTGCGTCACTGTCACTTAAATTTACTAATGGGACAAATTGTGGTTTGAGAAGTGCCATTAGTTTAGCTCCTTTCTGCTTGGTAAATGTTCCACCTCCAGTCTTATACAATTCCACCTGGAAAAAAAACTTGAATATTCCACTATTTACACTTACACTCTGGATTGTTAAAATCAAATTTATTAATTCGGAAAATGTGTTAGGTTAGGTTTAATCACAATAAAAATAATTAAATTCATGAAACTACAAATTTCTAGTTTATTAATTTAGAAAATATTATGTTAAGCTAAGTTTAGTGAGAATAAAAAAAAATTTATGAAACTATAAAATTAATAATTTCAGAAAAATTATCGAGATTAGGGTTAGTATCAATTAAAAAAACAGCTAAATTGTTGATTCTATACAGTTTAAACTTATTGGTTCACAAAATATTGTGTTAGGCTAGGTTAGGTTTAGTGACAATGAAAACCATTGACTTGATGAAAATATAAAGTTTAAAATTTATTAATTAACAAAATAGTATTTTAGGTTAGGCTTATTGACAATAAAAACCATTACATTCATGAAACAATAAAGTTAAAACTTATTAATTCAGAAACTATATTAGGCTAGGCCTAGTGACCAAATTTTTTTTTAATTTATTTAAATAGTAATATTAATACTGTATAATACTATAAAGTGTTTCATAAAAATAAATATTTTACCTTGTCATTCAGCTGTTGCTTTTTTAACTCTCCTCTTGTAGTTTTCATAGTATATTTTTAATTGTTCTGAGGATCTCTGAACACATGTGATGTTTTTATTAAAGTCATCGGCTAAACTTTTCCAGGCCGCCTCTTTCTGTTGACTTGTCACAGCATCAGTTTTTTTATTTTCTATTATCGACACGTATTCTTCCAACAAATACAATAACAGGACACGCTCATCTGAAGTAAAGTTGGGACTTCGGGATTTCTTTTCACTCATTATGTTATTTAAAATAATATAAATACTTTAAAAGCTCATTTTATGACCTAACTATAATAATACATTAATACAAACGTCTATTAATAATTTTAAACAAATTTACGTGTGTTAATTAAACAAATAAAGAAAAAAAAGATATTCACGAAGCCAATCTGGTGTATACTTTTAGGCTATGTTACAACAGTCAGCTGTTCGAAAATATAACTTTTTACAACGTTGCCATGTTAGTTTTATTTGATTCTCCGGTCAAATCTGTGGTCAGGTGATCGGAGTTTTTGATCTTTAGTTAACTTTTGCAACCCAAATTTTTCTTGATTTATAATTAAGCTGATTGACAATCCGGTGATTGAAGAATCCAAATTATATTTGTGCAACCGGCTCTTAGAATTTCAGATTGGGAATGTGCGAACTGAAAATGGGAGGGGAGGAGTGAGGAGTGACTAATATATTTTCAAGTGAATTAAAAATATACTTTTCGGCTTGGAGGAAAATTTAAATTCACCAATTTGGTAAAAGGATCACACCACATAGCAATGACAATTGGGAAGTTTGGAACTCGTAATCAGATGCTGGTAAACCGTGGGGGATATAAGGGGCCTAAAAATTTCCAAACCCAATAAAAGAAAAAAATCTCGATTAGGTGTAAATCTTTAACTTTGTAGAGGCAGACTAAAAATGTCTAAAAATAAATATACATAAAAACCAAAGATTATTTTTAGTAGAGCCATTAGTATTGAGAATACATAGCTAAAAATCAAAGAATAAATGTATACTATTAGGTGAAATGTGATGCTATTTTTTTCCAAAATGTTTCTGTAAGAAAGTATATTTGGTTTTACATATATCATGATCATCCTTAGGTAAATATTGCATTGTCAATGGATTGAGTTCATTTGTGCACTCAGTTTGAGGAATAGATAATATATTATTTTAACAATATTATTTTATTTATTAACTGCCATAAATGGTTTATGGCTGCCATAGCTAGTTCAGGATTGTACAGAGAAACTATAAAAATTATGTTGGCCGGATGTTGAATGTCCTAATTTTGTATAGTTTGATGCGGCTTACCCGTGTGAATAACGGGCAGAACTTATGGTCTATATAATATAAAGGAAAATATAAGTGTGTGTGTGTGTGTGTCTCTATAAAAAGATTAGCACCTTCTAGATGAGGAGCTGGAAAGCTTAAATTTGGTAGGAAGATGGAGGGTTATCCCCTTAAAACTAGAACGAAATATCTAAAAATGGGAAATTTTAAAATGGGTCTACCTGCTTCAGTGGCCACATGGTCTAAGGCGTCACTCTTTCAATAGACTAGACTGTATATGACAGGAATATCGGGAATCGAATCTCGGTTGGATGCATTTAGGTTGTTTATTCCTAAAATGACCTTTCACACCCCTTTTATGGAAATTTGGGTACACTTCTTCTAAATTCAACCTTCCCCATCCCTAATTCACTAGCGTAACACGAGAGAGACTGCTCAATCACATCGTGGATGCTACTTCCCGCCAAAAAAGGAACGTCAATATTCCCTCAGACGAGAAACACATCAGTTGTAAAGTGAATAATTAATGTTGATGATGGGCTTTTCGAAAGTTTATTATAAAATACAAATTCAAAATATCTCTAGTTGGAGACCATTCTGAATAGGACATTTGTTCTTACAAGCTTTTATTTTTCTTATAATGACAAATAATACTATGACCTTCCACAATGTTGACCTTTCTAACACCGCCTTAGAACTAAAACTAGAACGAAATATCTAAAAATGGGAAATTTTAAAATGGGTCTACCTGCTTCAGTGGCCACATGGTCTAAGGCGTCACTCTTTCAATAGACTAGACTGTATATGACAGGAATATCGGGAATCGAATCTCGGTTGGATGCATTTAGGTTGTTTATTCCTAAAATGACCTTTCACACCCCTTTTATGGAAATTTGGGTACACTTCTTCTAAATTCAACCTTCCCCATCCCTAATTCACTAGCGTAACACGAGAGAGACTGCTCAATCACATCGTGGATGCTACTTCCCGCCAAAAAAGGAACGTCAATATTCCCTCAGACGAGAAACACATCAGTTGTAAAGTGAATAATTAATGTTGATGATGGGCTTTTCGAAAGTTTATTATAAAATACAAATTCAAAATATCTCTAGTTGGAGACCATTCTGAATAGGACATTTGTTCTTACAAGCTTTTATTTTTCTTATAATGACAAATAATACTATGACCTTCCACAATGTTGACCTTTCTAACACCGCCTTAGACCATGCATCCACCGAAGCTGTTCTAAACTTTTGGTGTATAACTATGTGGCTATAAGAAGCTTGACGCATACTTTACCTGGTTAAAAGTATAAATACATAGAAGTTGATATATTACGAGATAAAATGTGATTATGTACAGTTCTAGAAGCATTGTTGTTTCAAATTAATCATTAGTAAGAGTTCATTAATTCATTGTCTCAAAGATGACGTTTTTAACTTATAACTAGAGAACTTGAAAGTTATAGGTTTACTTAACCTATCTTCATAGAATAATCTACACTGGTATGGATATCATCTCTGAGGGAAATGTATGGATATACTATTGGGAAACAGCATTGTCAATCTCTCGTTTTTGTATGATCACTCTCGCCTCAAATATTAGACAAGTTTCGCAACGCTGGTTATTCTAGGTTGCCAGTAGCTCCTTCCTACCCCAGAACACCACCTTCAGACATAACCGAGAGCGAGGAGATTTGGCAACATTTAACTGAGAGAGAGCGAAGATAAAACTGTACTCCATAAGACTTAAAGTCTGTTCATCGTAGGAATTGTTTTCTGAAAGGTCTTTTTTCCTACCAGAAATCTATTATATAGTAGGATATTTGTAGGAAAAAAGACCTTTCGGATCGTAATTCCTACCGTGAATGGAATATACAGTTCCCTCAGCAATGATATTGGGTGTAGAATGGTCCGAAAAGGTCCAGAAAAACTAAGTTTAGTTGTATTTGAGAGTTGTATGAAATGTATCTCTTTCTAAACTATTTATTGGTTTATATAAGAAAATTGAAATATTTGAAACATGATTCTAGATTACCTGCCTATAAACAGATCACAATATGAAAATGATTTAACAAATTCACTTAGTTCAAGTAAGTATTCGCTGCTATGCTCATCACTAAATAATTATAACAGGACATATAATTTTTGTTTAGGGAAAACCACTCTAAATACACCCGAACGGGTTTCAAAGCTCGGTCTCCCTGTCATCGGCAGTCTATGATAACGCAGTCAGTTACGCCTCAGACCCTCCGGTCACCAATGTGGGCTGTAATTATCTAATTTTATATCAAACAATGTATAGTTTACTTTGAAACGACCGATTTTTCTATTGGTTTGATCAATTAAAAGAATATAAGAATATCATGAAGATGTAAAACGTTACTTTATCTTGATTATGTCATCAAAAATACAGCTTAGTTATAATGAGTAAAAATTGATCCAAGCCACCCTGTCCACATAAGTACACTTATATTATCTTCATTCTTTAGAATTCAAGAGATAAAAGTTTTATATTTTTGTAGTTTTTAAACTCATACAATATTATATTCACATAAAACTTTATTAATTATCTACACAATTTAGTTACAGTATTTGTAATTTCAATTAAAATCAAACTTGATATTCTCAATCAAGTTAAAAGATTGTGAAAAATCACTTCTATAATGTTTTCAAAATTTTTAAAGTTTATCTCTGAAACTTTTAACAAGGTAAGGTTCATAAATCAAATCAATTTCAAAACATGAGTTATATACTTCAAGCATTTCTTTTAGAAAATAATTATTGGCTTATAGAATAAACGTTACATGTACACTTATTTATTTTTAGCCGTTCACAATGGCACTAATTTCCATAATATGTTTAAGAGTATGTAGAAGACTTTTTAAGCGTATAGCCCGAACGGGTAGTAAGACGCGGTGCTAAATAATAGAAGACTTTTTATTCAACATTAATTAATTAAATACTTTGCTATTCCATTGTTATATGATGGAGCTATATAATATGTTTCATTTATTTTTACCCAACCATGAATAACAATAAGTAGTTTCAGATGTTATCATAGTAGAAATTAGCTTTCTACCCTTAACTAGCATACAATATTATTGATTATATATACCTATATGGCTTGTAAAATATAGTTTAGTCAAGATTACCAAATAATATGGTACACTCAGTTTACCATGAAAGTTATCAAACCTAGCTTGTTTTGTTCCACTATGGTGAGGCTTGTAGGATAGGGCCATATTGCAATCGGTCAAGGTAAGGCCTATACCTTTCAGGGTAAACAGAGTGTATATATGTCAATATATTCAAGTTTTAAAAATATATTTTAGCTAGAGATAAAAGTAATCCTTATTACCTTGAACATTACCCCTGTATCAATAAGCTCGCGATTTTTTATACACAAATACATTTATGTTAAATAAAATTAAAACACTATTCGAAAATGGGAGGTTCCGAAAAAAATCTTTTTTGCATTTTTTCAATTTATTGCGCTTTTAATAATGCTTATTTATTAAAAAATAGAATACCTCCATAGTAAAATTGATTGTTTGACTTGTTGCAACAACAAATAATATTTGGTCGTGGTGGTTTAGTTTGGTTCACAGTGAAAAAAGTAAGAGTTGACGTATTCGTTAAAACGAGTGCTTAGGAATAGGACCTACGCTATAATCTGCACCAGCTAATACTAGTTTACTTACATGTATTGTAAAATTTAAAATTAGCTTAGGATGTTATAGGATATTACCATATTTCATAACCAAATATTACAACATGGAACGCGACCAATTAGAAGGTATTTTTCGTTAATTGGAAATTTTTTTTAGTATTAAGATATCACGTCTTTCTAATATTGTATTTTTACAAACATAACAGCTACATGTGATTGATTTTAGCTATACTGTTAAAATATTAACTGTTAAAACACCTGATGATTTTATATTTTAGCTATTCCCCACTATAGTACTTTGCTACCAAAATCTATGGTTGGATTGAATTATCTTCTTAGCATTGAATTACCCACCTCGGTGGCGTAGTTAGCTAACGCGCTAGTTTCGTGATGAACTAGACTGCCGAGGACGGGGAGATTGAGGTTCGAACTTTGGTCAGGTGAACCAAGGGTGGTTTTTCCTAAATGGTTTTCCATTCAATCTCCACGCAAATGCGAGTTCCCTTCCTCTATATTTAACCAACCCAATTTATAAAACATTGGCATAGTTAGTACTTAAGAGTATAACCACGGCCGTCTTAAGTTACAGGTCGGAATACTGAAGTTTGGCAACACTGCGTTGAGGCCGGTCAACAACCCAGCCACGCGCAGTAGTGGTAATTTAGTTCAGTTTGTTTACGGTGCGGGATGTTTGTTTCTCGAGTGATTTGAAATGTTGTAAGGTTCGCTCTATAATGTTTTGGGTCATAAATAGCAAAACATAAAAAAGATGAACATTTTGTGGATGTGATTAGTGATATTCAACCGCTAACATGATTCAAGAATCCTCAGTTTTGTACATTTGTGGTTATGCTTACTACAAAGCGACTTTTCGTTTGGAATGAATTTAATCCATTGCATTTTTTTAATTGAGCATGATACAGATGTCAACTTTTTCAATGATTTTACCAGAGGAGGACTAACTAGTCCTTCAACAACAGTTTTTTGAGGATTGAAGTTGCCGGACATTCTTTAATGAAGATTTTAATAGCATAAAAGTTTTAAAATAAGTTTTCTTCAGTACAAACCTCAGAAGCAACTTTTCCTGTGCACCCACTTCTGTGGCCGCATGGTCTAAACCACTACTCTCGCAGTAGACTAGACTTCCGATGATAAGGATATCGAGGTTCGAATCTCAGTCGGGTGTTCTGATGAGGGTTTTTTCCAAAATAGTTTTCCACTATCCCTCCGCTCAAATTCTGGTACATTTCCCATAAATATAACTTTCCTCAACCCTAAAATCATCGATATAAATAGTACATAAGCGTATAATCTGACCGGGTGGTAAGAAACATTGCAAAATAAAATAAACAACCTTTTCTGCAGCAATTCCTTGCGTGAATTATTTTCTTTGGCTTCGTCATCGCTTGGAAATATACTTCCTATTAACTAGATCGAGTATAGGAATTATAAATTTGGCAGTGAAAAATTCTTATTCAGAAAATAAAAAAAGTTAAACTCTTTACTGAGTAATGTTTCAAAATTCTTTATCCCAAGGCTGGTAATTGTTCAAAGCAATTCTTAAATAGCACTGTCGATTTTATTGAAATATTTGATAAAGGGGACACCTGGGCATGGGCATTGAACCAAGGACCTTTAGATTAGTGCAACACTGAATGTTCTTTCTAGTCTTTGAGAGTGCCTTTTGTATTTTCATCATAATATTCTAATCGTGTTTGTGAACGGTACATAATCCTTACCTAGCAAATTTATTTTAAAATTATTCTTTAAATGTTTATTTGTTGTCTTTTTCAGCCTCTGAAGTATTTTTGTTAAATTATATATGTAAAACATGTTTAGATTAATTTTTGGTATCGTCCAAAGTGACTCATCAGCTTTTAAATGAAGAAAACAGTAAATATTCACACAATTCTCCATAAGAACCAGGAGATTGCTAGGCCTCATGACGTCACTACAAGCGGCGTTGCCACATTTAATACTCTGGCCTGTAACTAAAGACGGCCATGGTGTAACCCAAACGTTTATAAAGACGCGGTGAAAAAAACAACATTGAATTATGAATAATTTAATTTGGATACTGTACAATTAATAATTGGTGACGTGTGAAATCTATACTCCTTAATTTAAATTTATTATTATTATTACAATAGTAAACCAAGATAAGACTAGCAACTTAATTAATTTCATAGCGCAATACATTTAAAAGAATTTGAACTTTTTGATATGAAATAGTTAGTCATAAAATAAGCCTTAGATTTAAAAAAAAGGGCTGCGTTTCATGTTTTTTATACTATTTATGTTTTTCCTTGAAAGCTTACTTTTAATTTAATCACTATTAAATGATTAAAATGTCATAGCACTATTTTAATATTATTCTAAATCAAATATCAACAACTTCGGTGGGAACACTGGTCTGGCTTTCCTGTGTCAGAAAGGTTGGGGCTCAAATACCGGCTAAGTAGTTAGGTATAATTTTCTGAATGTTTCTTCGCCCCCAAGAATTCGACCTCTTTAATCCATATTCTATAAATAGCCCAGATGGTTAGTAAGAAGCGGTTCATGTAAAAAAGTATTCAAACCACTCTTTCCATTTTGTTAATACAGAGCGCATAGCACGAATGGGTAGTAAGACGCAGTGCTAAAAAAAGAATGTTAGGAAAGAAAACTACTATTTAATTTCAGAAAATGAAACTACTTTTATATTTAACATATATATATATATATTTATCTCTGAGTCTTGCTAACTGTTCAGGTTATACGCATATTATGATTATTCTAATAGTATATATGAAATTTTTGTAAGGAACGTACTTTATAATACAAATCAATGGGTGTTACAATAAGTTAATATAACCTCAAAAGTGAGTTAAGAAATAGTTTATTTTAGAAGATTGAAAAAGAAAAAAATGTTAAGATAAAAATAAGTAAAAAATATTATAAGTTATTAAAGATAAAATCTTGTCATGTATGATAATTACATACACACGCAACCACTCTTTGATGATATTAATTATTAAGAATTACAGAACAAAATAGTTATATTATGAGGGTTAGAATAATTCCAGCATCTGTTAAATTAATTCAAGAGTTAAATTATTATATGAATTGGTTAAGGATCTGTCAATTATGATAAAGAATAAACATAGTAATCCTATGAAAGACAATTCCACGAAACTTTAATAGAACGTTTAGCAACTAGAAAAATAATAACAGGGAGATTCTATGAATAATTACCAGTTAATATATCAAGGCACTAAAAGACATTGTGAAACAAATGTAAAAGATATAGGAATATAAATCCTATGTAAAATAACAGTTGAAATTAATTTCATATAAACATGTTAAAATATATTTTAAAAATTAGAAATAAAATGGATTATAAGTTGAAAGAAAAGAATGTTAATAAAGTGGGAGTAAATTATCTGAGTTAAAGAGGTACAATGTAGGTGCAGCCACCGTGAAATTTTAATATAATACAAATTAATTGTCAAACAGATTTGTAGACTTAAAACATTGGAATGTAAGTTATATGTATGTAAAGTTTAAGATGTCATAAAAAATTGTACATTCTTGAAAACTGATAATATAGTTAAGAAATAAAAATTAAAGTACATTTTAACCTTCATAATATAACTATTTTGTTCTGTAATTCTTAATAATTAATATCATCAAAGAGTGGTTGTGTGTATATGTAATTATCATACATGACTTAAGATTTTATCTTTAATAACTTCTAATTTTTTTTACTTATTTTTATCTAAACATTTTTTCTTTTTCAATCTTCTACAATAAACTATTTCTTAACTCACTTTTGAGGTTATATTAACTTATTGTAACACCCATTGATTTGTATTATAAAGTACGTTCCTTACAAAAATTGCATTTACATTTGTCCTTACTAAAGCTAAAATGAATATAACTACAATAATAGTATATAGATGAGGAAGGAAGCATTTTAGAGGTATCTACCCGCATTTGCGTGGAAGGAGAGTGGAAAAAAAATTAGGAAACACTACCTTCAGTATACTTGACCGGGATTCGAACCCTGATCTCCTCGTTGTCAGCAGACCAGAGTGATGCCTTTAGACTTCACCATATAAATAAAGGCCATTATTATTATTATTATTATTATTATTATTATTATTATTATTATTATTATTATTATTAGACCGTTTGGCCACTGAAGCGGGTATTATGGTTATTACATTCACTATACAAGCGGAGCTTATCAACGCTGAAAATGAAATTAATACACAACTATTTATACAATATTGATCAAAGCCTGAAGCTTAGCACCTTAAAATTATAAACCTTAATAAAGACCATTAATTGTGTCTATCTTCTAACAATTATTCTTGAATCTTGGACTTTATATTAGACATATGTAGTGTACATATATATACGACACCTTAGCTCGGTCGGCAGCGTGTGTCTGGACCATAGGCTGGAAACAGTAGTGGTTGTAAAAAAAAAGTGTACATATATTATATTGAAATGGGTGCCACTACTAAGCATTCCTCCTAAGAAATTGAATAAATAAATACTCTTACATTCCCCCGTGCTATTTCCGAAGGTGTCACGACGACACTTTTGACGTGAATACGTCTTTAAATTTGCTACCATACGGGGGCAATCCAAAAAACCTAATAACAAAATCGGGGGATACAGTTTGGTGTTGTAGTTTCGAGTCTTTCCTCTACATCCAAAATTAAGTTATACCACTGGATAGCTAAAGGATCAAAGAATTCATTACAATAAGCGAGAACAGTGACGCATCGCGCGCGGTGGAGGGGGAAGCGCCGCCAATTTGAGGTTATTTTGCTGCGTATTGAGATTTGCAATTAGTATAACTTTTGACTCGGAGAAGCTACGATGTTCGTTTAAGTTTTAATCGTCAGCTGTCGTCAATCTATCGATTGTATATAAAACATTAGTAAAGTTATATTGTAACACAATAATTATTTGTTTTCTTGTTTTTATCCTAAATACATAAATAAAAATATTTTATTTAAAAAATATAACCCGTTACATAAACGTATTCACGTACAAAACACGGCCGTGTCCATTACACAGCCACACCCCATTTTTTTTCATGAAACCACTGGGCGTTTGGTTAAAGGGAAACCAACTCATCTTACTTACAATGTCAAAGAAATATTGCTATCATCATGTGGGGAAACACCAAAATATAACACTTTTTCTTATATTTGAAAAGGTGGTAATGTACCATGCAAATTAAAAGATAACAAAAATAATATAGGTGGTTATTGTTTGATAGTTACCTTCTTCATACCTATAGCATACCTTCCTGATTAATATAATCTTAAATTGAATTGAGGATAAAAAAATAGTTAAAGAAAATCGAAAAATGTTAGGTACAAATTAAAACTTATACGAATTTAAATTTATAAGGAAACATTTAATATGTTTGAATTAAAAGTTGTTTTGTTTCAAAATAAGATACATAATAAAACTAGATTATTTCGTTATAAAGAATACTTATAAACAATCTTCTTTTATTGTTGACAGATTTAAAGTTTTATCGAATTGGTATGGTTCTGAATTTTATAAACTAATATCTGAAAGTTTTTAAAATATTTCTCCTGTGAATAAAATATGTGAAATGTTGGTGGATGATAAGAAAAATATTATTACTTGAGAGATAATTCATCTCTCACCAAATGTTGTTTATTCAGGATCATGAAGAAAATATAGCTCAGGTAAGAAAAGTAAAACCACATTCTAGCCTTGCTTGATAGTAATTGTCCACAAATTATATCTTCAAATGACACATGAGGTCTGGACCTCTTTTTAAAAACACTGGACACAATCCACAGTAGAAATTACCCAATATTTCAGGGTTTAAAATTATTTTGCGTAGGATCGCTTCTTAGACATTTTCCAAGAAAGAAATTCCAAGACCTAAATTTATTTTTTAAATATTCTAAAGTCACAATTAAAAAGTTTTCCATTTGCGCATAAACCCATAAAAAAGATTCTTTGGTAAACTCCCAACTATTAATATTAAAATTAATCTAATTTAACAACCATGTTTAGACATCTAACACTACAGATAAATACAAAGGAACAAAAATTTCAACAAGAAACAATACAATAGTCAGACAGTAGTGATATTGTAAACGTCATATATATATATATGCACTTTGAAATGGCCGTAAATAAATCAGGTGTTATTAATATAACATAAACTTAGTTTACCAGAATGAGTTCCAGATCACATCAGCATCACTACCTGGAAAATAATTGATTAATTTATATTTACTATAGTTATGAAAAGGACCACTAAAAATCGATCGTTTCTTTTTTTTTAACCAAATATTCGACCATCGTATTTCATTCAAAGATGATGAAATCAAACATAACCAAAATAAATGAAAAATATCACAATTTATTAAGTAAATAAAATTACTGAATTAACTAAGAAATCGTTAACATAAATTACATCAAAGTATACTTATTAATAATCGTTGAGCCTAATTATTAATTTTTATAATTTATTGGACACTATCAACGTAAATCTGTTTCTGAAATATACCTGTACACTGAAAATTAATGTAAATAAAGAGCCCCTTTAAAATAAATTAGACCGCAACTTTAATGCAAATGGAAAATAGGGATGATATATTTGTAAATAAATATCTCTTTAATAGCTTAAAAGTATTCTTGAATAGTTAGAGTTGTATTTGTATCTCTTGTTAGATTCCACGTACTATGGTGACACACATGGGTATTTAATTATACTACCCCTCTTTTTGGGTGAACACATGAAGGGAAAGAACAATACAAAAAAGGGTATACAATTCTCTAACAAATGGTGCGCCAAGGGAATAAAAAATAGAAAAAAAAAATTGCGAGATAAAAATGTAGCTATATATTCTTTTCGGAGCCTGAGAGAAAGAATATTTCAAGTAAACCTTTCACACGATTTCGAACAAGAAAGAGTCCTCTTTTAAAGTATATATTCCCTACTAAAAAAATAAAAAGAGAAAAGTAGGATCAAACTGACAATTTTCAAAGGGTGGAAATTTAGTTTGTTAATGTATAAACATGAACGGTTCTATTTTCACGAAATTAAAAACAGAAAAGTTGGACAAATATTCGGGTGGAAAGGGAATTAATGAAAAATACACAGAATTTGGAAATAGTATAAAGACACTCTTCCTAATTACACAAAACAGGCGTAAGCTCGGTTACTATACTACACATTTGCAATGCTAAAAGCTAATTTTAAACTGCTTTATTTTATCCAAAAAAAAAACACAAAATAGTGGAGGGATCACAAAGTACGGAGTGAAAAGTAGGATAACCCTGTGTTTTGTAAATATTTAGCTTTGTAGGAGCCACACGAAATCTGATACTATGTAAATAATTATATTGTATTTACAGAGCGAAAGATGCGCAGGTGCAAATATATATATATATATATACACATACGTATATACATTAATACATACATACATACATACATACATGAGAGAGCCAGCTAGTGTGATGGAGAGTGCGACGGAAGATAATTGAAATTTATCGGGTGTTGGTAGATGCAATCAAGCAGAGAGAGAGAGAAAATGTGTAAAGCGAATCGGGAAGAATATGAACGAGAGAGAAAGAGGAAAGAGAACTGACGGAAAGAAACAAGCGTTATAGGACGGACAGATGGGTAAAAAGAGATGCAGAGGTGGCGTTACGCAAGAAGAAGCTAGAAGAGGGAAAGAGCGATATGGGTGGGAAAATATCAACAAAGGTCACCATGAGAGTGAGCAAGAAAACCTAGTCAATGTTCCGATAAAATGCAGGATCCTTTAAAAGTATAAGCTTGTGTAGGTGTTCAAACGTTTTATAAGCTGGAATCACTAGTATGTCGGTGTAGTTAATACACAGAGAATTTTGGTCCTAGTTTTTGTTGCTGTTTTAGTTTAGTATTATTTAATCCAGGCATGTCAAATTCGTTTGAAAATAGAAAATGATGAGGAGACCGCATTTCAAAAATGCAGTATTGTCACTATCTTTAACTAAAAAACACTCAATTCTAAGATGCTTTTTAAATACCGGAAATGTTAAATTTTTATTTTGTAGAAAAATTGTAAGAGTGCTAGAAATTGTGTCTTGTGATGATGTCACTTTCATAACAAATAATTCGTGCCCGTAATCCATTATCTCTTTTATGCTTGTTATTTTTTGTAAGAGAAAGCAACAAAGTGTTCACACACTTTTGTGCTGGCGAATATTTTACATTAGTATATGGGGCGCAAATAAAACAATTTTTTGGGAATGGACCTATGGTGAGTAAAGAGTTAAAAATTGGGTATACCAAACTCACATGCTAGATTTTCTCTAAAAATCACCAACTTATAAAATGTCTTACATACTCTCAATAGGTGTAGGCCTATTTATACAACGTTTCTAAGATGAATACAGCCACATTCTGTGTGTGTGTTTTTTAAAACAAAACCGCGTCTTACCACCTGTTCAGGTTAGACGCATATATGATAAGAACTAAAGTGGTGTAAGGATGACAAAGTAAGCATTTTAGAGGCAAACCACATGCATGTTCGTGGAATGAGAGAGGAAAACCATCTAGGAAAAACCACCCTCTGTAGACACGACTGTGATTCGAACCCCGATCTCGTCGTCATCAGTATGTCAGTCTAACACGAGAGTGATGCCTTAGACTATTCGGCCACTGACGCGGGTCGTTCTATGTTGAATCATCGCTAATGACCGCGGGCTGCACAGAACCACGTATCGGACCACATGCGGCCCGTGAATCTCAAGTTTGACATGCCTGACTACACCTTCACATACTAGCTATGAGGTGACAAAGTGTATAGCTTATTTGTTTCTCACGCACGCTCTTGTTTGTAAACGGTTCCTATATTTAACAGGAGCAGAGTGTACGTGTTAAAAGAGAAAGAAAGGGTCAAAGCGCACGCGTGTTTAGGAAGTCAGAGAGAATGTCAAGTGGATGTGTATACTGCAGGAAGAGCTGGCCAAATCAAACTCCATTATCTCTCAGCCCTCCTCTCACCTCCATAGAATATCGAGCAATCCATTTCATGGACATCCCATCCATAATTACGCCACTGTGTGTAATATTCAATAATGTTATCATGCAGTTTTGCACGCGCTTGACCTCTTGAACCACCACTGGAGTCCAGGTTTGCCAATTTTTATATTTTTTTACTCTTACAAAAAGTTGAGGCCTCACCCCCTGCGTGCCTCGCATCCTAACCCTGGATTTAGCTACGGCACTGCGGACTTCTTCTTAGTCACCTCGGCATCTTGATCCTCGAGATGGGAAGATGGGATACACAAAATAGATTTTATTTGTCTTGTTTAGTAAAATGATAGTCAAAAGAAGGTTCCAATAAACCTTATCTGTCTGAAATTTCAAAATATCTTCCTAAAGTTTCTTAGTACCTTCAAAATAAATGGTATATATTTCTTTATCGTTTACGCCTAGCCGAATTATTCAAGCTCACTCTTCTTTACTAGCGGCAAACCAATAGATCGTAACTATATATGCAAACAATTATGTTTATAATACTGTGTAATACGCTTCGGTGGCCGTATGGTCTAACGCGCTACTCTCACAGTAGACTACTCTGTCAATGATGGGGAAATCGAAGTTCAAGTCCCAATTGGGTGTACTAAGGTTTTTTCAAAATAGTTTTCCGCTCTTCTTGCACGAAAATGCGGGTAAACTTCACATAAATATAACTCTCCTAGTCACTCAAATCATTAGCAGAGTTAGTACATAAGCGTTTAAAACGAAGGGGTAGTAAGTATCAGTGCTAAAAAAAACTGTAAATAAACTAGGCATGTATCGATATTATTTTATTTTTATTTTTTAGCACGGCATCTTACTACCCATCTGGGTTATACTCATATGTACTAATTATGCTAAAGTGTTAGAGATGAATAAAGCTTAATTTAGAAGGCGTGTACCTGCATTTTCGTGAAGGGAGAGTGGAGAACCATTTAGGGTTAAAAAAAAAAAGCACCCCTGAGTGGAATTACAAACACGATCCCCCCAAAATTGACAGTTTTAGTCTATTGCGAGATTGACGCGTTAGACCATAAAGCCACCAAAGTAGGTTCGATCTATTGATGGAGGTATTATTTATATATTACATTAAATACTTTGGACTTTAAATTAATTTGAGAAGATGGTGTGATTTGAATAGCCTAACCTGACCATAAATTATGTAGATATTATACATTTGTTTAGTTTTGGTTAAATTTTTAAAAAGTAAAAAAAAATCTGGTAAAATTGTAGGTCAACACTTAAACAAGTAGTATGACGTGGGTGAACTATTTGTTTCTCTTTCTCTCTGTCTTTTTTTCTCTCTCTCTCTCTTTCTCTCTGTGATGTTTAAAGTGTCTGAAACCAATAAAACTACAGTAACAAATTATCAGTTCGACGTCTAAAATAACAAATATTAAATTCATAAAGTGGGCCTAGCCAGATAATTGTAATTCATGAAATTGGCTTTTTAATAATATAAAACAGTAAATCAACCCTTTGAGTGATGTTTGGTTCGGCCTTAAACCTAGTCGTGAGAAGCTGATAGTGATCAGAACATTGGAATCAAAGCGTACTAGAAACCACCTGTGACCAGAATATTGGCTTTAAAGTGCGCGAGAAACCCCAAGGGACCAAAGAACTGGAATTAAAGTGCGCGAGAGACCACCAAGGATCCGAATACTGGCATTAAAATTTACGAGAAACCCCAAGGGACCAAAGCAAGGGATTAAAGTGCATAAAAAGCCAACAAAGATCAGAACACTGACACTAAATTGCAAGACAAACCACAA
Source organism: Timema bartmani (assembly GCA_902151455.1). Taxonomy (NCBI): domain Eukaryota; kingdom Metazoa; phylum Arthropoda; class Insecta; order Phasmatodea; family Timematidae; genus Timema; species Timema bartmani. The sequence goes on along the minus strand of CABFWB010000153.1, from coordinate 393,420 downwards.
TGGGGGCCAGAACACTGGCATTAAATCACGATAGAAGTCACTAGTGACCAGAACACTGGCAATAAAGAGCTGGTAAACTGCCAATGACAGTAACACTGGCACTAAAGCGCATAAGAACACTGGCATCAAATCTTGAAAAATAACTGCCAAGCACCTGAAAACTGGCATTAAAGCGTGTTAAATGCAATGTTCATTTATGCTAACTAATTTTGTGCCGTCGTTCCTCGGTCCAAAGGAATAAATTACTTAGCAAAGTTATCAACTCACCATAGTCATCCTATTTGACCAGCTACGCAATACGTCCAACACCGCCGGTCCCACACATCCACATACCAACACCCTGTTTCAAACTAAGCTTCGCGACTGCGTTCCCAAGGCTCGCCGCCACCAGGAGGCGGTAGCATCGTCAGAACCAGGGAAAAGGTTCCACAGAGATTGCGATATATGTAGATGCTTCTAGAGTCACCTATGTGGCTTCTCCAATGTTCTTCATCCATCCAGTGTGTGTGTTACCCCCCACGTGATTCTTAAACTCCCGCCCTCTGGGGATATCATATAAATTGTCTTTTGGCCAAGTGAAGAGCACTCTTGGGACTTGCTCGGTTTTAAATAGGTTGGTAGTATCGAGCTACGGGAAGTTGAGAGAATGTAAGCAAAGTTCCGTTTCAGCTAAAAGTAATTATTAAACTTATATTTATTTTTCAAAATTCTTTTTGGACATATTAGTCAATTAAGTTAGCAAATACTAGTATGGAGATACACTATAGTAAGAACTTTACTATAATACAAGATTTGTTTTGTATGAATCAAATCAAAACTTAATGTTTGTTAATTATATTATGCTGTTAGTCTTATTATTTGAGTTAGGCCATTATGCCAAATTAGGGCTCTTAAATTAGTATTTTTTGTCAAAGTAAGTTCCCGAAAGTTATGAAACCTTTAAATAGTTCTCTTTATGTTTGAGACTTGTTGAGAGACATATTTTTACTTTCTCGCTATCTTACAGGTAGAGAAAGTATTGTGATTGTCAACAAAATTGAACTCGTGATTTTGATCAATCTCGAAGTTTCATGACCCCCCGAATACAAAAAAGTTGTTTTTAAATTTCCGTCTGTCTGTCTGTACCGGTCGAGCTAAAACTTGGTATGTAGGGTTTTCATAAGGTTTCCTCGAGGGTTTTTGGAATTGGATATCTAACCCTAAACTTAAGGGTAGTTTACTTAAGGGCAAAAAGAGAAAAAGTCGATTTTCTCAAAATAGACTGACGATTTTGATTAAATTTCATTTCTTAACATTTATAAATATTCTAAACAAAATGGCTACTTTAAATATTTCGGTAAAATGACTTCAAGGGCTCCGGTCTGATGCGTAAATTCTCACTTTTTATCATATCTCTGAAACTATTTGTGATATGAAATTACTTATCGTAAATATGTAGGTCTATTTATAATACAAATATTTTATTCCAACAAATTTATATAAAAGCAATAAATTTCAAAATATACGCATATATATTTAACTTTTCTAACAGTAAAGGTAAAGTATTGCGACCGTAAAAAAAATTAACGTGAAATGTTGATGGATGTCGACGTCTCATGACCCCCAAACCCTAAAAAGTGGTCTTTGCAATGCAGTCTGTCTGTGTGTCTCTTTAACCCCAAAATTAAGAGTATTTTAGTAAAAAGCAAAAAGAGAAACAATCGATTTTCTCAAAATCGGTTCTAACGATTTTGATTAAAATTCGTATCTAGGCGTTGATTAAGATTATAATAAAACTGGCTATTTTCATTTTCCCATGAAAATGACTTTTAGGGTACTTCACAGAAGCTGAAATTTCCGTATCTCCACAACTATTTGAGATACTAAATAACTTATCAGTGCAAAATTGTAGTACTATTAAAAATATAACTTTTACATGAATAATTTTTTTATTAAACCAACAGTTTCTGAGATATTGGCAAATATATTAATACAATTTTGTGAGCCTTAGTTGTAAAGAGATACTACTTAAGTTTTAATGCAATAATTCTCTAATGCAATAGAGTAAGAAATGAGTAAGCCTCTCAAAAAGTGTATGTTCTCTTTCTTTCAACGTCTTAGGAGAAATGTTTTTACAACAATGATCTATATCTATCATTTTATGTTCAATAGTCAATAATTACCTATTTAATTGATCAAAATTTATAAAGGAGAAATTTAATAGCAATGCAATAACCATAGGATATTCCCTATTAAAATGACGAAAATTTTAACCAGAAGTCAATATTTTAATACTAAGTGTTGACCCTTGAGAACCCAATATCGGTATTTTGTATTGATCCAAATATATACAAATGAAGACGTTAATTCTTTAAAAATAAAATTATGAAGTTTAAAACCATGAATAAAAATGTTGTACGTATGTCTAGCGTAATTTTTTCTTGGGTTTACTAGTGTATATTATATTACGAATTTGGAGTAAATATCTCCATTTCTAAAAAATAGAGCGAGAAAGTTCGTGTGGAGTCCCGTACCATTTATTTATTTTGAATGTATCTTGCACATATAGCTTGGTTTATTCAAAAGGTTAGGCGTGCATCTTGAGTTTGTGTTAACCATGGGTTTTTCTCAAATTAGTAGCATTTGATTCTTTAATTATTAGTACCAGTTATTGTTGTTAGCCCCTGGGCAACTAATTATTTCGAACTAATTATTGGTTTAGTGTATTCATAATATTTATTGCCTCCAAATATGTGTGTGCGGATAGCTTCAAATTTACTAAGTAAACTTTTAACGCATAGTTTATATAGTTACCACGAGTATCTTAAATTATAATACAAAGTAAAACTTAAATATTAACTTAAGCGTACTTAGGATCTTTCTTTAACGTATATTTTTTATATATTTAAATATCACTTTCTTGAATGATTATTTGTTGTAACAATAATGATTTTAATTAAATTGCAACATCACATTTATCTTCTACTATAATTTTGGCATCCATGTATTTTCCTATCTATAAACATTCTAAAGTATAAACTAATAAAGAAGGCAGTTAGTTGCTTTTTCTTAATTTCCGCAACCAGGTGAGCTGTGAGTCACTGAGTAACAATCATTTGTTCTCAGATAATTTTTACTCTGACTCATGCGCCCCACTCGGATTATCTATTTTGTTTGTTTGCTATAGTTTGCACCTTCAAGTCATTTTGGGTTGGGAAGGAGGTTGCGATTTGTCCATCTGGAAGGGTGCAAACTAGTTGTGAACACAGTATTCTTGCAGGCTCCTCTGCCATTCATTGTTGCATCATCAACTGGCAACCAACACAGTATTATTGCAGGCTCCTTTCCAATCTATGTTGCATAGGCAGAAGTTGCGAGATAGTTCAACATTCTGGCAGTCTCTTCTGACAGTCTTATGTTCAAAGAATTTTTTTTAATACTTCAACCAAATAAAGTAAATATTTTGTTTTAAGTTCAAATTATTGAAGAAATTCTTAATATGCTGTACTCTTTATTTTAAAAAGACAAACAAATACTGACACACTTAATTTTATTTTCACAATGATGCCATTTTTTTCCAACCTTTCAAAGCTTTTTACAAGTATAATTGTTGATATATTAAATTCTTAAATATTTAATCAAATCCTGAAATACCGGTAGCCATTATGATACAAAGTGGTTTGAAATTATAATTTGACTCAAATCACTAGTGGTTTCATTCAATAAAAATAAAATGTATGGAGTACTAACCGAAATATCAATGTCATACGTGTGTGCGTATAGGCTACTTATAAGAAGAGGTATTTTTTATTGTTCCCTTTGCTAGCCGATGTTAAAAAAAAAAGTATCTCAGGAAATCAAAATCTCATATCGGATCAGTTTCATTTCTCCCTCCTCAAAAACATTCCGAAACAAGATTAAATGTAATTCTGGTGAAATTTTACATTCACTCAAAAAAAAAACTGATTTGCTACTAACTCAATAACAGAATAATGGCGACTGCAAACTTTTCATTTCAACAATTTTAATTAAGTTTATGGGTTTTAATGGAAGGCTTGAAATACGTTTTATCAGCTTAACATTAGATTTTTTTTTGTATTATTTTTCAGAACCAATCACGATCATAATTGGCGAACCGGACATGTACATCTACAAAGGAAGTACCATCAACTTGACCTGTGTTGTTAAGCATAGTCCAGAGCCCCCTCCTGCGATCTATTGGACACACAACTCTGAGGTAAGTGGATCTACTTGAAATAGCTATCTCATTATTTTTGACAACAAAACAGTTTGTGATATAGTAAAAGTTTACATCTTCCTCGATAAATATTCTTTGGAGAAAGACTGTTACAAGCAACAACATTTTGAAAATTATTATAATTTTGCTTGTAAAGGCAACGTTACGTCCGTTTATATTAATTAAAAGCGCCAACCATTTTATTGTTTTATTGTTTTGCTTAGGATAATTATGCCCATCCAACATAAATTCGGGTACACTTCAATTAAAATTCTACCTTCCTCATCCTTATTATATTAGTGTTTAATGCATGTGTATAACCCGTAGGAGTACTTAGGGTTCGGCCAGACTGACAAGCGTGCTAGCGAGCGCGTAAGCAACTGGGTGGCCACACTGGCGAGCGCGCGAGCGGGCGAGCGCGTGATTAGCTGATACCTCTCGTTATTTGTTGACGAGGAGGCTCCGAATTTTGGCTGAGTGAGTTGAGGGTGGTTTTAACAAGTGATTTATTGTTGTGGTTTTCTCCTCCTCTCTCCACGCTAATGGTGATTCTTATTTGTAAAGGCCTACTTTGATAATATTGAAGTATTTTAACATATCAGTTTTATATAAATATATACATGGTTTATGATCTTAGCAATTAAATTAGGCCGTTAATAGCAAGTGTGCTAATAATAAGAATTGAATAGTCAAACGGTGACCTGGTGGTCTAGGCGTAAGGTGTCTGACCTCTTTGCTGAGGGTTCGGGGCTAAATCCTCGGTCCCGGCACAGATTTATCTGATTGCCAAA
>CABFWB010000153.1:359601-388010 GCA_902151455.1 Timema bartmani | reverse complement strand
CTAAAAGCATAAATAATAGCTTTGGCTATTTAATTCTTAGTATGAAATCCCGTACAATTATAATAATTGTACAAATGGCAGCAATAAGCCAACTACCGAGTCGAAGATGGCTGCGTTATCTGATAGATAGCTCGTGATATTAATATAATCACATACTTGTAGCTGACGATTTCCGCACTCCATCATAGGCTCTGCTTTAAAATATGAGTGAAGAATGACCCTGGGCACGGGACGAATCCTGGATAGCTCAGTATTTAGAGCATTGACGTACTAAGCCAAAGGTACCGGGTTTGATTCCCGTGTCCAGGTGTCATTTTTCAATTTCCAGAAAGTGTGCTAAACCTATCGATAGTAATAAAAAATTAATAAAAATGTCAAAATGAGAAGTTTTCCTAGCACTCGATGAACCAACACACAATAATATTGCCTAGCGCCTGTAAACTAGACTGTACCGGGTCGAGCGTGCGCGCTTGAAAAATAGAACCAGTTCTATCTTTCAAGCGTGCGCGCTCAGTCGCTCGCTCGCGCGCTCCAGTCTGGCCACCTCTCATTACAACCCATGTGTTCTATTTTATATTTTAGTCGCTCGCTCGCGCGCTCAGTCTGGCCGCCCCCTAAGACCGGTGAAATAAAAACTATTGGATAGTATCAAACTTGAAATATACTTAGGACTTGCCAAAACATCCTAGGGTTGAAGTTTTGTATTAATTGGTTTCACCGTTTTTGGGTAGTGAATATCTACGTAAAAACAAATGATTTTGTACATATTTGTAGCAAACAAATAATTAATATAAAGCGCTAGGTCAGACTCATGAAATTTATCATGTCACTATTTGACCTCTCAGATATAAAAAAAAAATAACCATTTATAATTGGCACTAAATATTATTATATGGAAACTGGGCCTAAAGTTGTCAAAATATTAAAAAAGAGATCCTATTTCAACTAAATTCGGTATATTTGTATTAGTCCAGCCAAAACTATGAACTTGACTTCATCTTACACATAAGCTATGATCATTTTTTTCACTTTACCTGTCAATGAGTAACCAACCAAACTTTTACCATTTCTTTTCATATTAATCGACTTAATATTCACATAAATCATCAGATATAATAAAATATGGACTTTTTGTACTAAGTTTGGTTTAATCAGAAATTGTTGATATTACTAGATTAGTGTAACGTCAAATACGACAGTCCCCAACTATTTGAAGATTGGAATAAACGACCTCTAGTAGATAAGGTACATTGATTTCAACCATAGTAAATAAATAAATAAACTCAATTCCCGTGTCCAATTGTAATTTTTTCAACTAATTGATATATAGAACCCCTCTAGCTATGTAGGCAGACCCGCAATTTGCTGGACTAAGCCCCCCTAAGATTCATTTCGAACTATCTAGCTTTAAGGTGTGGATGTCAGGGACTAGAGAAAAGTGTGTTTTTGTAGGGTTTTTTTTTCAAAAGAGTTCTTGGTCCCAGGTCAATCAAATATTGTGCTTCAGTACAAACAGTCTAATTTTTTCTCACGTGGTGATATCAACATTTCTTGAATACCTGTCAAAGGTGTACAGGAATTTAATTACAACTTTTTATCTTAATTTAAAAGGTTTCTCATCTAATACCACTATGCTCATTAGAGATATTATTATAGAAATGTTGATGTCACAATGTGAAGAAAATTTTACTTTATGTTTATACTGAAGCAATATTATATTTATTTGGCCAAAAAAAGTTTAAATATAAAAACTGGAAAACACTGGCCTTTTCTCGCCTCTCCTACATCCCCAACTTAAGAATCTGATACAGGATCAAATAAAAGAGAACTGTCTATATCAGGGTTTACCAAACTGTAGTTCGTATACCTTTAGGGGGTAAGTGACGTACCACTGAGTTTTGTTGGTCATGAAATATGTTTTGACGACTATGATAAACAAATTAATTCGGATTTTGACGTGATGTCATGGGCTCTCATAAGCCTTTCTTTCACTCTACCAACTTTTTTGGGCTTACCACTAAGGCTTTATTAAGATTTGAAACGACCGTTTAAATTTTACAAGATAATAAGGTAATTTTTATTATTTACTTTTTTATGAAGCGATGGAAGGGGTGCGTTGGTTAGGCCATGGCCCCGAATGAGGTACGGGATTGAAAAAAGTTTGGGAAACATTGATTTAGACCATACAAATTTAAAACCAAAAATAACAAATTTTTCAAAAAACAATTTAGGAAGAAATCTAGATTTTTTAAATCTGAGATTGAATTCAAATTCAAGATTATTTATAACAAGATAGTTGAAATCAATAGAAATCACTTTGTCTTTTTTTTAATTACAATCTAATTTGGCCAGGCATTCTTACAATTTTAAATCCAGGCCTTATTTACATAGTATCAGAACATTTCCTACTATTATACATTATCCAATTTTATTTAATTTAAACAGGTTTTGGCTCCTATAGTACCTATCTCCGAGGTACAATTTCATTCACCAGTTGGTCCACCCCGGTATATTACTTCCCCGGTACCCACCTCCGCTGGTTGCCCCATGAGACCTGAATTCTCATCCCAGTTCAACGGTGCGCCCAGCAGAGGCGAGCATCCCCCTTTCCGCCACCTGGGGGGGCGCTCTTACCAGAGTTGGTGCTCCACCTACACCTAAGTGCAAACCACTTCCTTACTTATCTTCCCTGGTTCTACATTCCCTGAAATTGTTGCTCCTAACCTACCCATTCCTATTACCCTCCCTTCCCTACCCTATCCTATTCTAATCTTATCCTAGTCTTACGACTAACTAACCTAAATAACTTCTTACCCTCCGGGAATATTCATTGCCCCCATGGTACAAGGGGGCTGCAGAGCAGTCGCCTATCTCGATCTTGACGCATAGGGCCCTTACAAGACCTAATCCTACTCTTCTTCTTTTCAAGAAGACGGATCTGCAGTCACAGGGTTCCCCCATGCGTCCCGTTTCTTTCCCCTCATATTTCCCATTATTCGGCTGGAATGATGATCCCTCGGAATTACCAGGGTTACCCCAGTAAACCTCCGGATCCATCAGCCGAATTGCCAATCCCACAAGGCTTCGTGTTTGCCACTTCCCGGCATCTCTCCTTATTCCTCATGGAAGGTTGTATACCAGTAATTTCACAAAAACAACCTTCTCCTTTCCCTATATTAACCCCGCTGAGACCTCACGTGCGTCCGTCTCAGTCCCGCTTCCCGTGCTTCTGTCCTCGTATCTTTCATTGTCCTCGTCATTGTCTACGTCTTCGTCACTATCCTTGTCACTGTCCTCGTCACTGTCTCCACCTTCGTCACTATCCCTGTCACTGTCCTCATCACTGTCACTGGTCTCTCCCTCCCCTTCCTTCTCTGGCCCTCCGTCTGTTTAGCCTTTGTCTCAGTCCTCGTCTCTCTCTCAGTGCCCTTATATATTCCATTTTGGCTCTTTCTGAAGCTTCCGCTTCCAGCTTATCTAGGAACCTCCAATGGGTGGGATCTCTCAGGATATCACCCACCAGTCTCCCCTGCACTTCCTGCTGGTTAGGTCTTCTTATCTAAAGCGTACGGGCACATTCCAGCACAGCGTGTTCCGGGATACCCACCTCACCACATTCACACCGATCAGTTTCAACCAATCCCATCTTCCTTAAGGATTCTGGGTACGGCCCCTTCCCCGTGATGAATTGGACCAGACCCGGGGATAGTTCCAGATGTGCGTTATCAATCCTTTCGACCACATTGAGAAAGAGTTGATAAGCCCTCCTGTCAGTTTTACTGCCCTCCCAACGTCTCTGCCATTCCCTCAACAGAGCAAATACTACATCTTCAGATGTTTCCACTTTGGGTGAGGTGAGTATCCTAATTTTCTCCCAGTTATTCTTTCTCTTCCAGTACCCAATTGCCCTCTTCTTAACCAGAAGGTCTAACGGCCACACACCTAGGGCGACGCTCAGTGCGTCTGTTGCCACTGTCCGGTAGGCGCCCGTAATTCTCAGAAGGACATTCCTCTGTATACTCCGGACAGCCTAGCCGGCACGACGTTGTTCAGTCTGTGCACCCAGACGCACGCTCCATAGCCAACAATAGAGAGATGGATCGCGTGGTGGTATGTCTTTATTACCCGCATAAGCAGGTGGAACCTCCTCCTCCTCCCAATGCTTATAATCTTATTCGTGACCCGCTGAGCTCTCCCCATCACTTCCTCCATATGCGCCGTGAAGTTTCTGTTCTCATCAAGAGTGACTCTTAGGTATCTGACCATTTGGCTCCTTCTCAAGTTATTCCCACCAACCTTTATTGCAGGGTTCCGCACCATTTTTCCCTTAAACAGCATGAATCTCGTCTTCACCAGTGCCATCTTCAGTTTGACACTTTTGCACCACCTTACTAGCCCGTATAGCACTCGATTGGATATATTCCTTGAATTACCTTCTACCACTATTAGAAGGTCATCCGCGAAGGCGACCACCCCATGCATTTCGGGAATCTCCTCCAACATCTGCAGTCCCGGCTCCAACCCCACATCCCAGAATATCGGCCCACAGACCAATCCCTGAGGACATCCCTAGGTCAATATTTTCTGCACGCTGGCACTCTGACACCTCAGGGTGGCATACCTATTTCGGCAGTAGTCCTTCAAGCTTCTATACAATTGCCCTGGGCACCGCAGTTCTCTTAACCAGCCGAACAATGCCGGCCACTATAGGTTGTCAAATTCCCCCGATATGTCTACGAATATTCCCACCACGTATTTATCAGCGGCCGAGTCGATCAATTCCATTGCTCTACAGATGTCATCCTCTGTCGATTTACCCCTTAGAAAACCATACTGCTGTTGATGCGTGCCCACTCCCGTCCTATGCCTTAATAATCTTTCGCACAGTATTTTTTTCCTGGAGTTTCCCACTCGTATTTAGCAGGCAGATGGGTCTATATGACTTTGGAAGAAGCGGATCTTTGTCCTCCCCCTTTGCTTAGCACGATTACCTCACTCTGCTTCCAGATGTTCGGGATTCTGCCCTGAGCGAGGCATTCGTTTAGCAGGCCTGCAAGATAGGGGGTTATGAGGTTTTCCGTCTTTTTCAGCACCTCTACCACTATCCCCTCTGGCCCAGGTGCTTTCTTCTTCCCCATCTAAGCAATAGTCATGATCACCTCGTCCTGACTAACTCACTTCCACAGGCTCCTCATTGTCATACATGTCCCGAGTCATGGCTCCTCTCAGCTCCCTCTGTTCTTCCGTATCTGCTTACTCGTCATCATCCAGTAACAATGTCTCCATCAATAGCCCCGCAGACTCCTCCCAGTTCGTCATGGTGCTGCCATCCTCTCTCATCAGTGTAGATATCATCGTTGGCGGTCTGATTTTCCCAGCCGCTATCTTAAAAGGAATTTCCCATGGTCCTTACTGGAGCTCCTTCTTAACATATTCCTCCCAGCTTTTCCTTTTCTCTTCTTTCAGGCCCTCCTCAAACTCCTTCTTTCTTTCTCTATATATTTCCAGCAGAACCTCACGGACAAATGGGTTCCTGCATCTATGATAGCTCCTGCGAGTTCTCCTTACCCTTTTACGTAGTCCCTGCAGTCTGTCATTCCACGGTATATTCCCGACCCTGGTATCACTATCGTCACCGGGATGGATTTCCTCATCGCATCCTGCAGGGCCGACATCAACTCCTTGGCTTTGATGTTGATATTTTCATCATTTTCTACTGGGTCGGGCAGTACCAGTTCCCTCCTCAACTTTTCCCAATCAGCTCTTCTCGTGTCGTATCTTTTCCTTATCCCTCCCTCATTTCCTTCCGTCACCCTCCCCATGGCAATGTCGAACACGATCAGATTGGGGTCGCTAATCGTCGCATTAATAACCACCCTCCATCCCTCAACCATGGCCACAGACTCGGCGTTGCATAAGGTGACATCGATGATCGTAGCCACCCTAGCCCTCCCTCTATATGTGGGGGGATTTCCCGGCTGGTTTACAACTTCCAGTCCTTGATGAATAGATAGCCATAGATGAATTCTTCAAGGGCTCACTTTGTCTACCAGCCTTATATTTATAGAATTGTTTTTATCCATTAAATAAAAATCTCCATGTTGCAAGCCCACACGCGAGCTATACCGAGCGGCCGCTGCCGTTAGTGATGATAGTGGCAATATTTTGTGGTTAGAGGGTGTCATGTGGACAGCATGGCGAGCTCTCCAGCCGTAAATCTCAGTTTTATATACTGGCGCCGCTACTTTTCATTCAAGTATCTCCTGAATTTTCCTCACAAGGCTGAGTTTGACCCCATTCCAGATAGTCTAGTCTTAAAGTAGCTGTGGTTTGTCATATTAGACGTCGCGCTAGTCTAGTAACATCAAACATTTCTGACTAAGCCAAACTTAGTACATGAAGTCCATATTTTATTATAGCTGACAGTAGCTGCTTCAGTGGCTGAATGGTATGAATCCAAGGTATCACACTCGTGTTAGTCGGGTCTGATGAAGACGCGTAGATCGGGGTTCAAATCCTGGTTAAGTCTCCTGAGGAGGGGTTGAAGGGTTTCTAAAGGTTTTCAAATGTCCTTCCATGAAAATGTGGGTAGATTACCTTTTAAATGCTTCCATCCTCATCCCTACCCTATTATAGTAATATTATCATACACGTTTATAACCAGAACAGGTAAGATGGGCTGATAAGATATAATATAATATACCTGACAGTAATTAGGCTAGAGATTGATGATTTATGTGATTTTTGAGCCGATTAACATTCATGTATTAGCAGGCAAATTCTCTACGAGCTATCCAGGCTTCATCCCGTGCTCAGTGTCATTAATTTAATTTAAATAGTTCTATCTTTATTATAATTTCATATTTGATTCCCGGCATGGCTGAACAATTCAATATTTGTGAAATAAGAGGTTTCACATTGGTGAATCAATTGTTGGAGTACTGGGTGTTGTGTCTTTAAGAAAATTTTGTTCTAACACAACCAATTTATTAAAAAATAGCACGTTATATATCCCTAAAAAATACTCGACGTTTAGTATGATTTATGTGATTACAAATAATTATTCCTGACCGATAAATTTTTACCGCTTTTGTTGCTGTGAACATCTACAGCAAATTGACTCTTAAGTTTACCAATGTTTTAAATAATTATTAAAGAATTAATTATTCTTTGTCAGTAATTTACTCTTCAAAAGCATGCCTTTATTTTAACATTTCTAATTAATAAATATACAGCTCCAGCATGCCTTATCTCTGTACAACTAATAGGGAGATCTGACTTGAGAATATAGAGCCCAGATCCAAGCAGTGTGAGCTGAAAGACCAAAAATAAATTTGAAAATAATTTAAAGACTTCGAAACAAGATTTATAATATTAATTTTTTGTTATGTTAGTACAATTGTTGCTACACACCATGTATAGTGCGCCTGACTAACTCAAAACACCTGTGTGTTTTTCCTCCACAACTCACTAATCGTACGGGTTGTAAGTATATAATCACATTCATTCAGTAGGGATGAAGAATATATATTTTAGACCAGAGTTTCCCAAACTTTATGAATCACGTACCCCCCCAACAATTTTAGTAATTTATAGTACCACCAAGATAATGCTCCATATTTACTATTTCGGTATATTTTTAATGGTGCCCAGGAATATAATAACACATACTGCATGCACCGGTTGGCTGAGCTTGAATCAATGTTGACTTCCCTCTTCCCCCCTTCAAATAACTGTTTAAATTTGTTTTAATTTTGATTGACTTGTTCCGAACATATTTATAAGAGTTGATGAAGCCCTATCTTTTTACGACTTTAATATGCTCGTTTATTTTGACTTCTCACTGCTTACCACCAGAAATAATTTCAAGTAGCAATGGTGTTAAGTGCGCCACAGTTTAGTAACTCCTCATTTAGAGGAAACGTAACCCCATTTTCGGGGAAGTACAGTGGGTAAATATTTAGTAAATACTACCCTGAAGATATTCGGCTGAGATTCGAACCCCTCATCAGCAAACAAGACTATTTGAGCTTGAAGTTTAGTCCGCTTGCTCACTGGCTTGTGTTCAATCCCAACCAGATACATTTATGGTGCTTTTATTCACATGTTGATATTTAATTTTTCTCCAAGACGTGACAGTGAAGTTCAATTTAATTTCACCTTCATCCTTTCTATTCCTAAATTAACTCATCAAAGGCTGTGTACCGTAAGTCCTTTTATTTTGTGTAAGTTTTATTAGTAATTTCAAAACAAACGCTATAGTAATAAATTAATTTACATAATAGAGTTTATGAGGATACACACTAGCGTGGAGAGAGTATGAGGGAAATAGTCAAAATCTTATGGATGAAACCAAAGGTGGATCTTGAAACCAAATTTCCCCCTTAACGGTGAGTCTAATTATTCAAACCACCCGTCCACCGCTGTGGATTTATGGTTCTAGTACATGGTTATAATATGAGCATCCTTATAACAAAATATCAAACTAAAACAACAAGGTACTAAACACGCAAACTAGCAGTAATATTCACGAGAACGTGTTCTATTGGCGTGCCCAGAAGGTAGGGACTAGATTTCGAATCCAATCTTGCTGAACGGGTCACTAAACAAAAGTTGTTTTTATCCTCCTTCCAGGAAAATTCTCTTAAGCCCCTTTCATAATATTACTGTCCTAATAAACCTCGTGCTAAACGTATCTATTAAAGATCAAATAAATAACTTGACACTCAACCTTTCGACGTAGTTTATCAGTAAAACGAGGAACCCATAAACAAATTATTTTGATTAATTATTTTAGGAACCATTCAGAACTGACCTAGGGCTCTTAGTTACTAAAAATTTTAAAAAATCATTAAAGAAGCAAGGAAATCCTTTTGTTGAATAAAATGTACAGTACATCAACCTCAAAATTAAAAATAATACACATTTTTAGAAATAAAATACTAGACATACAACAAAGAAACATACTTTCAACTACGTTTTTATATCTACATAATTATAATGTGCTGGAGTTTATATTTAACTTTGACTTTTAACTTCTCGTAACTATGGAAACTTTTTGATTAGTAGAATACTATATTCATAAGACTCTCTATAGCATATTTTCCTTTATATCCAAATTAATTATTTTATTAATTTGAATCAGTCTGTACTTCCTTGCTTGCTCAGAATTAAATTAGTTGCTTTGGTTCAAGTTGGAAACATATTTGAATATCATTTTTGATTAATTTTTTTCTACAAGGTACAAATTGAAATAAAAGCAATTCAACATTTATTTAGTTGATATTGTTTTAGAGGTTGAGTTATATAGAAACATAGGATAAAGCGTACAGTAAAATATATCTTTGGTTTTTAAAAAAATGTGTAATGAAAAGGAGTAAATTTGGACTATCCTAGCTGAATGGTCTGGACTTGAAGACTAATGCCATGATGAGATGGTCGACGCTATCCCGTCTAGGAATCTGGGTAGAGGGGAAATAAAAACACTTTTATTATATAATAGTAACAAGTTATACACAATTTACTATGAAATCTTCGCCTTTAAAATAATTTCAATAAATATATGCTGGCGCAATGTCGACTAAATTATAATATTATTTGAGCTTAGGCACACACACGCATCCTAAAGTTTAATCAAATGTATGATTTGAATAAACAATTAGTGAAAGCAATTTAATCTAATTGAAGTATAAAATATAACCCAATTATAAGAGGAAGGGCCTTTTAGAAAATACAAATGTATGTTTTGTGTTCAACATTCATAATATTTTATTATTATCATAAGTGTTATTTTATAGGCTATGTATTGATAGCAAAAGTGGCAGTTGCAGATCACATGAGCTGATGTACGAATGTGTAAAAGTAGAACCATTAGTTTTTCTATCAGTTAGATAAGGATCTTCCTATGAAAAATGGATTTCAAATAAAATATCAAATGTTTCGGTATAAATGAAATTTTCATTATAATAATGACTTACTATAAAATATGAATTGAAAGTGTTATGTTTGTATTATAGCCGTTTAAAATTGTCGAACCTATAAAAACAGTATGTATATGGTGATCAATTAAATTCGTAGAGAATATTTCAAACATTTTATATTTAAAAACATTCACACCACTATGTTAGGATCAAACTAAGTCCTTTTAAGTTAAAGTCAACCATCAGATCAACTAATCGAATGATGTAGGCCTATAATTGGAGGTTTTTTTTTTTCGTTATTGATTGCAATTGGCAAGCTCTACACACGTGTTACTGACAACTTGCTATAAGTAAAGATGAATTGGGTAGCTTAGAGAAAGTGCACCTATATCAGTTCGGAGAATAGTATGAAACAAAACCTTTGTAAGAATTAAAGGTTGTAAACCACTCTCAATACACCCAGCCGAGTTTCGAACCCTAATCTCCTCATCAATGGTGATCAAGTACCATAAATTTAAGGCCTTGGACTGTTTGACCACCACTGAGTGTTTTTTTAATTCTTGTAACCATTAGAAGCCGAGAACACACTAGCGAACACTAAAATATTCATTCTCCACCAAGCTTCTTCATCGAAGGTTTACAGCATTCATTAATTAATTTTATGTTTTAGTATTGAATTAAATTCACCCTCTACTCATAGGTAAAGAGCATTAAAAACCACTAAGCCTCCTTCGGTGGCCACATGGTCTAAGGCGTCACTCTTTCACTAGACTAGACTGCTGATGATAGGGAGATTGGAGTTTTAATCCTGGTTGGATTTACTGAGAATGTGTTTGTCCTAATGGTTTTCCACTCTCCATCCAAGCAAATTTGGGTACACTTCAACTCAATTCAACCTACCTCATCCCTAACTCATTGGCGTAATTAGTACGAATGCGTATAGCCTGTACACGTAGTAAGATTCGGCGATTAAAAAAGATAATAATTTAAAAAACTACTTAAGTAAGAACTATGCCCACAAATAATCTAGCTAGTTCAGCAGATATGGACTGTTTATAAACAGCTCAAGAGAAATGGCCAGGCGACAAAGTGTCCGGAATGTTCAAAGAAATGCGATTCATTTCCTCACCATTTCCCTCCATATGTATGTGGTCAACCCTCAACCCCTACTTTCCCCTGTTTCTCTGACCAAGATGGCGGGCAAGCGTTTCAAATTAAACGGGGCGCAACCAAACAGTCCGATCCCTCTGCCAACCCTTTTCATACGAGTGACTTAGCCCTAGTTCAGGGATCGGCTTTTTTGTTTTGCTCCGATTGACTTAAAAACTTATCAAAGGTCCCGCGAACACCCAACGATTCTCCTGTTTAGTTTAGATTTGTTTATTTTTATTCCTTAAATCCAATCTTCCCTCAAATATCATGATTGCCACTATTTTTCCGAATTCCCTGTGTTTTCCAGGCTTTGCAGAATAAATTCAACCTCCCCCTTTCTTTTTTACAGGCAGCTAAGGCCAGGCGCAGACAAATTATTTCAAGTTGCACAAATGTTGAGTTGGGATCATGCGCATACCAACGATTTCACTCCAATTAAACAGTTTAGTTGATTTGGCACCACACATGACACTCAACAATTGGTCATTCTAGAGTGGAGACAGCGCGAGATGACACAGGGATTATTTAAAATGGACTTTGGAAACTGGGGCTATTTGTACTTTACTTAATCTATGGCATTTGGCACCCGAACATCCATTGGTGCATTTATAAAAGTAAGCCACCTACCCCTATCTTTAGCTAGTTCCATCCAGTCTACCTCATCCTCATTATATACTATCTCTTTCAGGTACATTCTAATGTTGTCCTTCCATCTGCATCTAAATCATTCCAACGGTCTCTTCACATTGGGTTTGCCAGTCAATACCATGAACATGGTTCTATATTCTCCCATTCGTATTGCATGTCCTGCCCACTGTAATCTACGAGATTTGACTATCCTAACAATGTCTTGTAGTGAGTAAAGAGTATGCAACTCATAATGATGTAACCTCCTTCATTCCTCAGTATATTTGTACTATCAGGACCAAATAGATTCCTAAGCACCTTACCAATTAGATTTGGGAAAAAGAGAAGAACTCAGAAATATTGGGCTCATACCAACAGTCATTTTCACCAGAACCTCAAGAAAGTTCAACTTCAAGTAACTATATTTCCTCTTTCAAACTCTCACCAAATTTTGATATTATTTACATTTAATTAGAGTTAATAGTTTGTACTCAATTATTTGGTGCAAAGTGTGTAGCGTCAAAACTGAAGCAAGGTAGTGTATCTGTCCAATTGTTTATTCGGAAGTGTGCGCACGCCGATAGACTCCTATTCACCATTGAAAGGTGAATGATAAATTGTCCCGAAACCTAGGCTGGAGACAAGTTGAAGCGAAGCCCAACTTTTCAGTTGGGCTGCGGTCGATTATTATTGTGTGCATTTAACATCTTTTACTTTTACTATCCAACTAAATTGTTTAACAGTCGTCTACACCTAGCCTCAGATTAAAGAAAGCGTGATAAAATGTAATTCATCAATATGACAAAGTGTGAAGTCTTGTAGTGTCATCGAACGGCCTCAATTGGAAGACATGTTTGTGTAAACATTTTATGTTGTGAGTGGCGAATGACACAGCGATTGCTAAGCCTAGTTTATATTGTAACACAACAAGTTGGCCAACACGATCCCAACAAGTTGTGTTACAATATAAAGGCATTCCCAACTTGTTGGGGATGTTGGCCAACATGTTGGTGTTGGGAGAGCCGGTCCGAGCCAACAAGTTGTGTTGTGTTGGATCATTTGTTGGAGATAATAAACGACCAACCCAACATGATGACTGATTTGGGAGGTTCTGTGCATGTGCTAGAGAGTCGAGTCAGTCTCTAGCCCTGGCAACGCACATGTTTTGTGGCTATACATAAGGCTCCCATAAAGAGCAAAGTTGTAGCAAATTTTTCTCCTGGAGTCACAACAATTTCCCTTTCCATTTTACCACGTAAACGAGGATACAGAAGTGTGACTAAGCATTCAAAGTCCACATATGACATGTGTACAAAGTTATCAAATCCACTTTGCAGATGTAGGCCATTCATTATTCCCATGTTCGAACCTTCAATTGGACGTTTAGCCAAAAATATTCAAACCCCCCACTATTTCTTACGTTTTGGTTTTTTCTGCAAGAGTACACTTCCTGTCAACACAATAAATGAAGAATGGCAAGTAATATGATGTTATCCATGGCTAGAAATGTATAGATTGATTAAAAACTAGCGCAGGACCCAGGATGTTGGTCCAACAAGTTGCTGACAATAAACTCAGCTTACTTTTCCTCATGTGTTGTCTCCCAACATGTTGGGTCCAACTTGTTACATAATAAACGGGGTTTTACGAGGATTGTTATTGATGAATCAATAAACAAACAAACTAAAGGAGATGACGCAAATGGAGGTGTCAACAGTCCTGAGCAAGGGACCAGGCCAGTGGCCCAGTTAAAAGGGGAGGTCTTGAGCTCCTCGGGGCTGACTACATAAGATTATAATAGGTCACGTTGCCTGTTACGGGGCTACGCGGGCTAAGTCATTGGCTTTGTCAAGTACCAGTTGGGGCTGCCGCTTGAGCCCAGGGAACCAGGTTCGACGACCGTGCAAGGACCACCTAACAGTCAGACAGGCTATTAGGTAAACCTCATAACACCTCGTTCGGTCACTCGCTTCTCTCTATATTCACTAAGTTCTTCATTTTAGCTTCACTTTTAACATCACATTTTTAATAGTACAGTAGTATTAATAAACCTTTTAAAAGTCAAGTCTATCGTCAATAACTAACCTACACGAGTAATTATATCCCCTACCCCCCTTAACCTCGGCCAAAGACACCCTGACAGATCTCCAGGCCCACACGGTTGACAGAAGGAAAGGGGGGAGGGGGGGGCGGGATGGCAGTATCTTATATTTAAAACAATAAGATTTAAGAATGATGGGGAAATATATTTTCTGTTGCTTCACAAACTTTCAGTAAGACATGTTTTAACCAGCGTGTTTAATTCTTTAGTTCACTTTTTCATCTAGCTATATACTTATTATTTTAAACGTCTAGTTAAATGTCCCAAATTAACAAATATTCCAATATTTTGACTATGTTTTGCCAAATTACCAGTGTTTTCCCGTTGTCCCTGCTTTTCCAGGTGAAATATATGTCCCCACCTTTATTGAAAGAATTATAGATTAAATAAAATATGCATTTACATATTGAAATATTTAAATTTTATATAACGTTTTGGTCATACTCGAATATTATTTTAAATGTCCTTGATATATTTGCGAGTTCAAAAGACTCAAAGCTCGAATTATAGTAAGATATTTTTAATTTCAGCATTATAGGGTAAAATGTTTTATGGTGCATATTGAATAAATTCTTCAAGTATTCTCCTCTGCCTCTCCGTTTTTCTAACCGTCCGGGACATGCGCATGTTTACGCTACTGGGATAAAGAAAAGTAAGTAGATTTTAGAGGAAGTTTATTCGAATTAGTTTGTAGGATGAGTTAAAACCATTCAGGATAAATCGCTTGAATCCACCCAGCCAAGATTCAAGACTAGATCTTTCTATCTGCAGACAAGACACAATTGACTTATTTGTGCGTGTACCCATCGGCGTGAGCTACCCGCACTGGAAGGCCCATGGACTTAATGTCAAACTCAACTAGCCTTGTAGTCCAGTGATGGGTAGTTCTGGCTTCAAAACCCATTTGGGTTTAATGAAGGTGTTTTTACCCACTCTCCCTCCACGCAAACGAGAATATATTTACTATAAAGTGTTACTTAATAGAAGGAGCATAAGTAGAAATGAATGTTTTCCTGTAGTTCTATTTTATTTAGTTTACAGTAGGTACTCAAAATATTTCAGTTTTTTTAACAAGTAAACTTTTAATTGTTTCCGTAACTAAATTACGATAGCGAGGAGCAAGTTATATTTTCCAAAATGTCACCATAAAATATGTTGCCTAAACCTTACAACCGTTTTAACTTTAATATAAGAACAACGTTAATACGAAGGTGTGGGATGAACTTTATCGTAGCTATACCCGCATCGGTTAGTGTGACGGGGAGATCGAGGTTCGAATCTCGGTCGGGTATACTGAGGGTAGTTTTTTCCAAAATGGTTTTCCACTTTTCATCACTGAAAATAAGGATATACTTCCTCTAAATATAACCTTCCTCATCCATAAAACCACTAGCGTAATTATTACATAGGCATATAGCCCGAACGGGTAGTAAGACACGGTGGTAAACAAAACTCTCTCATCCCTTACACATTAGATTAATTGGTGGGCCTATAAAGGCTAATAGACCGAATGTGTATTAAGATACCACGCTAATAAAACCTATGAATAGTTAATTTAGTATGTATTTAAGATTTTAAAAATCAAATAGCTATATTTTCCCCTAAATTAAAGGTTTAGTATTTTTATTTTTAGTATATCCCAGATCACGATTGTTGCCTGTAACTTTTTAAAGATACTCAAAGAGCACTATATGAATAGGCCTATGTAGTGTAGTGATACATACAGATATAAATGTTTAATTCACTATACTCCACATGAAAGTGAAATTATGTTAGGATTAAGAAATAATGTACTAAATGATAATGATAAAAATATCCAAAAATAAATCCATACAGACTCATCCTGCAGACGAATTAATGAGAAGTCACAAAGTAGATAATTTAAAAATGGAAAAATTACATTTTTATGTATATATTTTTACATGGTTGAAAACTACCTCAAATAATAAGAACCGTTTCGTAAATTGAATGTTAGGAGCTTAGTTATAAAAGTAATGTCTCTTTTGAAAGTATAATGGATACCTCTCCTCTATTACCGCCGGTAGAGGTCAGCCATTAAGCACTATAAAGGAAAGTTAATGGTCGAGGAAGATAATGTATAGCCCAATGAACATTACAAACTAGCTTACTTTCCTCCATCTGACCAGTTTTATTATTCACTGTGCGAATATGAGGCTGGGGAAACATTCCGAAGTGCCAACTACCCCAAACGCTCACGTTGTGGAATTAGACTACAATCCGCAAGGTGGTTCCCATCGTGTCTCCGTGACCTAATTCTGAGAGGTGACAACTTGTTTAATACTTCATTGCATCTTAAATTAACGTTTAGATGTGATTATGTCCTGTTAACCAAGTAGTAAACGACTGTTGTTAAGGTGGGATGGAAGGGGATGCGAGAAAAGGCCAGTGTTTTTGAAGTTTTTATGGCAACACCTTTTTTTGCCCCAAATAAATAAAATATTGCTCCAGTACAAACCTATAGTTTAGTTTTTTTTCACGTGTTGATGTCAAGAGTTCCTAAATACTTGTTATGAACATTGTGGCATTATCTAACAAACTTTTTAAATGAAGAGAAAAGGTTTTCATTAAATTTCAGAACACCCTTGACAGATATTCAAGAAATTTTGAGGTCACAAAGTGGAGAAAATTAAATTATATATTTGTATTGAAGCAATATTTTATTTATTTTGGCCAAAAAATGTTTCGCCATTAAAACTGCAAAAACACTTGCTTTTTCCTCGCATCCCCTTCCATCCCACCTCAAGCTGTTAAGAAGAGGCTTATCATCACGACAGTATTTAGAGAACAGTAATTAGTGAACTTGCTTCAAGACAATAATATGGAAACTACTTTATGCATTGATTGTTCATGTGTAGCATCTTCATTATTTTCTTTGTTTGAAATCATATATAAACACAGTGTCACATATATATTTCTAGAACAAGCATTTTTCTCTAAATCCTTCATCTTGAGTTTGTCTCGGTGTAATATTTCTAGTATGGATAAAACTATTGACTTCAAATGAGGATGTAGCTAATCTAACGTTTAAATATTTATTACAAAGTGAGACGCAAGTCTGATATTTAGTTGGAGGTACAAATCTAAACTTAGAACTACTAAATCGGTGAATTAATCAAAAATCATGTGATATATGATGAAAATATTTTCATTAAGCTGCTACAACAGTATCTTCAAGTTTGGTGAGACATAAGAACTATAATTATGTAATCTTTTGTTATTATTGAAAGGTGCCACCATATCAACGTGGCAAAGTAAATTCACAATAATATAATAACAATTTATACAATATTTATATTTTTCCTTATCAAGCCTCATTGTTGAAAAAAAAGACGTAGAAACTTTAGACTTTAAGATTTGTTACTTTGTTTTAAATTAACCAAAATTAGTAGGGGGTAAAAACTAATAATTGTATTTTTTTTAATATCGTTTTCTCATCTGATTCAAGAGGAAATTTAACTTTGTAGAGATGAAAGCTTTTTCAATAATAAAATATCCTTTTTTCATTCTATTACTTGATACAGAATTTAATCTATTGTGTTCATTGTTAAAATCAGATCTCGACTTATTTTGATTATAAAAGTAGACACATATTTAAGTAGTGCATTATCAAATGGGGTATCATACATATTTTGAAATTTAGTAATGGTAATTTAACTTGATATTTTTAATTGTTTAAAATTCATATGTAGATAGTGTATCATTAGTTCAATTCCAGAGTTGACAATAGTGTTAGATCCTTTATCCCCAAAATAGAAGTCTTATCAAGGTAGCCGAGCAAACACAGTGGTCCCAGGAAAGAGTGTATTTGTGGGAAACTCTGGCAGCTAGGAACACATAATGCGATTGGCCCTTTTAATTTGGCGTGGAAATGCAGAGCTATGGGAACCAACGGTTATGTTCAAGAATTTTTATTGTTTTGCAATTTTCTTTTTGGAAACGGGTTGTTTAATAATAGAAGCAAGTTGATTAAGTTATACTTTTAATATACACACCTCCTCTATAATTTTAACAGTGATCAAATATAAATAAAATTGACATTTTTCAATAGAAAACTGCCGGCTTTATAGCAAAAATAAGAAAATGTAACAATTAATAAACATCGATACATATCTTAGCAGGGGTTTTGAAAATATTCACATAAAAATTTCACTCGTTCTCGAGAAAACTGTTTTACCAAACGTATGGTTTTCCCGCAAGACCTGTCCGGTAGCTACGGTTTCCCTGATCCATCTGTTCTTGTTGCCACGAAAGGATACTTTGGTCGGTTGTGAAGCCACGCCACGCCTTTCATCCTCCTGCCCACCATCCCACTAAATAGGTTTTAGACTTCCACTCGACAGGACCAAGAGTCTTAAAGTAAAGCTACGGGAGTACCTACCTATAATTATAAATACATATATTTCTTCTAGGCAGGGAATTGGCATATAGTGTCTATATATCTGAGAAACATAAAGAGGTATCTTAATGTATGCGTTTGATCTTCTAGCCAAATTACGCACATTTTTTACTATTTGAATGAATAATTTGTCTCTTGGTTCATTAATTTTTAAATCGTGCTCTGATATAGTGTGAAGTAAGGAATTTGTCATGTAGTTAATTAACTAAGTTTCGAAGCGAACATTATTACCAACTTATGTATGACCACACCAGCTTATAATTCATACTGGTATGTGAAAGAAGTGGAAAGTTCATTATGACATTTAAATAATTTTTGATCCAATTTAGTCACTTACATTATCGTGATAATCATTTAATATAGTTTCATGAAACTGCAAGTAAACTATATACCTAACTAACCGTGCCGGTCATTGCGAGATATAAACGTAAAGCTCATTTAGTCTAGTTTGTTGGTGACGAGGAGGTCGGAGTTCTAAGCCCGGCCGAGTGTACTGGGGTTAGTTTCTCTTAAATGATTCCCTACGCTTCATACATGCAAATGTGGGTACATGTCCTATAAAGTACATTTTTCTTAACCCTATAGCATTATTGTAATTAATAAATACACGTCCTACCCGAAAGGGTTGTAAGAAGTGGTGGGGAAAAAAAAAGCATATCTAATTTAATTTAATAATGGAGAAGTATACATCAAAGAAGAGTTAAAATGGTAGGCCATATACTGAGACATGATAGTTTGACGAAGATAATAAAGAACGAGATGTCGAAAGGAGAGCTTCAAAGGGAGACCAAGGCTGGAGAACATGAATAAGATGGCAAACGATGGCTGAAGACCGTACAAAGCTTTAAAAAAAATTGGCCCGGGACAGAAAAGTGGAGAGCTGCAGAAAACCAATCCCAATGACCTAATAAATTAATTAATGAATTGTATTTATAGAATGCAAGTTTAAGTTTTGTGTGATGTGATGTGGTAAACAAATTAGACTAATAGTATATTTTCATTCTTTTAGCACCACGTCCTAACTAACCATTCGGGCTTTACGCATACGTAGGCCTACTAATTACACTAATATGTCAGGGATGAGGAAGGTTGCATTTATATAAAGTGCACCTACACTTGCATGGAGGGGGAGTGAAAAACTTTTGGGAAAAGCCACCCTCAATACAGCCAACTGAGATTCCATCCCAAATTTCCCCGTCATTAACAGTTTAGTATACTGCGAGAATGACGCCTTAAGCCATTCTACCACCAAAGTGGGTAATATCAGCTTTAAAAACACTGGTGCATACTTGACTCTGACCGGGAATCGATGATGGTGATATGTGATCTTTTGTGTGGTTTTTTTATCCTCTCTTGATGTGTATTTCCTCTTAAATATCTTCCTCATTCTTACCTATTTAGAGACCATCGTTTTTAGTTAATGGTTTGAACGCATCAGTAGAAAAGTTCTGTCTATAACAAGTCTTCCTTTTAAATTCAGAATCACGGACTATTTTTTCAGCAGGCCTGAGTCATTTATAATGAAAAATACCATATTTTTAATAAATTAGCAATGGCATATTCTAAAGCTAGTTTAAAGAGTAATGGGGAAAGTGCATCGCCTTGTTTCAATTTCATTATATATTTCGAAAGCATATAAGTGAGATCCAATCCGTACCCTGTCACACGTATCCCCCAAACATAACTCAATTAGCTTGGGCAATTTTTTTAGGGTTATTCCAAACTTAACTAAAATGTCATTTTTTTTTTCCTTTTAACTGAATCATAGGCCTTTTTAAAATATATGTATAACTATTGATGTACCATCATATTGAATTCCTACCTTTTATCCCCTAATATTTGCCACATGGTAAAAATCTGATCCGTTGTTGATAATTTCGTTAAAATCCACACTGATTATCCCCCATTATTTCCTCTGCATATGGCGTCAATATCATTAAAATTATGTTAGATAAAATTTTGTAACATGTTGATAGCAATAAGATAGATACCTCTGTAGTTATTACTATCTGTTTTATCTCCCTTTTTGAAAATGGGTATTATTATACTTTCCTTCAATTCTTGTGGCAATACATCATCTTTCAATTTGGAACATATAAGTTTATGAATGTATATTACTAAAATTTCACCCTCACCCTTTATTAATCTGATGTTATTGAATCTATACCCGGAGATTTATGATTCTTTAACGTTTTAATAGCTTCTTTAACTTCACTAATACTTGGCTCTGGGACTAGTGGCTCAGCAGTATGGATTTCGATAGCCTCACTTAAATTTGATCCTTCGTGAACATTCAAAATTTGACTGTAGAATTCATTCCATCTACTCAAAACATCGCACGTATCTGCCATCAGAGTACCTTTCTCATATCAAACTAAACTGACCCTAGCATGATAACGTTTCCTATATCCGTTAATACCTAAATAAAGAACTCATATTATTATGTTCGCTATTTTGTTCTATTTCGCAAACTTTACCCTTTAAATACTCTCTCTTTTTGTTTCTAAATGTAGCAGTGGCCTTCCATTTTGCATTGATAAATGTATTTAAACTCAATTCACTAGGACTTTCTAAACAATGTAATTTTGCTTCCCTACTTTCCTCTATTAATTTTGAACATTTGATGTCAAACCATGGCTTCTTACTCTTTTTACAGATACCTACACTACACTTCACTGCGTCTCCAACATTATTCCTGACACTTTCCCACTGTTTCTCTGGATGCGTGTTTTCCTTCCTCACTTTCCTGTGTGCATTCTAAGGCAGCATTCTTACACTCTCCATCTGACAGCTTCTCTACATCATATATTTCTAGCCTGCCCGCCTGATTTCCCCTTTTTTTTTTGTTACTGACAGACGCATCCTAAGTTTTGCTTCTATCAAGTAGTGGTCGGAATCGCAATCTGCTCCCCTGTATGACCAGACATCCAGTAAGCTTGTATGACGTATTTTATCAATCAGCAAGTGATCTATTTGATAATGTGTGTTCCCATCTGGTGAGCTCCAAGCATATTTATAAATATCCTTATGCTTGAAGCAAGTACTTTTCGCAATAATGTTCTTCGGTGTGGTGAAATTTACCCCTCTCATTCCATTTTCATTACAGACGTTGTGCAAGATTTATTTTCCTATTGTAGGTCTACATAATTCTTCCTTCTCTAGCGTTGCATTAAATTCACCTATCACAGCTTTCATGTGATAGGACTAGAACCGGTCATACAGGTGTTCTAGCTCCTCATAAAAATATCCTGTATTATGAAAATTGATAAATGAAACCTGGACACGGGAATGGAATCCGGGACCTTTGGCTTAGTTAGGTCATTAGGTGTAATTTTTCAATTTTCAGAATGTGATATCTAGATGGAGAAATACTCACTAAAAGTATAATTAATAGCTCTGACTATTTGATTCTCATCCTGTATTAAATCATCTTTGTTTTCTGTAGGACAATGCACATTGATAATGATTGTATTAACAACCTCACTGCCACCACTATACTTGACATCCTATCGTTAGTGAATTTTATGTCCTTGGCTGCTGACATACTCCTTCTCTGGATTAGAAAGCCTGTGCCTAAATTATGTGTTTCCATTCCTCAATTTTAAAAAATATATATATATACCCTATTATCTCCTGACCCCCTAACCTCTTCTATAGCCACTATATTTAAGCCAAATCTACTTACTTCATCTATCATCGATTGTAGTGCCCCTGGCCTATATAAGCTAATATTCCACGTCCCAATCGTAATCTCTTTCCTAGATTTACTAGTACATGCCTTCCCCGAAGTAGTTCTAGCCCGGAGATCTGAATGGGGGACTATTTTATCTCTGGAATATTTTACTCCAGGGACAGACATGGCATACTTTTTAGTATTTCTTAATTACATGTTTTTATGGTGAGACCTCGTCACGCCCAACCCAAAAGCTGGAGAACCACCTCTATCGGCTGTCCGCGACTGCTTATTCTATATTTTCCCAGTTATCCTTCAGATCTGAAGGCCGTATCCTCCAACTGCAACCTGAGGACATGCTGTGCCGTGGATGATAGGGACCCACGAAACAGAAACCCCCATTTAACAATGATAAATTTTTCAGCCATGACAGGAATTGAATCCGGGAACCTTGGCTTTGTAGACATACACCCTACCGAGTGAGCTAAGGTATTGGACATGAACATAAAATGTTTGAAGAACCACTGGATTAGTGTATTGTTATTTACCTTGTCCTAAAATTAGGTCGAGAGTTTAATATCTTGCACACTAATGGGACTATAGCTTTCAACGTTCTAAAAGGTTTTGTTGTAATGAATCAAAGTATTTCATTTGTTTGAACATTTAATTGTTCGACTTGTTACAAATTGTTTCAAATGCTTTAATGTAGTCAAAGCTTGTTTCGAAAAAAAATATATATATAATTTAAAAAAATAATAATGGTAGCTATGCGAAAAATGAACAGAATACTGTGGATGAATTAACTTTCCGAAGAAAACGTTTTAAATATTGTAGGTCTTTTTTTCTACGCGTCTCTCTCTCTCTCTCTCTCTCTCTCTGTGTTCATAAAAGCCCTGCCTTACATTAAACTAGTCTGAGAATACAGAGTGAAGTGGATGAATTCAATAAATTATTAATCAGCATTCGTCTACATAAATAATAGATAAATACTCTTTCAATACACCTAATTTGGATTGAACACAAGCCTTCTCATTTAGTCAGGAGTTCACACCCCCAATATTCTTTGTCACGTTCAATGAAAAGGTGATTAAGGCTTAATATATGGACAAGATTTAGGAGTGAAGTTTAATATAAAATGCACATCCCATTAGTGCAAAGAAAAATTTGTGAAATCACAAAAAATAATGTGTAAAACCATCTCAGTGCGCCAAACTTTGAATCCCCGTCAACACTTTGAGCCTCTCTGCTACCGCTACGGATTCTACCGATATTTTATGGTTTCACATAGATTTCCCCATGAATTTTATCAAAGACTGTTTTATTTTAGTTTCTAAAGAAAGTTAATAATTATCTAACTGTTTTCAATTAAAAAATCACAGCAAAATATAAACACCAATAAAAATCAAAGGTGTTCCTGGACAGTTTGTGACGTGTACTTAACACTTAATTTATTAGTTTATCTCTAATTAAAACTAAGATTAGACCTCAAATATCTCAACCTTGCCTTCATAACTGAGTGGCCTAGTGCATATATAGGATTCCTCGATTATATCTTGGTTGGAGTCCAAACCTATTTTAATTTCAGTGTAAGGATGCACCCCATTACGCAGATATCACCATTCCCGGCACTAAGGCTTGGATTTGTTTCCAACTATAAAACGAAATTGTTCTCGTTCGCTTCTGAATATTAACACACATTTCTAAAATATCTTAAAGGGGATAGCGCTAGTTTCAACGAGTAAATGTAATATTTTCTAGATTTCTTGGTTTATATTTTCCAAGTTTAATATGCGTGTGTGTGCCTAATCTTTAGTCAGCCACACCTCGTTGTAAAAATTACTTTCATTTCAAAATTTTGGCTAAGAAATCGTGACTTTTGCTATTAAGTTTTTCCTCCCTCTCAGCCAAAGTTGTTTTAAGTAGGTAAACTCCTTAGCTCAACAAAGTTTAACTCAGCTGGAGCCGAAAGAAAGAGACAGTCGTGTCAAGAGGGGGAGTGAGAGTGAGAGTGATAAAAGAGTAAACTTAACTTTCAAAACTTATCTACATACTACATGTAACTCTTTTCCAAGAGTTTAAAGAGGATGACACTCGGTTTATTGATCTCAGGTTCCTGCAGAGTTTGAATAAATATGACGAGGCAAATCTTTTTCCCCCCTTCTTCGTTTGATAGGGTCACAGCCGAGAGTGGAAAAAAAAAAAGCTACATGCTTATGTTTTATTTATGAACTCAAATATATGTTTGCACAGATTTGAGTTATTCATAAAACTAATGATATATCTTGCAAATAAATTTATCTCCAAAGTTTAGTAATAAAAATAGTATGGTAAGCTTGTATTAGTTTCTAGCTATTCTCTTTTTGGCTTTACTCCTAAGATTATGTACAGTACCTTTAAACATGCTATTTTAGATATATTATTACAAATTTAGATGCTTTTAAATATTGAACTATGTTCTGTCTGACTTTCTTATCAACTAATTGATAAACTTTTGACCTAAAGTCTGGTACCCATATAAACTATTTTCTCTAAAGTAGTTTGATTGTGTTTGTGCTGTCAACCATTTGTATATCAAAAGTTTTAGATACACAAGAGAATGCGTTTATGTGTTCAGCCTAAATCAACAATAGTACAGAGTGGGGCTGAAACAATTAGACGATTAGTAACTTGAAAATTAACATTTTAATTGAAAAATAAATATTCACTGGCTAAATAAACGCAAACTATACACTACACTCTTTACTTTTTGAAGATAATGTTGAGGTGAGCTCCAACGTACGTCAGGCAAACCTTAGCACGTTGCTCATAGTTTTCCTCAGCATAGAGTATCTAGTTCTTTACACCCCACCCTGTATTTAATTGAGTTCACAATAGTCTAATGGCTGTATTACGTGGTAGAAAACAATGTCAAGAAGCTCAAAGAGTAATTTATAATTTGAACCTGTACACTCATGAACTTAAAGTAGCACAAAAGTTATTTTTAAAATGCTTATCTAGAAACTAGCGTTCTGCATGTACAGAATGATATCCCGATCGTAAAAAGGTTGATGTTAATATTTAGTTTAAGCATATTTTCATATGTTTTAGTTATATTTCATAAAATATAATAAAGTGATACATTTATAAAAATGATATTTAAATCATATATCAAATAAATACATAGCTTGGCGATTATGAACCATAATAGTTAGTTCAATTATATTTTTTATAAATATGGATTTAGCTCATTTTTGACATATCTCTGTCCGCGCAATTAATAGAGTATTAAATAAAAGCTTTTAATGAAGGGTAATTTAGTCTAAATCCCTTTATTAGTTCAATTTTTTCGGTGCTTCAAGTTTTATTACCCGTCCAATATTTCAGCATATTGACCAATATAATGAAGTACTTAAAGGGGGTTTAACAGCATTTGCTTTTAATGAAGGGTAATTTAGTCTAAATCCATTTATTAGTTAAATTTTTTCGGTGCTTCAAGTTTTATTACCCGTCCAATATTTCAGCATATTGACCAATATAATGAAGTACTTAAAGGGGTTTTAATAGCATTTGCTTGACGAGAGATCTATAAACAAGTGAGCGAGCGGGGGAGGGGGGGAATCCCAATTCAACCACCCGAAATTCAAACTCCGACCACTCCATCAACGACAAACCAGATAAGATTAGAATGACAACTCGACCCAGGTCCCCAGTAAGAGTTTCAAAAATGTAAAGGGGTAGACTCACAGAACAACCGTTTCTTTAGTATTTTCTATGTTAAAACATGAAGAAGAAAAAAAGGGGGGGGGGGGAGATATTCCATGAGATTCTGACATTATGTAGGCCTATTGTTCATCGTGTCAAATTTGTATTTACATGTTTTCTACAGGCTCTTATTTTAAATAAATGTATATTCTCCAGTGCGTTAAATATGTATCCACTTGTTTTAAATGAGTGAATAATACTCTCCAGTTCATTAATTATGTATCCTCTTGTTATCAATGAGAGATTAATCTCTAGTGCGTTAGTTATGTTTCATCTTCAGTATAATTTTAATAATAAGAACCTTATCTGACATGAAATAAACTTGCTCACTTTCATGAATTCATACAAGTCATGTGATTTACTGACTCTTTTGATAGATATTATAAATACATAATATATAATAGTAATAATATGGTAAACTATTATTATAGTTGACTGAAAAAAAAATATTTTCTATAAAAGTATCGTTTTAGCAAAATCCTTCTATTCCTTATGCTGTCATTGTTATGGATTCCAACATAGTAAATCTAATATGGCAAACTATTTATGTAATACAATATTTTTAAAAAAAACAAAAAACCTTTATTATAATATACTAAATCTTACTTCCTAGAACACAACGAAATATATCCTCAATATTAACATAAATATACCTAAAATTAATGTTCATACAACAAATACATAAAACAAATTTGTTTATAAACGACTAGGAAAAGTTTAGAAAAAATCTATTTCTAGTGTTTTGTAATGATGGTTTAATATTATTGGTGCAACTACTTAAATGCATAAACAAACATATTTCAAAATGTAAGAGTCTAAGAAATATTTACTTATTTCTTAAAATATATTTGTTTAAAGCGTTTTTCTCGAGTTGTCCATGATATTAGCTTATTCTTGATGTTTGACAGTAATTAGAATTAAAAGCACAAATTCTATAATAAAGTGAGTGTTTTAAAACTTTGAGGAGATACACCGCTCCACTTTTCAAGGATGTTAATGACATGAAATCTCGAAAATTTCCAATCAATTAAATAATTATGAAGACAAAGTAGACAAATAAATGAAATATTGCAGTCATTTATTTTATTTTTTAAATTTATATAAAAATTTTAAGAACTAATTTCAATTTTCTAAAATTTTAAACATTTTAATCAGATTTTGCCAATTTATTCTTTTTTACTATTGCCGACAACTTTATGTTTATGGTTTTAACTGTAAATTGTTTTAGTGTTTTAATATAATGTATATTATTAATTTAATCTACTAAATCTACAATGAAATTTGTGCTTTTAATTCTAATTACTATCAAACATCAAGAATTCAACAGTACCTCAGGATAGTACCCAAAAGTACTCTAAAATTATTATATTTTAATTTACCTTTCTCCTAACTCTATGTTAACATGTCTGGTTGCTAGCATACTCTTTATACATCATTTTCAAGCTCAATGCATTCAAATCTAGATTACAGGATATTGTATTAATTATTAGTTCAAGACTCATAATTAATTGTGTCTTTCGAAAGTAAATAATGTGATAGAAACAGAAATAACGATTGAAACGAATAAGGTAAAGTATAAAAATTTGTTTTTAAACCACCTTTTGAGAAGTTTTCAAAAATCGGCTATTTTTTTATTATTTAGCACCGCGTCTTACTGCCCGTTCGGGTTATACGCTTAAGTACTAATTACGCTAATGGATTAGGAATTGGGAAGGTTGATTAGAGGAAGTGAACCCGCATTTGCATGGGGGAGAGTGGAAAACCATTTAGGAAAAACCACCCCCAGTTCACCCGACCTATATTCGAACCTCGATCTCCCCGTCCTCGGCAGTTGGGCTCAACACGACTAGCGCGTTAGCCAACTACGCCACCGAGGCGGGTAAATCAGTTACTATTTTATTAAAAAATTTAGAACCCTAATATGTTATTGTAAAATAAATGTTACGGTGCATCGCACAAACTTTCACCCGCTTTTGGCTTAAAATACACATTTTCTAAAAACTCTTAAGATTTGTGAAGCGAAATATTAAGTATATACATTGTTATAGAAACAGTACACCAAAGATCATAAATTAAATAAATACACACTGTTGCTTATTTACTCTATGGCATTAGGAATAGGAACACTGTTACAGAAAAATTGAGAAAAGAGAAATATCGACTAAAGAAAATAAGAATCAAATTCATTTTCAAAAGCTTGAACTTAAAAGTATATATATTTGCTTATAGCTCAGAAACTATTAGTTTTATAAAAATATATTTCGAATAAATTATTTTCATCTTTAACAGCACAACAACTTTATAACAATAAGTTATTATATATCTCAAATATATGCGGAGAAACGATGAAAATTGGAAAATTTCCCCCATGTTAGATACCCTCAAAGTCATTTTCATGAGAAAATGGGCATTCCCATAATTTTTTATAGCTATAAACAGTGTCTAGATAAAAAATTTAATCAAAACCGTTAGAACTAATTTTTTGACGTGAATACTTCTTTAAATTTGCTACCATACGAGGGCAATCCAAAAAACCTAATGATAACAAAATCGGGGGATACAGTTTGGTGTTGTAGTTTCGAATCTTTCCTCTACATCCAAAATTAAATTATACCATTCGATAGCTAAAGGATCAAAGAATTCATTACGATAAGCGAGAACAGTGACGCATCGCGCACGGTGGAGGGGGAAGCGCCGCCATTTTGAGGTTATTTTGCTGCGTATCGAGATTTACAATTAGTATAACTTTTGACTCGGAGAAGCTACGATGTTCGTTTA
>CABFWB010000153.1:337461-348747 GCA_902151455.1 Timema bartmani | reverse complement strand
CCCCCACCCCCCCGTCTCCCGTTTAACCAATCTGGATCGAAAAATGCCTTTCAGGTTCAGAGTTCAGTTTTCTTATTGCCAAGCTGATCCTACCAACTGAAACCATTTTTGATTAAATCAATAAAATTGAACAACAAAAAATACTGCTAAGTTCTATAAGATAATTGAAGATATATTTTTTTAAGTAATATTTCAAAATCGGAATATTTTGAAAATTGTATCTTTAGAACGATTTTATATTCTGTTATTATTGGATAAAAGTGTTCAGATTCTAATTTTAGGTCTCGATTTGGTTTGAATCCCGGTCTATGGAGTCAAATAGAAGCGAACATGAAACGCGCCATTTGGAATCCATGATAATTCAACACGCTAATAAAAATAACTGGATAAACCTAGAATAACTTTTTTTTTTGTGAAGGCCACGCCATAAAATATTAAAGTAATTCCAGAACGTTTTATACTTTCTATATAAAACTAAAATGATGATGAGAATATCTTTATGAAAACAAATTTTCTTTCCATCATCCCATCTCATCTATTTTCTCTTCTACTACTCTTATATTTTTCTTCTTTTTTAAAAAAATGTATAAAAGTGGTGAAAAACTGGTTTTCCCTTCAGCAGCCAGCCAGACAGGCAGGCCAAGAAGGGGGGAAAGGAACAAACGATCCCTCGGTGTGTGCAGTTAAGAACGCCATTCGTCAATGGGCGTCTTTTGGCCTGCCTCTTTCAGACCTGGCTCGGATGTAGACAGGAACTCGGGGACATATTGAACATCTCCGCGATACGGTAGAAGACATACTCTCTAGCACGTTCAGTCAAGGAGGGGAGGGGGGGGCTGTTCAATTCACGGCTGATAAATGATAACATTATAGTGTTTGGGACCTGTATTAACATACGAGTGATACATACTTCTATCACTCTCCACATAGATATTTTATACGGTTGTTGTGGACGTTCCGAAATGAAACAGGTATTAACCCGAGAGAAACTAAAAGGGGGGGTGCGAAAGAAGAAACCAAATGGAAAATTCACTCAAGTTTTTTTTAGCACCTCGTCTTACCACCCATTTGGGTTATATGTTTATGTACTAATTACACTAGTAGTTTTAAGGACTAATAAGGTTAAATTTAGAGGAAGTGTACACATATTTCCGTGGAGGGAG
Source organism: Timema bartmani (assembly GCA_902151455.1). NCBI lineage: Eukaryota > Metazoa > Arthropoda > Insecta > Phasmatodea > Timematidae > Timema > Timema bartmani. The sequence continues at coordinate 347,584 of CABFWB010000153.1, read as the reverse complement.
AGTGGAAAACCACTTCGGAAAAACTAAGTACACCCGACCGAGATTAGAACCTTTAACTCCCCGTCATCGGCAGTCTAGTCTACTGCGAGAGTAGCGTATTAGACCATGCGACCACTAAAGCAGGCATTGAGGTATATTATTTGTACTTATTACATAGTCACTTTTTTCTATGCATCTGTATACAGTCAATATTTTTTGACGTAGCGTAATTATGTTTATATTTATTTTCTGTCACCACGTGATTGTTATCATGCCAGCCAAACCCATTAAAAAGGCATATTTTCTTTTGCAAACAAGCAATCTAGTTATGTATTTACTATATATGATTCGAAGAAATTTTTTTATCTCTAACAAGAATAAACCATTTTAGATTAGATTGTGCTAAATATATGACTTGTGAGATTTATAAAAGAAAAAAGTTATGACCAAATCATACACACTTCATTTTAACTAGGATCCAAATGTTTAAAAATCAGTTATCAGTAAAATTATCATGAATAATTTTCTTCAGGAAACAACACCATCATTTTTATAGTCAAATAAAACAATCTTCATCTATAAATTCTGAACCATATTGTTTTAACCATTTTTTTAAATTTTAATTTTAAACAATTAGTCATCAATATCATAGCTTTAAATGGCTTGTTTTAAAAAAATTAATTTATAATGTAAAAAAAACTCGTCAGATAGCCATTTTGCAACAACATTGTTAAAGCCATTTTCACAAATTATTCGGAATAAAAATTACGATTTGACCTTACGGTAGGACAATACAACACTAATATATCATGTTTGAACGAAATCCACCAATTAGTTTCTGTTGTAGCTCCAAAAGCAGACAGATGGAATTGTAAGATTAACCTTTTTAAGTTTGGGGAACACAAAATGGCAAGGTCTGACATAACCTAAGGTCAAAAATGTTCATGATTATAATAATTATTTATCTAAATACTAAATTATAGATCATTCTACATTTAGATTAATGGTAATGGTAAACCAATTAGCAAACAACTCCTCCCCCATACCTGGTCGCTGTTCAACGAGAAACAGTTACAATACCTCTGGAACCAAGTATTCTGCTTTAATAACTACCAACATTCAAACGTTAACGAGAGCTCAATTAATCTTCTTCCTGCTTTACGGGAGTTCTAAAACTCTTCCTACCTTTTATAAAAAAATTAACTGGTCAATACTCCACCATCTTGCCATAAATAGGCGTTTTAATTATTTTGGGGTTGAGAGGGAGGTTAGGAATTGGCGTCGGGGGTGTGAAGGAGAATTAGGGGAATGCGTCTAGGGAATGAAAGTGGTTTATATACCCTATTGCTGTACCTACGGATAAATTGATGTTTTCATTACAGATATGTGACGTGCACTTTCCAAGCGAACTGATTATATCAGCGCACGAATAAGGCAGTTCTAGAACAGACTTAAGACACATATCAGTGGTCTAGTAGTCTAAAGGTGCATTCACACTATACCAATCGGCAGTGCCACTTGGCAATGTGAAATAGGTGGGGACGTGCAGGTCGGGCTGTGCCGATCGGCTTGCCGAATGGAAATCGACTGGTGTCGGTCTCCATCAAAGAAAGCCGAGCTGAAGAGCATTGTGTGGACGTGCCACGTGGTTTCAGTATGAGTCAATGATCAATGTTGTTGTGTTTGTACTATGGGGTGGTAGTCAAACGAGCAAGTTATTAACTTGATTGATCTATATCACAATCGTCCTGTTTTATGGGACTTTATACTCAGTGAATATAAAGATCGTAACAAACGACACGGTGCCCTTATGGAACCTGCGGTATCTTTTGGTGTTGGCAATTTTACTGAGCAGAGTTTCAAAGTCAGTACTTGACATTCGGAAAAAGTGTTTGAATCCCCCCACCCACAGGTGTACTCGAGATTTAACAGATCTACATCGTCCAACATCAAGTCCTTCATCAAATCACTTCCTCCAGATTTCTTTCGACTCTGAAGACTTGGGCGTATCCAAAATCTGCGCTTTCGAGGTTTACAAACCTTAGTACTTGAAATGATTAATAAAGCAGCTGAATCAACTAGAACGTCTTCCTCGTCGTACATTTTCAAGGCTGACTGCCTGCCCATATGGGGACGTCCAAAGTATTTTTAACAAAGCCGATGGGCTAGTCCGTGTGACAATGCCGATTTCTACCGATCGGCATAGTGTGGATACGCCTTAACGCATCATTTTCATGCTAGACTAGATTGCTGATGACATGCCCATCAGGGTTGGAATTTCGGTTTAGTGTACTGGGGGTAGTTTTCTCCAAAATATTTTCCACCTCTTCCACCATGCAAATGCTGATATAGTTACTCTAAAACCTGACCTTCCTCATCCCTATTTTACTAGCGTAATTAATGTAGGTGGACTGCAAGAAATACTAAGATGCGGGGGGGAGGGAGGGGAGAACTCAGATGCGGGGGGGCGGGGGGGTGGAACTCATTACCCATTTCTCCAGCCATTAATTAATCATGGCGAAGATAGGAAGCTTCAATTTGACCGATTTTAAAGCATATAACTATTCCTGCTATAGAACCCACGACCCTTAGCTCATTACTAGTCAGTTGCACTACTGACTGTGCTAAAGATTCTGATTCGGGTAATTGAGTAAACTCATTAATAAACTACCAGAGGTTCAAATACCAGTTTACCTGTATTGCGGTCCAGGTACGAAGTTAAAAAAATGTTTGAAACAAGGTAATCCAGGACTGGTGCTAAGGATTTAGATTAGGCTTGTAAAAAGCACGATATTATATACTCTTGTGATAAGACATTCTGGTAACGCCAACCGTGGCCTTCTTCAAGCCTGTCTCAACATGTCGTGAATAATGCCTGCCATAATGGCGTCAGATGACTCACATTTGGATGACGTCATCAGGGTTTCTAAATTCTGGTAACGTCATCCGTGGCCTACTTTTACCTGTCTTAGCATGTCGGGAATAATGCCCGCCATACCAGTGCCAGATTACACATCCGACATCACAGACAAGGGTCAATTACCGCTGCCTTTAAGTAGCTCAAACGAGGTGAATAGGAAGAGAGGAAGAAATTCTATTCTCCTTAGTACCTTGGAAATGTTAGTTTGATTTGTAATTGTTACGATTCTAACTCAGAATTCAACATAACTTTATTTTTTGCTATTTTATTTTTCAAACGTGTCCATTAGTTTGTGTTTGAGTGTTAACAATGGGACCCTCAGCCCGGAGAGTGTGTGGTGTCATCATAATAAGATGTGTGAAAGCCCATTGACCTCATACAACGGGTAATATCGTCAAAGCGTTATGCCCTAAAACGTATTTTAGAAATTCTTTGTTTGAATCCCGGTGAGGTATAATTAATGTACTATGAAGGAAAGTGAGTTTCAATTGTTTCAGAGTTAACTATAAATGTGATTCTTAGACTTAATAGCCCCTATATTGGGTAAATATCCTGAAGGTAGAGCAATAAATAAAAAATATATCTCAAAAATACAAAAGGAAATTTTTACCAGTTGTACAAACATGATTTATGTCAATGGCCAGTTCAACAAATGTAAATACTGTCACCAGCAAGTTTATTTTTCTTTTCCTATGCCAAATTTGACCGGGAGGGACTTTGAGATCTAGGTTCGGTCGCCTAATGTGTAGACTGTTAGCCGTTTTGTTGGCACAAAGTGTTGTCCAGGGTACAACATAAGAGGCTGTCTACACGTCGTACCAGCATTGAGATGATATGATGGTTATTACGAAGCTGTAGAGCCGGTGCGAGTGTTAACTTAATTTGAGCCTGACTAACCAAAGCTTGATGACCATTTGGATTATTCCCTCAAAAAGAATAATACCAAAGGTACCAGCCGGGAATCAAACCCAGGACTCCTAGACTCATGGCCAGGTGCACTGACCAATACACCACGGGGCTGGTACTGGCCAGTTAAACAAATGCAAATAGTGTCGCAGGTCAGTTAATCAATATAAATACGGTCGCCAGCTAGTTAAACAAATGTATATACAACAATTCAATTAAATTAGTTGATAAATTACACCTGGCCTTATGAATAGAGCTTGGAATCTCAATAAACCATCAAAATAATGTAAATACTGTCAGTGCCAAGTTGCACAAATGTAAATACTGTAACTGAGGTGAGGTGGGACATAGCCTTGTCTAATCCTGTGATCACCATACGAACCCCGTCATTTACATACTCATGCATAATGAATGTTTGACAAGGGAGAGGGGTTGTGGGGTATCTCGCATGATAACAAGATCAGCTTTGATCTTTGTGTCATTTCTAGGGTCACTTCGTCCTCTAAAAGTATCTTGACTTCAGTCAAGCCGCTCCAGGCCAATTTTCATTACTACCCATGTTAACTTTTCGCGGTTGTTATTTATTACACGCTGCGAAAACCGCACGAGGATCAACTTTTGTAAAAATTATTTTAATGCGATTCACTGGTACTGTGATGACTAATACTAAATCAAATCATAAAATATGAAAATGTGGGTGGATTTAAGTATTTATACATGCATATACTATAACGACGTTGCCTTCCTGTGATGTAGAGGGAAGACAAGATAGTATTTCCCAAGTTAATGTACTGAGTTTTCAAGACATGGCATTAATTTAAAAACCGTAAGTTTTGTTAAGTACGTGGGGGAAATCTGAATTACTTGTGTGGGATCGTGATTGGCGTTAGACTTAGCTTTTATAAGGTTTATTAATACTACTATACTATTACAAATGTGATGTTACAAGTAAAGTTAATATGAAGAACTTAGTGAATATAGAGAAGCTAGTGACAAAACGAGGTGCTATGAGGTTTACCTAATTGCCTGTCTGACTGCTGGCCGCCCCTGCACGGTCGTCGAACCTGGTTCCCTGGGCTCAAGTGGCAGCCCCGACTGGTACTTGATGAACCCGACGACTTAGCCCGCGTGGCCCCGTGACAAGCAGCGTGACGACCTAGTTTACGATATCGCGTAGTCAGCGATGAGGGGTTCAAACCCTCCTATTTAAACCGAGAGACCAGCCTGTCATTAGCAGATAAACAAAAAGACTTGCAGGTCAAACTGTTCTTTACTCCCCCTCCCCCTTCTTTTTGTATTTCGTACATTGACGTCTAGAATATGATAGAGCTGATATTGCCTAATGAGTCACATTAAGATTTAGCCTGATTCGCAAAATATCTTCGAATTTCACCAGGTTGGTAGGCTGCGGATCGAACTATGTGCTCACACCTGACACTTGAAGTTATTGTTCAAATAAATTGGATGGTACAAAAACTTAAGTATACTCCAACACTTACTTGAATTAAAAACAATGTTCTTATGTTGAGAAGATGTTGTATATTTATAGCTGCTAGCTCATATCCGCGTGTCAGATAAACCTACACATAAACAACAGTTGTTTTTAGGTATACTTTGATTTTGGTTGGAAAAGCAGTTTAGAAAATTCAAACATATTTATTTGCTACCAACATTGATAGCATTTTACTATATTATTTGTGCTATTTTAAAGGTATTGACAATATCTATCAAAAATGACATTTGCAGATAGCATGACTTGATATATGAATATATTAAAACTGTTTAAGTAAGGTTAGGAACTACCGAATACTGTTATTCTTACCAAAATTAGGCTATATTCAACGCGCACTTTCTGAGCTGAATGATTATATCAGCACAGGACTTATAAACTAACTTAAATCTATAACAGAAACAACACCCAGCCATTAAACCGTCGCTGTGATAGGGGAATCCCACATTTCACCAACGATACATTTTTCAGCCATTCCGGATATCGAGCCCTAGATCCTAATCGTAGTAGGCGGACACGCACTACTAACTAAATTAAGATATTGGACCAAGAACATTTGTTTTTAAGAAATTAATTTCAACTGTAAACTGCCATAACAGTTGATTACAGAATCAGTTTAAAATTAATATTTCGAATTGATAAATAATCCTGGCCTATTTACATTATAGGTGTTGTTGACTATTCCATACACTCTCTCAGGTAAATGTTATTCCAGTTTTCCTCGCCAGCTTCGTCTATCCCTCTTTAAACAAGCCTTTAATAATGTGGCGTTGGATGTATCTAAAACAGCCCCGATTAGAGAACATGAGAAGTAAATAATTCAATTCAAGACAGAAATAGAGCAGAATGTGTATCCTACTAACTACACCGAAAAAGGCGTAAAACGTGTACGCTATTAAGCACACTCAAGGGATTAATACGCTAAACAAGTGAAAGAAAATAGACGATCAAAAGAAATTTCATTGCACCGTGGGGCGAAGAGGAAGTTTATTGGACAATTCCCTTTTCAATAATGATAAACTGTATCATATCAATGAAATTACATATAAAAATTTTAGATCCACTATTAATGGGTATAGTGAGAGTTATAATAACCACTGTTAAACACGCTTCGGTAGCCAAATGGTACAAGGCGTCACTTTCACAATAGACTGGACCTACGATGACGGAAAGACTAGGGTTCAAATCCCGATTGGGTGTACTGAGGTTTTCGACTGTTGCCGAAATTGCGGGTACACTCCCTATGAATTCAACCTTATTGATCTCTCGTACATTAGCGTAATTAGTACATATGCGTATGATCTAAACAGGTAGTGAGTAATAAACAGTGACAAAAAAATCTACTATCTAGCATTTACAAATAGATGTGAACCTATTAAAATTTCTGTCAATGGAATATAATATAGAAATATATTATTTAGTATGACTCTGTTCTGTGTCAGATAGGGAGACCAAAATGAGAAAACAGCTGGACCTAATTGGCCATGCAAAGATAAGACAAAAATAGTTTTAAATAAACCGATATCATTAATTGTATAGAAGCAAGTGGGCTGTACTGATTTGAGAGGCTGGTATTTAAATCTCGACTGAGTACACTAAAGGGCAGTATTTACATTTTGGTATCCCATCCATTCTCAAATTAATGCGGGATATTTTATCTTAGTTATAATTAATCTTATCTTTGCTATCTCCTATAGTAAACATAATTTTGAAAAAATAACTAACGATAAAAAACAGGAAAGAAAGGTTTTATTTAGATTTTGTTGTGATTGATTGTCTAATTAAAGTTCTAAAGCGATAATTTGGGTGGAAAATTGATCATGACCGAACCCCGGCCCCTCGGTTGAGCGTAAAGCATTTTACCGTTACTTAAAATTAATAGTTTTTGTTACTATTATAAATTTTAATTTGTAAATAACCTGATGATTTAACACCACTTTAATCTCGACATCTTTAAAATGGGAAGAAGGGTTAGTAAGGAAAGTTATTATTGCTTGTATTAGCAAAGCAAAAACATCTGGTTCTGCCCGAAAATGGAAAGGAGACTATTAATAATTGTTTGGGAACAATTGTTGGGGCAACAAGTAGTGTTCAAGGATTAATATTCAAATCTTGATAAGTGCCTTAAAAATCTCTAATTAATATTTGATGGTTTAGTTACTGTAATGTATATTCTTAGTTGTAATTTTTTTTTTATTTTCAAACTACAATTAACAATAAATAATAAAAAATATTCTAAATTAAAGAATACATTTACTTTTTATTTTTAAACATATCTTGGAAATTGAGTATATGAGGTAGGTATGTACCGACATATTTTACTGTGGATTTATTTAAAATGGAGGCTCTACTGAGGATATGAATGTTGAAATCTCAGTCATAAAAAATTATGCCCCATCTCTTCTGGGTGTCCCCATAGTTTTTTGATCGAAACATGTTTGTATATTATAGGTGGAGACTTATCAGGCAAGATATGAGTGGTTCGGTATCGCTATAATTGGTCCCAGACGTGTACCTAGAAAAATAATCATTGAAAGCCCATGTTTAGAAATGCAAAGTAAATTTAAGATAATTCTACATTAAAATTTTACTTCACAATTTTAACAAAACATGTATAGTTATAATCTTTAAATAGTGATTCGTTTATTTCAAATAATTACAGTTCATGAGCTATAAATGGTTTACCTTGCTATTTTAAGTTTTTTTGCGTACCATTGCCAAGGTAAAGTAATTAATGTATGGGGCTAAAATTTGGTATAACTAGACATTTATAGGAGATGCACACAATGAAATATGTATAATATCAATAACATTAATAATTTTAGTAATAATATTATAAATTTTTTTCATTGTTTACACCTTATATGAATGTCTAGTTATACCAAATTTCATCAGCAAACATTAATTACGTTAATTTAACAATAGTACACAAAAATCAATTAGCAAGTTAAACCATTCATGAACTGTAATGATTTGAAATAAATTCATAGCTTGTTAAAAGTTTGCAACGGCAAAAAAATTAATGTCGAATGAGCTTAATCAAGATTTGATTAGTAGACCAACATCGTAGGTTACGAATAAATCCGATGAACATTAAGACGCGAGGCAATAAAAATATAAATTTGTAAAATATTAAATATGTTTTATTATTACTATACTTCTATACTCTAGATCAGTGGTTCCCAAACTGTAGTTCGCGAACCCCCTCGGGGTTCGTGATATCTTCCAAGGGGTTCGCCAAAATATTTCTGTAATGGCGGATTTTTGCAGCACTTTGTGAGGAAATGGGAAGCATTTACAACTTTTTATTGTCTCACGCTGAAGTCAGGTAGTCATCTCGAGGTAGAACTCTTACAAGATTGTTTGAACTTAAACACGAAGTTCTCGTTTTTCTTACCAACCGTTCATTTCACAAAGCCAAGTGCATGCAAGATCAAATGTGGCTCAAGGCTTTGACCTATTTGACAGACATTTTCTCAAAAATTAACAGCTTAAGCATATCCCTTCAGAGGTCAAATATTAACGTTTTTACTATGCAAGACCGTATCGAGTCGTTCATAAAAAAGTTTTGGGGAAAATGTTTAATTAGAAATCAAACGGATTGCTTTGATAGAAAATCAGATTTCTTTGGATGAAAATAAGAACGTGGTTATAGAACACTTGAAGGGACTTGGAAAAAATTTCAGAGAATATTTCCACCCATGTCCAATAATAAAAATTGGATTCCCAAGTTCATATTAAGCGTGAGTTAAAAAGAGTAGCTCCTTGAAATTTCCACTGATTTTGAATTAAAGAAAAGCTATAAATCTTGCTCATTAATTGATTCTGGTTAAGTTTAAAGGAGTAGTTCTCATTGTTAGAGAATAAAGCTAATACAGCTTTGCTATCTTTTTCTTCTACGTATTTGTGCTAGAAACTTTTTCTTCATATGCCTATTTAAAAGATAAATATAGAAACAGGCTCAATGCTGAAAGTGACTTGAGACTTTATTTAGCGTTTGTGGTTCCTGGCTACAAAGTTCTGTGCCATCCAAAGTAAGAGCATCCTTCTCACTAAGTCACGTGAAGAGGTGAGTAGCTGTTAAAACTTGTTAACAACTTTGAATCTTAAATCGGCATGGAATTTTGTGATTAAAGGAGGGTATTTCAGTTATGTCATTGCAGCAATTTTCAGTACCACTTTAAAAAACATGTGAAATTTGATAATATTGTGACAGTAAAGTTAAGCAAATTACTGTGGTAACATTTTCTTATTTAATTTCAGTTTTAATTTTTAAAACAAATGTATAATTATTGGAGCTTTTACTTAAGTAGTTTCAATATTATTTCATTATATTTGGTAAGGTATTCCTAAGTACCTACCGAGCTATATTAGGTTAATTTGAAAGTATTGAACATTTTGATTAAAATTAATAACTAAATTTCATAAATATTAGGTATAAAATTAAATGAGTGGCTATGGATATATACCAGGGGGTTCTTGCAACTTTTGAAAGGGGTTCGCGAGTCGAGAAAGTTTGTGAACCACTGCTCTAGATAAATATAGTTTAGGTGTATAAATATATAAAATGTATTTTCATACTATTTTTACTTTCTCCCGACCCCTTATAGAGAGAAGTAATTTGATCGTCATGAACCCCTGAAACCCAAATAGTGTTTCTACAATGCCGTCTGTATCTCGGCCCCTCATAGAGAGAAATATTGTGATCGTCATGATACCCTGAAACCTAAATAGTATTTCTACAATGCCGTCTGTATCTCGGCCCCTCATAGAGAGAAATATTGTGATCGTCATGAACCCCTGAAACC
>CABFWB010000153.1:306053-320658 GCA_902151455.1 Timema bartmani | reverse complement strand
ATATTTTTTTTTTTTTTTTTTTTTTCTAAATCAGGGTGAATATTTCTTCTTATAGCTTCTAGAGTGAACCATTTTTCTAAAAATCGTTGAATCCAAATAGTTTATAAAAACTATCTGATTTTAAGAAATTGCGGAGGATGATCACATAAGATCAAATATGAACGAGAAACTATTAAATGACTTTAAACAGGAATCTAACATTGTAAGTAATTATGCTATTTATAATTATGACCTCCCCGCCCCATGAAAATTATCTGGATCCACCCCTGTTTGTGTTATACTATCCATTAAAAAAATACAGATTCAAATCACGTGGCTTAACTTATGAATACTTGAAAGTAGATCTGGCATATTTTATCTGCCTATGAGAATTGAACTTTAACTGTGTTTTAAGGTCTACGTAGTATAACTTATGGTATTTTAAACAGTCTTAAAAATGTTTGTTTTAGAACTAAGAACCATTTTTCCAGGGGAGAACAGTATTTTATTAGTAAAAATAAAAATACTTGGGCATTTATAAAAATTATAGATGTAATCTTGAAAGTATTTTAGTGCGTTTTAGTTATGATAGAACCTAAAATTCGAGTTTAGTTAGATTTAAAAAATTAATGTGTGGAAAAAATAATATTAATGAATAGAGTGTGAGATTTTTTGAAACGTTTAGGAAGAAAGGGGCAATGAATTGCTTTTAAAGGAATCACACCTAAGGTGGCCGTGTTTGGAACACATTTTTGCTGTTTTTCTATCAAAATTTTTTTTATAAAAGTAAATAAAATATATCTCCAGCAGAAATTTAAAAGTTTAGTAATTTTCTACCCATGATGAGCTCAACAGTTCATGAATATATGTCAGGGGTGTCCTGGAATTTAATGACAACTTTTTCTCTTCATTTAAAAAGTTTGCCATCCATTGCCGCTATTCTCATGACATAAATTCAACAACAGTTGATATCATCATGTGAAGAAAATTAAACTCTTATTTTTCTACTTAAAACATATTTGTTGTTTGTTTGGCCAAAAAAATGTTTTGCACTAAAAACTGCAAAAACACTGGCCTTAACTCACGTTCACTACACTCCCCCTTAAGATGACAAAATAAACAAATAATGTATATAGTCCAATTTTCATAGGACGGACCTTATCTAAAATATAGAACAGTGACTATACCTACTTTAAGGTATTAATACGTGTAGTCATGAGTCTGAGGCTGTTACTTTTGATAGATATTATCAATACATATAAAATAACAATAATATAGTAAAATATTATCTATGTTACCCGCTCCTGTGGCCGTGGGTCCAACGCGCTACTCTCGCAGTCGATGACGGGAAGATCGACGTTAGACCCTCGGTCGGGTGTAATGAGGGTTTTTTCCAAAAAGTTTGTCCACTCTCCCTCCGCGTAAATGTCGATACATTTCCTTTAAACATAATCTTCCTAAAATCACTAGCATAAACGTATGACCCAAACAGCTAGTAAGATGCTGTGCTAAAAAAAATTTATCAAAAAATAAGTTTGCATTTTCTAAATGGCCCTTTTTATGAAAATTAAACTGTGGATAAAATATAAGAAAAGAAGTAGCGTGATATGAGCTGAACTTTGAAGAGAGAGCGAAAATAAAAGGCTATAGAGAAGCGTTGGAAGGAAGGTTCGAGTAAGTAGGAGGTAAAGAAGGTGAGAAATGGTGGTGAAGAGAAGGGTGATGATAGTAATTGGAAGGAAGAGAGAGGAAAATAAAATTGAGAGCTGGTCCCAAGAGGGTCGTACCTGTACGGAAGAAAAGAGGGGATGTCAGGGGTAGAGATTGATTTTGAACATGATGGTGACATCTTGGAAAGCAGAAAAGGAGAGAGGGAGAGGGTGATTGCGGTTGAGGAGTAGAAACAGACGGTTTAGAAATAAGGATGTTCGATCGATTAAGTAATCATCCTTCTAATCACGATGTCCACTTGGGAGTACAAAGATGACTCAAGGTTTTTTTTAATTTAGAGTGATTAAATCAAAATTAATTAAAGTGTTGAAGCCTTTCATACGTATTAAAAAAGTGTAGATGATAATTTTAACTTTACTTAAAGAAAAGACCATCATTATTTGTAAATGGCTGAAAATTTCAAACAGAAAAGTAAAAGTACTCTAGGTATTTTCTTAATAAAGTTGTGTGCGTGTGTGAGTCCTTGCGTGAGAGAGAAAAGGAGAGTTCATAGTGCATCTCATAAACAATGAATTATAGAATGTACAAATAAAATTAATTTTATAGTAAACAACAACCAGTTAATTGGCAATAAATTCATTTCTCAATTATTTAATGGTTTTTCATATGCGATTTATCACTTTGCTTTCCACATTCTCTCCACTTCGGTGGCCCCACCGTCCAAGTCACCACTTTCAAAATAAACTGGCCTGCCGATGACTGGTTTTCCTAAATGGTTTTGGGGCCATCATTAATTTATGCGAGGCTATTTTTAATGGTGTTTGACTGGTCCTCCACCCAAGAAAGAAATCGTAATTTTTTCCGTCCTCTCCCCTTTATCTTACTTTTTTTTTTGTTACGAATTGATAAATTAAATTATTTTAATCATTTTTAGTTGTTTTTAGACATAAGAATTGGTAATAAAGCGAGCAATATGAAATTTTAGAATACTTGAATTGAAGTAAATAAATGAAATACAAGTGAAAGTTTTAATACATTTATTTTGTGATAAAAAAATGTCTCACCATAAACATTGATAAAAAAAATCTTACGTAGGATGGATTTTGACACCCCCTCTTTTCATAAGAAAATAAAGAATCCATCTTTCCCCCCACCCCCAAATCCCTTAAGTAATTAATTTTAAGGATGGTCCCTTTCCACTCACCCTCCACGCAAATTCGGTTATATTTCCTCTAAATTCAACCTTTCTTATCCCTAGCACATTAGCGTAATTTGTAAATATGCGTACAACCCGAACATGTATATAGTACAATGCGACGCTAAAAAATAAAAAAATTTGATGAACAAACTCAATATATATTTATTTATTTATTTATTTATTTATTTATTTATTCATAGCAGCACGTCTTATTTATTACCCGTTCGGGTTATATGATTATGTACTAATTATGATAATGGTTTTTGGGATTAGGAAGGTTATATTTAGAGGAAGTCCACCCGTATTTACGTGGAAAACCATTTTGGAAAAACCACCCTCGGTTCACCCGACCGAGATTTGAACCTTGAGCTCCCCGTCCTTGGCAGTCTAGCTCAACACTAAACCAGCGCATTAGCTAACTACACCACCGAGGTGGGTCAGAACATATAACTGTGAGCTTTAAATACAGGGCGTTTGTATTTAATAAAGAGTGAAGTGAAGACTTTGTACTTAATATTTTGGTGTTTTTAATCACCGCAATTTATTACCTGTTCATTACATACGCATACAAGACAACCACTCTAATAAGGTAGGGATGAGGAAGGAGGCCTTTTAGAGGTAATCTACCTGCATTTTCGTGGGAGGAGAGATAGAAAACATTTAGGAAAAACTACTCACAGTAGACTCCACTGGAATTTGAACCCCAATCTCCCCGTCTTAGGCCAGACAATCTAACTCGAGAGTGATGCCTTAGATCATGCGCCAATGAAGCAGGTTCTTGTCTAATCAGCCTCTCTCAAAATAATTGATCAAAATATCACAAGCTTCGATCTTGATTTTATATGTCAATTTATTTAATAAATACCCTTTATCAGCAGTGTAGTATATAGAATTACAGAATAATAAAACACAAATAGTCATGTATTTGATTATATTTGATATAATGCTAAATAAAATCTATCTTATGTTTCAATATACATTTTATTTATGTTATTGTCAAACTGAAATACTACCCTTTAATGTACATGACACGTTGAAATTGAATGGTCAACGTTTGGGAAATTTATTTGAAGGATTATAAGAGATTTAAAATCCTCGTATTGTTATAGTTCAAAGCTATTTCAATTGTTATTTTGCAATAAATTTTGTTTTGATGTTATTAATTTGGATCACCGCTATTTCCATTATTTATTTGTTACAGGAAAATGTGGTATACTAGTAAGTTAACATAAAGTGAGTAAATATGTATCTAAAAACAAACCCCTTGTATCCCATAGCTAGTTGTGATTCCTGTCTAACAAACCCTGAGATTCATGTTCGAATCCCAATTGGGACTTTATTTGAATTTTTTTTAGGTGTGTTAGGAGTGATTCAGAGACTATGAAGTTGTAGAGCCTAATAACATATAAGCGCAAATCTACAGTATTAACACTTGAGCGCATGGACTGTATGTAGTACGAGGAATAGAATATAGGGGTGTTGAACCCACCCGGCTTGGCTTGTAGTCATTGAACCCACCAAGTACGTCAAAAAGTGTTTTGGGTTCCCTGACTGCGAATTATACTTACGCTCCAAAAATGGCATTATAGCTCTTATTGTGTAATTGTTTATACAGTATATTTAGGATTACTTTTAATGTTTGGAAATTATCGAAGGTAACATCAGAAGCCTTGTGTCCTTTGCGAGGGAGCGCATACTAAAGGGCACAATATTTCTCCTGTTTCTTTCGATAATTTCCAAACATTAAAAATAACCCTAAATAGACTGTGTATTCAATAAGAACTGTAATTAAATTTTTAGAGCGTAATTAGAATTTGCAGTCAGGGAACCCAAAAATCTTTTTGACGTACTTGGTGGGTTCAATGACTACAATCCAAGCCGGGTACAATATCTCTCTATTCTATTCCTCGTACTACAGTCCATGCGCTCAAGTGATACTAACATGCGCTTAAGTGCTACTACTTTTGGCTTGCGCTCAAATACTGCTACTTTTAGCTTGCGCTCAAATATCACTATTTCTGGCTTGCGCTCAAATGTCACTACTTCTGGCTTGCACTCAAGTGTTATTGCTTTTGGCTTGCACTCAAATTCTACTATCATGCGCTCAAATTCTACTACTTTTGGCTTTCACTCAAATGCTAGTAACGTACGCTCGATTATTACTATCATGCACTCAAACGCTACTGCTTTTGGCTTGCGCTCAAGGGCTACTACTTTTGGCTTGCACTCAAATGCTACTATCATGCGCTAAAATATTACTATTGTGCGCTCAAGTATTACTATCATGCGCTCAAATGCTACAGATTCGGTTTGGAGATCACCATAATCAATGAGTCTCCAACTTTTACAGCTCTGTTTTGATATGCACCTTAAAAAGAAATAATATGGAGAGTAATTTAAACTTTTTAAATTGTAATACTTTTTTGCAGTAGCCTACTGTAAATCTGACTTTTGATTCTGCAGGGTTCAAGGATAGCTTCCAAACGATAAATTATAAAAGGACGGTTTCTTTTCGGTACTTTTAACATCCATCCTTTGAAGATTTATATTTTTTACATCACAAATTTGGTTCTTGAAAGTACAGTTTACATCAACATAAAAATTACTAAGGTTTTTATTTTCAACTGCTGGTATAGAATCCGTAAATCTGCCTGTCTACCAAGTTTGATCGTACTCTTGAGTATTACTTAAAATGTTGATATTTAAACAAACCCAAACATTATTATAAAGTTGTAGAGCAAATAATTAAAAACCTAAGTTTACATCCTCGTATATCTCCTCTTAATATTTACTTAGAAAATAGAATACAATAATATATTATTGTCCATAAAATATTACGATAAAGGAAAGTATGCATATCAAGCTCCAGCAAAAATGTACACGTATGTATTTGTGTACGCACGCTTATATGTGTGTGTGTGTGTGTGTGCGCGCGCGCGCGCAAGCGTACCGCAAGTACGGTATGTCTATGTGTGTGGGAATGTGTTTGTCGGGCTAAGTTTGTGCTTTATTAATATGAACACAGGACATGTAAAAAACAAAAGTCTGTAGGTCAATAACTATACCTTCGAATAACCTGAACAGCTTAGTAGAGTTAGGTGATAAAAAGAAACTTTACCCAAATAATTTGTATTACATACTGGATTCGTTATTTATTAAATGTTGAAATAAATTAACAAGTTGTACTGAATATATTCCCTTAATATTTGGTGTGTTAAAATATTCTTATATTTTATATTAGTGTATGTCAATTATTATTGATAGCAATAATTAAGGGTACATTTTTAACAACAAATTATCGTATCCCACACATTTGTAGATAGTATATTATTTTCATTGGCTATGAAGAATAAATGTGATAATAATTATGTTTACTTTGCCTAAAGCCACTAAAGTAAAAGTTGAATAGTTCCTTTTAAGGAATTCGATTTGATTTAAATGATTCATAGAGGATAGCAAACCAATTAATAAATATCTCAAATACTTTTGAAAGTAGCAATGGCGTTTTGACTCTTGATTCTTCTTGAAACGCTTAACAACACCCAGCCCCAAGCCGTTAATTCATCACTGTGAAAGGATAAACCCACATTTAACCATTGATAAATGTTTAGTTTATGCCCGGGATCCCTAGCTCAGTATACAAACAAGACCGACTGAGCTAAGGTTTGGACTAGAACAAGGGTCCTAAATTACCACCCACGAATGCTTTGACAATTTTTTCAACAAAAATAATAATTTCAATGACGGATACCGAAAGGATGGTGCTCCTGTATGCAGTACTTTACATAGAATACCTACATATATAGAACACTTACATACATAGAATACTATCATATGTGGCCGGTGGCAATATTGGAAACGAGTAATCAAAACAGCGATACTGGGGTGAACAGCTCCTCAGAACTCGTTAGTAGCATTTCATCAAGTGTCTGTTGAGCATAGGGGTTGAGGAACGTTTCCGATTTGGGGAGGGAGGGGTAGGGGGTTAATTTGGTCTTACATCTAGCCATGTTTAGTTATGGATATAAGCTGTTTATATTAGAATAATGTATGTACGGTACGTCTCTTTTTCGACCTGCCCCCCTTCCCCCAGCCCATAGAACTTTCAATATCCTAATGTAACCCTTCACTCAATAAGTTTCGGGACCTCTGGACTATACAAAAGTTTTTGAAGAAAAAAAATGTTTCAATTAACTAACTAAAATAATGTTAGCTTTCTATTGACTGCTACCACATATAAGTTTCGAACCACATTATTCTAATAAGTAAACATGTGACGTTCTTGAAATAATATTTCTCACTAAATCTTGGATTTGTTCGCTTCGCCAAACTTACCTTACTGAATGAGAAGTCAAAATCGTAGACTTTAAAAAGATAAAACTTAATCGAAAAACGAAGTGGGGTAGAATAAAATAAATCAAGAACTGATTGTCCTTTCTGTGCAGTATTAGACTGAAAAAGTGATTCCAGTTGAAAGAGAACGAAAGAAAGCACATAAGAAATGCATTAGAGAGTGCGTGCCTTGCGATAGTCTGGGAAATAAGAAAGAAGGGAGGCGGTGGACAAGCGGAGGAGTGCAAGCCAGGAGGAAGCAAAATGGCCTATGGATAGGAAGAAGGTCTTTTGCAGGAAGGAAGTGGAATATGGAGATGGTGGTCATTAAAGGGCGGGCGCGGAAGTGGGTAAGAAGGGGCTCGTCTATGGGGAGAGTATTTTCTCACGGGTAAAGAGGAAACCACCGTTACCATTTTAGAGACGACGATCTCAGGTATTTCAACTCTGGAGAACTTTATCTAGATCTAGGGATTTGAGTGGTGACCTTAGTGTATTAGGGGAAGTTAAATATTTAAAAATCATTCAACGGTTTATACAATTATTTCTAAATCCTTAAAAAGAAAAAAAAAATACAAACTTTTTTTTAAATATTAAAGAATGTACCTAGCTATTTTTGCATTTTAACGTAAATGTTTATATTTTAGAGTCTTGAGAATGGTGTCAAACAGATAAAGGAGAATCTCCGTCATGTAAATTTTATTCCTCAGTTCTATCACAAAATACTTGAAGTTAGCATTTAACCTAGTATTTTGCCAAGGTTGTATAATTTATTTTGATACTTTAAAAAATAAGCAATAAGAGATATCTATTTACTATCTAGTGAGATTTCCACATTAATTTTATGGTTTAACTCGTTTGTTAAATAATGGCGGCTAAACGAGTGCGAGTAAACAGATGGCGTCACGTGGGCGCAGAAGCTAAGATGTCTTGCAAGTACTAATTTCGGTGTCTGCCAAAATGTGGTCAATAGTTGGGTACAACATTTACAAAATTTCATTTATTGTACTCAGATTTTGATAATTTGTTCTTATATAAATATAAATCTACAAATAGCTTGTCAGTTTATATAAAAGTGTGAATTAAATGTTCTAGCTTTATATAGTTAGAGCCCGCGCCTTTGCTTACTAAACACGTGAACCAAGATTATAACCTAAAAATAAATTCTTATAGTCAAAACCTCATTAAAAACAACGCATCGCTATGGCAACAACCATTTTAACTTTCAGATAAAAGCTATCATGTACTAAAACTCCCGATAAAAATGTTATGGATAAATATATTTTATCTGGCAGATAAATGCTATCTTGGAGTCAGTCATAAGATGCACTTTTAACTTATCCACCAGATAGAAATATTTATCTACCAAATTAATATTTATCCAGAAGTCATAAGACCAGCCTTAAGTGTATTTTACTCAGGAGTAATTTTTAAAAATTTGAATTAGTTTGAAAATGGCCATAATAATTGTTCTTAAAATGTATATATCTGGGGAGGGTTTGATATGAACATGAAAAATAAATCTTTATACTTGTTTTGGGGGGAAATTTGACTATGGGTTATTTATTGATGACGTTCTTTTGATTGAATATTTTTTTTAATATTTTTAAAAATTTGGTTCAATATTGGCATCGGGAGACTTATTTTACATAGGCCTATACATAATAATGTATCTTTATTATCTGAAATAAATTAATTTAAGGGTAGTTTACTTACAACAAATAACAGGAAATTTTAATGTTTTGGAAATTGACCTTGAAGATTGAATTCAAAATGGGAATCTGTGAAAAGTTTTTCATGACAAATAAGAATACGTTTTTCTTTTCACAAATAACAAATAATGTTATGGTAGCTTACAAATAATTTATTTTGAAAATTTGAATTTTGTTAAATTTATTTGAACAATTTGATTTAAAATGTATATATAAAGAGTGGGTATTGTGATTAACAATATGGTGTATTTGTTTATATGAGTAAAACTTATTTAAGGGTTACTCTACTAAAAATCTATTTCCTAAAAAAAAATTTGAAGTTATAACACAAAATATGAAAAATTTTGTGCAATTATGTCATGCCATTTATTTTTTGTTAGCACAAAGTCTTACTAACCGTTCGAGCTACACATATATACTGACTACGCAAAAAATATGGGGTTGAGGAAAGTTGCATTTTGAGGCAGTGTACCCATATTTTCGTGGAGTAGGAGTGGAAAACCATTTTTTAAAAACCACCCTCAGTACACTCGACCAGGATTAGAACCTTGATCTTCCAGTCTTCGGCCATCCAGTCTATCGCGAGAGTGATGTCTTAAACCACTCGGCCACTGAAGTGGGCAACACAAATTATATTTGAGGCAATATATTGATAAAATTTTACTATGTCATTAGTTAGTTTTATTGTTTAGGTATTGATAAGATTGATTTAAAGTGACAGCTGCATATCAATCTGACACTTTTATCTCAGTTGGTAGCGCGTCTGCCTACTGAGCTAAGGGTCCCGGGTTCAATTCTTGACGTGATCGAAAATTTATAATTGATGAAAGTATAGGTTTATCCTTTCACATTGATAAATTAACAGCTGAGGACTGGATGTTGTGCCTGACCTAGTTTTAAGTTAGAATATAAGGCATGCGAAGCTACGACCGGCCTAGCAAGCCGTTAGTGGAAAATATATGGCTTGAATAAAAAACTGTCACAGCCTGGAAACAGTAATGTATGGATGTAAGGTAAAGTTGTATATCATATGGCCTGACGTTTGAATACTTAGATCAAGTAGCTTTTCCTAGCTGTCAGCCCTTGCCATGAAAATTACAGAGCCACTGAAAACCCTGTCCATCACGACCCCGATCTCCTCCACGCGTACTGTTCTTTTATTTTATTATAGTGATATAAAACTTTAGGATTACAGATTACCTGGTGTGGCTTAGTGATAATAAGAGCTTCATTTGCTCTTCTTTTGAACACTCCATTTTTCTACAATATGATAAAATAATGAGTTAATAATAATTATTATTAATTCAACACATACACTAATAAATACACTCGCCAAAAGATATATGTAGGCTTACTTAAAAAAATCAAATCCCACGTGTGACTTCACTGCTGTCCGGCCAATGACTGTATGTTTAGGGAAAAGTTCACGGAGGCGTCCAGACTAGAACAAGACCGAACACGAACATCCTTTGATGCGACGGGCAAACAGCGACAACTGGTGTATCGGTGCCGAACAGAACAACGAACACATTTTGTTACAATGTTCTGTTAGGAAAACCTTCCACACTTGACACGAACATGTTCGTGTTCGTTGTTCTGTTCGTTGTTCTGTTCAAGTCTGGGCGGGGCTTTAATATGACTCTACGGGAGTTAATTCAAACAAAGTCAATTTGACGTATTTAAAGGACTAACTCGAAGACAACGAGAGAGTTTCAAGCGTACTAACAAACATTATAACACATTTGATTAAATTAAAAGCAATCTTTTGTTAAAACCAGTAGAGTTAGTTTTGTTCAATAATTGGATGTGACGACGATGACTCATTGAAAAGCGTATTACTTTCAGACACTTTGACGTATTCATTATAGTCTACTAAATATAGTGCATAGAACCTTTTAAGTTTAGGATCTAGAGTTGTTTTCTATCGATATATTCACAAGTACTCTTGTCCTAAAGGTAGTTTTCTAATTGTGCTATTGTTGATGTATGTTTAAGAATAATAATACCAAGTAATATATTTCAGGATATATGGCAAAGCATCTTATCGTATAATACTTCATATAAATTATAGCTTCATTGGTAATTTTGTCGAGAAATAACTAATGTGGTAAGATTATATTCAATTGTGTGTGGGAGTAAATCAGTTGCTACGTTGTATGCAATAAGTAGAAATGATTTGGTTGTCGAAATAACAATATCAAAACAAAATAAATCTATATTATATATGATAATATGTGAATATTTTCGAGACATAATATTTAAAACCTAACGTATTTTTATTTCATAGTTAAAAATAGTCTAAAAACTTATATTTCTCCATCTAATATATTTTTACTTTCTCGCTTTTGTGTATTGTGATGGAAAAAATAATCAAATTTGAATGTTCGTTTCGTGCATGACCCCACGAACCCAAAAAAGTGGTTTTCTCTATTACGTCTGTCTGTATCTTAGCCTAGAGTAGAACAGCTATTTTACCATTCGGGTTAAGACTTGGTATCTAGGGTTTTAATAAGGTTCTTCCAAGGAGTTTTTGGAATTAGATATCTAGCAATTAAGGGAAGTTTACTGAAGGGCAAAAAGAGAAAACGTCGATTTTCTTTAAATCCATTTAAATGATTTTAATTAAAAGTCGTAATTAAAAATCGTAAAAATCAAATCTCAGTCGGGTGTACTGAAGGTTTTTTCCCCAAAATTGTTTTTCACTATCCCTCCACGCAGATGCGGGTACACTTCCTATTTATATAACCTTCATAATCCCTAAAACCATTAGCTTAATTAGGACATAAAAATATAAGCCGAACGGGTAGTAGGACGCAGTTTTGAAAAAAAAGTATGGAAAAGGGGAGAGTACCAAAGAGAATGGTAGAGTTGAAATATGTAGGAAAAATAGCACAAGAAAGAGATGAAAGGAGCAGATAGCAGCAAGTGTCCGAGTGAGAGAAGAAGAATGGAAGCAAGTAAAGGAGGAAAAATTGTGGAAGGAAAGTAAAAAGATAGAGGCAGTTTATTGAAATGAAACAGTTATTGTTGAGATGATGATGATGATGATGATGATGAACAGCTCGCTTTGTGATACTTTTGTGCCAACAAGTCAGCAATATCAAGTTAAATTAAAAATAGACTAACACACCTAACATTCAATAATAATCTGGTATCAGAGTAGAGATTTGAATATATTTCAAGTTTGGTGAAAAACAAGCAACTAGTCCAAAAGAAATGAGAGAGATACATTAAAGATATTGTAGCTATTTTTCAAATGGTAAAAACAAAAGTTGTAAATGGAGTAAATAAATATTGTATTCTTACAAAACAACTAAATCTAAATTATTTCAACGATACATACCAAATTTTATCGAAGCACTCTACAAATTTAATGATAGTACACTGATTAAGCACCAAATGAAGTTTTATTCTCTAAAATATTAACTATGGTTTTATTTGTAGAAAATAAAATTAAGAAACATTCTTTATAATAAGTTTTGTTTCAAATAAGTCAAAGAAATACATAATTTCTCTTACTCATTGTTACATTGAAATAAATCAATTTTAAGGATAAAGTGATTAATTCTTCTTGATGAACGTAACATAGTTATTTAATATATTACATTAGAGTAACGTAAAACAACCCAATAACACGATAGGTAGCCCGTGATAAACTTATACTATGTCCTCTTTGGAGCAATGCAAAGAACAAATCAAAATAATGTACTGAGGCTCACTAATAATTGTTCTACTTTTACAATGGCCATTAATCTAGTTGTATTTAGTAATATAATGATAGAAATATCTTTCGTGTAGCTAACCAATTTATTTTGACAGTGATTATGGCCATATCAGTGTTGTAAAATCAAATGTGACATGTTGGGGGGGATTTGTGTGTGTAAAGGGGTTAGGTGAAATGACTGGATAACGTGACGCTATTGAAATCTGATAGGGTGAGTGAAATTCTCAAAATCACCTGCTTAATTCATTTAAAGAATTGGGTCGGTAATAACGCTCAGGTTTCTAAATATACATTAATTATCGGTTATGAATCACGCACGTAGGGCTTTCGATGCAATCTGGGACCACCCTAGCTGAAATATACTGGTCGTTTGGACCGGGTTGGTCATATGACGTTTGGCGCAGTTGTGAAAACACCTGTTAATCATACCTTATGCGTTTTTTTTACTTCTGACCCACGTTTCTCTAGCCAATATATGTCCAATCGACCGATAGTTAAGTTAAACTATATTAGGTTTGTGAAACTGAAAAATAATCACCTGAATATTAGGCTAGGTTAGATTAAGTTTGCAAAATCTGAAAGAGAATCACTTGGTGGCTAGGTTATACTATGATAGGTTAGGTTTTCAAAAATAAAAATAAACTCACCTGATGGCTAGGTTAGGTTGGATTAGATTATGTTAGGTTAGTTTTGGTTAAATGAAAGTGATAATTATTTTTCCTCTTAGTCCATAAATCCTATCGTGATTGGTACAAAGGACCTCCCATTTACTAAGACTGAACCAAACGGGTCGCTTTTTGGGAGGAACGCTCCAAAGGTTTTATGGTTTGAATCATTCATTCATATAAAAATGTATTTATATTCTAGTCCATCACTACTACCAACGAGATTAGTCCACTTAACTTTCAAAGCAAGGGCTTATATTTGCGTTAAACGAACCTATAAATAGTGAAAACATGTATACTTGGCTGCAGGGTCTGTGTGTTTTTAAACAAATTTCTCTAATATTTCATCTTTATAGTCTTGTTAAAATTTCGCGTTTTATCGGGCATATCCAAATAAAAAAATTAACATAATATAGAGAATTTTAATTTTATAACTAAAGTTTTTCATAATTAAATAATAACAAACCTTGATCAATTTAGATTAGTTTCTAAACGAAACGATATACAGATGTTAATTTGGTAATAATTTCAACGTATTATGTTCAGTATATGCCAGTGAAAATATATATTTTAATGAGCTTAAGGGTCAGTGTGTTGGTTAGTATCACTTTTAACTAGCTCATATTATAACAAGACAAGACAAGGGTTGTTATTTTTCAGATGTTCCATTTTTTTCCAACATGGGTTGTATATGTAAAGGGAATAATAATGGTTAGAAATCTACATGTACGCTGAGTATCAAGCTTAGTCCAAGCTCTCTCCTAGATTCTCATACTCAACGTACACTATTGCAGCAAACTCTACATCCTTGAAAACAACCTAGACCTATTGCTACGTTCCTAGAAGGCTCATGGAGGCTAAAGGCTGACCCAGAGATCATTCAAGTTGTGCGTGATGGTTAGGGTGGGAGTGGAGGGAGAAGAGGTAAATGTGTTTGCAGTTTTTATAGAAAAACATATTGGTTTCCAAAATAAATAAAATATTGCTCCAGTACAAACATATAGTTTAATTTTCTTCAAATGGTGATATCAACATTTGTTGAATATATGTCATAAGCATAGCGGCTTTAGATGAGAATCTTTTAAATGAATAGAAAAAGTTGTCATTAAATTCCAGGACACCCTTGACCGAAATGTGGATATCACCATGTGAAAAAAATTAAACTCTTATGTTTCTACTGACCAAAAAAAAGTTTTAGTATAAAATCTGCAGACACACTGACCTTTTATCGCTTCCCCTATAACCCCATCCTAAACCTTTGGAACTAAACCCTGACCCTCCACTCTGCTCTCTGCCCTTCTTAGCCAATTTCGGCTCTACCAAG
>CABFWB010000153.1:226155-277617 GCA_902151455.1 Timema bartmani | reverse complement strand
TGACATCCTACCTCTCCTATTGTGACATCCTACCTCTCCTATTGTGACATCCTACCTCTCCTATTGTGACATCCTACCTCTCCTATTGTGACGGCCTACATCTCCTATTGTGACAGCCTACATCTCTTATTGTGACAACCTACCTCTTTTATTGTGACAACCTACCTCTCCTATTGTGATAACCTACCTCTTTTATTGTGACAACCTACCTCTCTTATTGTGACAACCTACCTCTCTTATTGTGACAACCTTCCTCTTATTGTGACAACCTTCCTCTCTTATTGTGACAACCTTCCTCTTATTGTGACAACCTTCCTCTCTTATTGTGACAACCTTCCTCTCTTATTGTGACAACCCACCTCTCTTATTGTGACAACCCACCTCTCCTATTGTGACAACCCACCTCTCCTATTGTGACAACTCCACCTCTCCTATTGTGACAACCCACCTCTCCTATTATGACATCCTACCTCTCCTATTATGACATCCTACCTCTCCTATTATGACATCCTACCTCTCCTATTATGTCATCCTACCTTTCCTATTGTGACATCCTACCTTTCCTATTGTGACATCCTACCTTTCCTATTGTGACAGCCTACCTCTCCTATTGTGACAACCTTTCTCTCTTATTGTGACAACCTACCTTTCCTATTGTGACAACCTACCTCTCCTATTGTGACAACCTACCTCTCCTATTGTGACAACCTACCTCTCCTATTGTGACAACCTACCTCTCCTATTGTAACAACCTACCTCTCCTATTGTAACAACCTACCTCTCCTATTGTAACAGCCTACCTCTCCTATTGTAACAGCCTACCTCTCCTATTGTAACAGCCTACCTCTCCTATTGTAACAGCCTACCTCTCCTATTGTAACAGCCTACCTCTCCTATTGTAACAGCCTACCTCTCCTATTGTAACAGCCTACCTCTCCTATTGTAACAGCCTACCTCTCCTATTGTAACAGCCTACCTCTCCTATTGTAACAGCCTACCTCTCCTATTGTAACAGCCTACCTCTCCTATTGTAACAGCCTACCTCTCCTATTGTAACAGCCTACCTCTCCTATTGTAACAGCCTACCTCTCCTATTGTAACAGCCTACCTCTCCTATTGTAACAGCCTACCTCTCCTATTGTAACAGCCTACCTCTCCTATTGTAACAGCCTACCTCTCCTATTGTAACAGCCTACCTCTCCTATTGTAACAGCCTACCTCTCCTATTGTAACAGCCTACCTCTCCTATTGTAACAGCCTACCTCTCCTATTGTAACAGCCTACCTCTCCTATTGTAACAGCCTACCTCTCCTATTGTAACAGCCTACCTCTCCTATTGTAACAGCCTACCTCTCTTATTGTAACAGCCTACCTCTCTTATTGTAACAGTTTACCTCTCCTATTGTGACAACCTTCCTCTCTTATTGTAACAGCCTAGCTCTCCTATTGTGACAACCTACCTCACATATTGCAACAGCTCACCAAATTATTTGTTCCACTTAGTACAAATTAAATCAAAATAGATAAGAAAATAGAGAACTTGTTTTTAGATATCTCATTTTAGTTTCTTTTCCTCCCGAAAAACTTTTCGATCTTATGTTCGGTAAACAACTTTCACCGCAACCCTCCTTCGGCCCTTTCATCTTAATACATCCAGCGTGAATAACAAAATAACGCTTGATGCCAAGTCCCTTCATCTCAACTGTTGTCTTATCCACCACTAAAACATAAAACAGTTCGATAGATGTTTATAGACTCGGTAAAAGGCGAGACGCGCTAAGAACGTTGGGAAGTCAATTTTCCAACGCGAGCCCCGTTCTCTGTTTACTGTTCAAGCTAATTTTACGTTCTCAGACGTCGACGTCATTACAGGACTTCATTGGCTTAGCGAGGGAAGTTAGTGCTACAGGCATTTCCGCAACTTGATACCATCTGGTTTCATTGTCGCGGGGAACAGTCGCTAGTAAGCAAACAACTTGTTGTCAGTGGAGGTGAACACGGGGAAATTCAATCCTACCTGAATTTCTCGCTAATTTTGGTAAGTGGCCGCTTTATTGGATTTTGGTACGATATTAAATGGGGTGTTTCAGGCTAACACTGGTTTTAAACAACGAGTATTCGTAAATTTAATGCTTTAAATCACACATTGTGTTTCGAAAAAGTGTTCTAATAGTATCTAGTTTCCACTTTGTTTTAATTTCCATACGTGCGTTTCTGTGTTCACCTTTTGTTTTCAATACGCCCACACTACATAGAAAGAATATACATACTGATAATATGGTGCACATGAATAATTTAATTTAGTTACATTCAGCCTTTCATGAGATTTGAAATATAGATTATAAACAACAAAACGTTGACAATTTGCTGCGTTATTATAGTTTTTCACATTAATAAATATAATTACATAAAAATAATTACATACATTATATAATGTGATACATTAGATGTAAACTTGATCAGAAAAATTGTTAATTTTTAGAAAAAATGCATTAAATATATATACCTTGTGTTTTAAAAGATTTGGATTTATAAAGTTTATTATTAATATTATTATTATTATTATTAGCACCGCGTCTTACTACCCGTTCGGGTTATACGCACTTACGCTAATGTGTAATGGTAGGGTGATTGTGAGATGAAATGGAGGACCTACAGTTTAACGTGAAATCCGAACCACGGTAGAGGCCTGGCATTCCTCACATTCACAAGTTGTGATTAATACACATCTTGTCAGAGGTGAAGGAAGGGTTTGGCAATCAGATAAATCTGTGCCGGGACCGAGGATTGAACCCCGGACTCTCAGCACAGAAGTCTGACACCTTACCCCTAGACCACCAGGTCACCTTTATAAAGTTAATTTTATGTTTAGTGTAACTATCAGGATTGTTAGGACATGGCAGGAGGATGGGGGTCACTGGGTTTATTAAGTCGTCAACTGATTTAGACAATTAAGTACAAGTTTATTGTAGGTAGAAACAATATACATGAAATACCAGGGTGTGCAATGAATTGTAGTCGATAGTCCGAGAGAAAGAGAGCCCATGTCAGTGACGTGTGAAATGGGTGCACCTCCTCCTGAGGTCCACGGTTAATAACTCATAAACTCATCCTGTATCGTCAGCACCTTAAGTTAAGCGGCCCATCCACTCACGAGTCTGACTCGCGAGTCCGGCTCGGCAAGCTTTACTCTTGATCTGAACTCGGTAATATTTCACCACACACGTTTTTCCGCTAGCACGAATGGACTCCCAACTTTGATCAAACATTTCAGAATCTACAAAGAGTTTGTCGAGGCAAGCTGCAGCAACGGTGAACATTTTAGACGAATTTTCGTGAGAACTAAAAATAAAGAGGAGAATGTGGATTAAGAACTGGTTGCTACAAAGAAACAGATTTTTTTAACAAACTCCAATTCAGCATTAGGGAATTTCTCCCGCGTGAACTGCACGAGTGAATCCTAAGCCTCATACCACTTTCCAATATTAGAATAATCTGTGCTGCGAATTTGCCTCAGAGCTGGCAATTGATGGTATTCCTCTAAAAACTTTGTCAAAAACTCAGGGCTCATGAACGATTTGGATAGGGAAGCCGACATAGTTCCTCTGAATGACAAAATCTCACCTACAAGTCATAGCGAGCTAGTGGTGATCCAAGCCGGACTCTCGTCTGATGCCAAGCCCGGTTCATAACGGAGTGGACTAATGAAACGGAAATAAGACAGAAGTTATGAAATAGTCCCAGTCCACGATTAAGTTGTAACTGTTGTATTAGCATATTTCCTCCATGTGTTTCGTGTATCCACAAAAATTCATTTCTCCAAATTTGACGATCTCTCATCCTCCTCCTAAAGCTAGGGTTACATCCGAGAGAACACAAGTGACCCGAACGCTAACATATGTGCGGTAACATTAACATATGCTCGCGAGCACTGAGCAAGTGCGGTTGCACTAGATATAACAAGTGAGAACAGCGCCGAATATTACGCCGTTCGTTATTGGTCACAGAGTTCGCAGGTCGGTTTATGATTAGTTTATACTAGTGTGGTTTAAACGAGTTTGGAACATGGCAAAAAGGAGTAGGGCAGATGACGAAGAAGTTGAATTGGCGTGGCTTTGCCTGGTGGAGCGTGCGCTGGCTATGGAGGCTTAGAATTTTTGTGGATGCGCTAAACACATGGAAGAAATATGCTACTACAACAGTTACAACTTGATCGTGGACTGGGACTATTCCATAACTTTTGTTGTAATGACTTTCCATTAGTCCACTCCATTTTGAACTGAATTAAAACACCACACACAGTACGGAAACTGCACTACACTGAACTCAACCAGTTTGTGTTTTACCCAGTCACACCAATAGAAAATAGAGCAAATGCGAACTATAATATTATTTGATGATTCGTTTAAAAACCTACAATAGTCGGAGCACACGGGAACTCGAATTTGCGTCTAGTGAACACGTGCAAAGCCGTCGGTCATACGGTGAAACTAATGTCGTGTTCACTACTGTTCGTTCGCTTGTTAAAGACAAAGCAATGCCAACTCAACTTCTTCGTCATATTCCCTACCCCTTTTTGCCATGTTCCAAACTCTTTCAACCCTAGTGGCATTAACTAATCACATCCACCCTGCGAATTGACTGATCAATAGCGAACGGCGTCCGATTCGGTGCTGCTATCACTTGTTCTATCTTGTGTAACCATACCTGTTCAGTGCCAATCGCGAGCATATGTGAATGTCACCGAACGCATGTGAACGTTTGGTTTTCTTGTGTTCTCTCAGGTGTAACCCTAGCTTTAGTCATGCGACTATACGCGTTTCGGGCATGAGAACGACTGCCTTGAGGCCTCTGGTGCCATCTTGGGTTTCCCACTACTCATTACAAGTTGGACTAACCCAAGGGACGCTCCATGGTGCATCACACGGGCCAAAGTGTCATGGATGCACTTCTCAGGGCTGGTTATGCTAAACTCGCAGAACCCCGTATGTACGTGGTTCCATGAGGTTTGGTCGGTTTAGATCTCAGCTTACTTTCACTGTATACCTCTCCCAAGCTTCCGGCTTACGATTACTTTCATTCCAGATATAACATAAGTTGAAACTAATGAACACTAAGTTGAGGGCATTACATTAATATATTTAAAGAAAAAACCATCATAAAAAATATGGGTTTTGTGAAATTAATTGTAACGTACCTCTAAGTCCAACTATATAACTTAATGTTATCTTCAAATTTAATACGAAGAAAAATTTACTTGCGTTCTTAGATTAGTATATAGTAGTTTAAGTGAATATGTTTAACGAAATATTTTTAAATTGAATTAGATCTATTGTGTAAAATAAAATACCCATCTTTATACACTGACTTATCTAAGCCCACGCGATTGCAAACAAACCCCTTTCTACTCATTATTAAATTACAAACTAGTGGTGGGTTTCAACTGAAACGTCCTTCATTGCGCATTAAATGACGCGAAATTCAGCACCGGACACATTCATGATTAAATACCCCAGTTGTGAGCCAAAACACGGCAGATATACCGTCGATTTATAAATGTCAACGAAGGCTTACATAAATTTGGATTTAATTTTCCAGTCAATTGTGTCAATAGGATATTCAAATGGTAATACCGGTTTTAACGAATTCCCGAAGGTTTGACAAAAATAATTATTCAATTTTGATGGGTGGAAAATATTTCTTTGGATCACATGATTTTATTCTCTTAATTAACTAATTTATAAAAATTAATTTTAAGTTGAAATGTTAAAAATCGTCACTTACAGAAATTTCCCTCGCAGCAACGTTTTTCAACTGTTATCGAACGTAGTGTCACATTCATTTTAAATAATTAACATAATATGTTAGAATTATTACTTGTTTTAAATAAATGTTTATAAACTATCTTTTAATAACCATGAGCCAACTTCCGAGTTGTTATATCTAAAAAATTATTTCTGAAGAGAAACCTAAATTCTTCTTATGATTAATACAGGAATATTTTAAAACAATATACTAAGCTATTTTTTCAGTGCGCTCCATATTCATTGGGTAAAAATATTTCTTTGGTCTGTAGGACTGTCGTGAATCAGAAATGGAGTATCAATTCGACGTTCCAAGGTTTATGATTATGAAAAAAACATGAATCATAAGAGTAAATCTAACTCTTAAACATGTTATTTATTATTACCATACGATACTACGAGATCTGTCAATACTACGTTGATATCAAAGCTATGACTATCACTACATATTAATCAATGACAAAATTTAGATAATTTCTGATTTCTTTTTAATATGATCTTATTGTTCGACCACTTTAATAATGTCCGAGTGGTTGCTTTGTTTTTTGTTTCTTGTTTGTATGTTATCATGAACCTTATTAATTTTTTTAGCGTAGTGTATTTTTTAGTGTATTATTAAAAATTATGTAACGAAGGATTTAATGAAGAATTAAGTGACCTCGCCGATGTAATCTACAAATAATTATTATGTCCATCTTTCTTAATTTGATTCTTATTCCCTATAGCCTTAGTAATTAAAAATGTATTAGATAGTGCACTTTCTCGCGTTTCTTCTATGCATAGTAATTATTAAGAACTTGAGTGCTTTCTTTTGAATTTACAGCCTTTACATTTGTATACAACACCGCACTCAAATCATGCCTTCCAGCTTTTCAATCATCAATATTTCAGTAATCGTATTTCAAGCAGGTTTATTAATGTCAATAGTTTTATTTATTTATTTTCTTGTACTGCTTTTTGAACCAGCTATTATCTTGACATTAAACTACTGACACACATGTTTAGGTATTTAGTTTTACACATACACATACAAATACATATATACACACATTTGGAAGATTTATCAGCGCAGACCGATCCACAAGGTGTCGGGAAATTTGCGCCCGAGAAAACTACGCCTTCCCAGAAACCAGGGAAAACTGCACCCTCGCATGAATCATCGCACTATTAGGTGGGAAAAGTGCGCCCACACGACCTTGCCTGTCTCACCTTAATAATTTTAACAAGGTCATGTGGGCGTACTTTTCTCACTTTCCTCACGACCTTACCATTTTCACCAGCGTAGATCGGTTCATCGCATCCTTTTGTTTAGGAGGGTGGGTAATTCAACTCATCGCACATCATGAGGTCTTGAAGAGGTCAGAGTACATCGATTCATTGCACCTGTCGCTTTGCCTGTTGGTTAGGTTAGGTTAGGTTAGGTTAGGTTAGCTTTTTCAATTGAATAAAAATTAGTGTGTATCTTTCAAACACTTTGTTAGGTCATCGGGCGTAATTGTTTTGTAAGTGTGTAAAACAGTGTGGTGGGTGCATTTTTTCCACCTAATGATGTGATGATTGATAGAGGGGCGCAATTTTCCCCTTTTTTCTGGGAAGGTGTAGTTTTCCCGGGCGCCACTATCCCTAGTCCGCCCCCACACCGTGCAGACCACTTGCAGCCCTATTCTTGATTTAATACTTTAGTGACTAAATCTTGACTTTTCCCTATCATAACAAATTCTTTGATTTTAGCTCGTTTTCCTTGTTTTTCAGGTGGGTATAAACCATGGTAAATGTACCTATACTTGCGCCAAGGTAGAGTGGTAAACCATTTAGTCAAAATACCTTAATACACCCTGTCGGGATTCTGTCAGCAACAAACCAGACCAGCGGAGATTTACACCTTAGTCCATGTTACCACAGATACGGTTTCAGGTATATTGGATCGTTATAAAAAAAATAGCGTCAGTGGCACGTCCAACCCGTGACGTCCTCTTAACATTATATTGCATCCATAAACTTTCCTAAAGTCTTCAATGCCCAAACGGTATAGTGCATCATTCACTCTCTTGTTAAACTGGCCTGCTGATGATTGGGAGATCGGAGCTCAAATCTCTGTCTGGTCTACTGGGGGTGGTTTTTCCTAAATGGTTTCCCACTCTCCTAAGCAAACGTGGGTAGGTTACCTCTAAAATGCTTCCCTACCCCATTAGAGTACTTATCAAACATGTGTACAATCTGAGCAGGTAGTAAGACACGGTGATAATAAAATCATTAAAATTAAGTTCTTGCAATGCAAACATCTGGGTAAATCAACCAATCTAATTTTATTTTACAAGGGTCCTAGTTGTAATTTATATATTGTTAAACCATAATAATTTGTGTTTATGAATAACGCGCTAGTTGTGGATATCAATGTGTGTGTTTTAATGAATGTTTTTCAGGATGATTCTTAAAATTAAAGAAAATAGAAGAGACGCGTCCATGAAAAATAAATTTTTCCTCCAAATAAAAGCGCAACAATGATTATCCTATTTCTATTTTCTGTGTTACTTAACTTTTCATATCAAGAGTGAATGTCACTATCTTCGCAGGAAAACTTTTGGGACACTAAGAGGGACTCGGATTTAATTAATATTTCTCAAAATCAATTTTAAATCCTGATTATAAATTATTTCAAAAAATGTTATAGCAATACTTTATTATTATTTTTTACGAACAATAATATTATTTTTTTAACATTATAATTTAAGTATAATATCTGTGTCACACAACACTGTGATGTACCCACTCTCCCATCATGTGGCACCATGTGGCACCATGTGGCACCATGTGGACATTAGAGCTCCCCTCCTATTAACAACGTAACTTGGCTCATGGATAACTCTTTTAGGGCCGGTCTTATTACTCCTGGATAAATATTAATCTGGTAGATATATATTTCCATCTAGTGGATAAGTTAAAATTGCGTCTTGTGACTGCAAGATAGCATTTATCTGCCAGATGAAATGTATTTATCCATCACATTTTTATTAGGAGGTTTAAATACCTGATAACTTTTATCTGAAAGTTAGAATTGTTGTTGCCATAGTGACGCGCTGTTTTTAATGAGGTTTCACCTATCTGAATCTGTTTTTAGGTTAAAATCTTGGTCCACGTGTTCAGTAAGCATAGGCCCGAGCTCTAACTACATAAAGTTAGAATATTTAATTCACACTTTTATATAAACTGACAAGCTATTTGTAGAGTTATATTTATATAAGAACAAATTATCAAAATCTGAGTACAATAAATGAAATTTTGTAAACGTTGTACCCAACTATTGACCACATTTTGGCAGACACCGAAATTAGTACTTACACGATATCTTAGATTACTCGCACTCGTTTAGCCGCCATTATTTAACAAATGTTGAGCGTTCTCGCCACTCGCTAGAATGTAGTGGTAGCGTCTGGGCTTATACGCATGCGCGCACCAGTAAAAAAGTACCAACCTTGCATTTTCTACATAAAAATATATTTATCCTACAGCTATCCGGCAGATAAATTCAGTTCATAATACGCGTACATTATTAAAGTGACTGATAGCCTTTAACTTTAACCTCCCGATAGTAATATTTAGCCCGTAGTCATAATACCGGCCCTTAGTATATTTTACAATATTTACTGTGGTAAAATAATCAACTAGCACTGTTTGTTTTGAACTTTATATTCAAGGGAGAATACTTATACACACACACAAACACACAAACAAGGGCAAGTGGTATGAATAGCGAGTTCCCTAGGCCCAGAAGCCATGATTTTGATGAGTTTGTTTTATCTAATCACGTGAGTAAAGTGTCAACTGAAGGACAACGGTTATTGTGTTGCAGGCGAACATCCCGCGGCCATGCAGCATGGCGGCCAGCTCAGATTACAGTATCCTGTCGGCGTGTTTGTCTTCAGCATCATCGTCACGCTCATCGGCTCCTGAACCGTCACTCGGGACCTGTACAGAGCTTAGACCAGACATATTCTCTTCCTGAACAGACGAGACAACTCTTTGAGGGGTAGCCTAGAATTATCACTGGTTAACGTTCGAGGTGGTGGTTGAAACGCTAGAACTACTATGATTCTCACGTGTGTATGTGTGTGTGTTTTTTTTTTTACGTGGACAATTTTGGGTCAGTAGTATAGCTAATAAAGAAAATTTCGGAAACTGAAGCGTCTTGGAAGTGTAAATGTGTCATAAGGTGCTGTGCAATAACCTAGTCAAAATTCAGATTCTCAAACCTATTTACTTTCATTTATTCTTTGAGGTCAAACAAAAAAAAATTATGGTTAAAACTAATGTAAGATTTGTAGAACTTTAATATCGTTTCAAATTAATCAATGTTGTTCTGGGTTTCTTTTAATTATCTATTAGTTTTAAATTGTTCTATATATTTAAATTCCTAAAACAGCTAAGGTTAGCTAAGATAAACAAGGACAGAGAAAAGACTGTCTGTTTAATTACTTTGCTAAATACAAACAGCTGTTTTATGTGTGTAAAAATAAAATATGTGGAGCTAAAAATTAATAGAAAGAAAATATAGATAGCTCCTACGTATTAGTAGTTATATGATCTTGTGATGTGGAAAAACAAACTCTTTTCAGTCCATGATAGCGATATGAACTCATTGTATATTTTATTTATAAAAAGATTTTGTTCTTCGTGGATTAACAATTCGTCGAACACAAGATGGGTGTACACAATTTTCAATGAAATTATAAATGTTGATTTGTGATAATATATTTAAAATCATGTTCGGGGTATTATATTTGTGTTAAAATAATAATGAAAAGGATGAATTTTATTTAACAAATTCAACGTTGAGATGAAAAAAATAGTTGAAATAAATGCTATCAAATTAAATAAATTTTGTAGTCTTATATTCCAAATTCATTTCAAAAGCACCACAGTATCATGTGAGATTATAATGGATCAGCTTTGGATCCTTTGAATGGATCCTAGCCATATAAAAATGAAATAAATAGTACGGTACATCGCACAGACTTTCTGTCGCTTTTATCTTAAAATAGACATTTACTGAAACTTGTAGGATTTGTGAAGCGGAATAATAGGTCTGCACATTGTTGTATAAACACTACACCAAAGATCATAAATGAAATAATATACACTGTTACTTACTCTATGACATTTAGAACTAGGAACACTGTTACAGAAAAATTGACAAAAGAGAAACATCTTTGTCCGCCAAATAGCAAAATAATCAAATTCTTTTTCAAAGACCTGAATTAAAAAGCATCTATATTTGCTTATAGCTCATAAATTATTGGTTTATAAAAATATATTTTAAAT
Organism: Timema bartmani; assembly: GCA_902151455.1. Taxonomy (NCBI): domain Eukaryota; kingdom Metazoa; phylum Arthropoda; class Insecta; order Phasmatodea; family Timematidae; genus Timema; species Timema bartmani. Next base: position 266,494 of record CABFWB010000153.1, on the reverse strand, counting down.
AAAAGATTTTTATCATTAATAGTATTACAATTTTACAATGATAATTTATCATCAGGTATCTCAAATAGTTGCGAATAAATTAAGAAAATTGGAAAAAATGTACCCCATATAGAGTACCCTCAAAGTCATTTTCATGAAAAAATAAGAATTGCCATCTTTTTTTTATTATGATANTATATATATATATATAATTTAATCAAAATCGTTAAAGCAAATTTTGAGCAAAAATATTTTTTCCTCTCTTTGCCCTTCAGTAACCTAACCTTAAACTTAGGGTTGGATATCTAATTCCAAAAACCCCTTGGGGGGACCTTATGAAAACCCCAGATACCAAGTTATAACCCAATCGGTATAATAGTTTCGGCTCTAGCCCGAGGTAGATACAGACAGACGGCATTGCGAAAACCACTTTTTTGGTTTCAGGGAACGTTTATAAAAAAATTAAGTTCAATTTTTTTGACGATCACAATACTTTCTCTCCGAGGTGTTGAGAGAAAGTAAAAATAACACTAATATGAACTTACTTTGTTTATGCGTGCTCTACTTCCAAATCATAAAATATAATTGTTCAAAGCAGCGCAATGACAATGAGTAGTCGTGCTGTGCATCAAACACCTTTTGTAAAAGATTTTCATATAAGTAGAGAAGATATTATTATTAATTATTATTATTATTATTATTATTATTATTATTAGGCCTACATTATCTACCAAATATACTCCATATTACCTTTTTTTTAATCACCTCGTCTCACTACCTGTTCAGGTTATACACATTTATGATAATTACTCTAATGGGGTAGGAATGATGAGTAAAACACTTTAGAGGTAATTTACCTGCATTTGCGTGGAAGGAGATTGGGAAACCATTTAGAAAAAACAGTCCTTAGTAGACCCTACAGGGAATCGAACCTCGATCTCCCCATCCTTGGCAGTCCTGTCTACTACGAGAACGACGCCTTAGACCATGCTACTTAGTTCTATAGTTCTTTTAAAATTATAAATAAATAATTACATTTGTATTACAGATAAAATCCGTCAACCCTGACTGGGTGTGAACCCACAAACACCGAGTCCACTTTACCCCAAGAGCACCTAGGTCGACAATATAAAAACTAAAGAGGAGAAGTGGTGAATATAGGATAATATTCTTTGTAGGGGGAAGTTATTTATTTTTTAAACTAAAATGTAGACTAGATGCATTACACCAAATAATTTTGTCATTACAAGATTCACACGTTTTTAGCTCATAAAGGGGAGTGTTTGTTTCAACGGTCATGGCCCTGCTTATCTCATAACAACGCCACTGATGAGTTGCAGACTAATCGCTCTCTTTTCGGACACCTTTGCTTTTAGAGGTATCAACAACCAATTATCCACCCCTCTTTTTTAGAGGTTAAGGAGGTAGTCGATAAAATAAAAAGGCAAAGTGCGCTCAATCTGTTCGCACATACAGTACATTAACTTCTGATCAATTAGTACAGACTTAATTTTTTAAGAATCTGTTAAACGGTTTAGAGTTTTGACATATGATTTTGAATTTTTTTTAAATATAAAATTCTAAAGAAACAGGCTAAAACCTATTTTGAAAACAAAAACTTTTTTTGTGTGTCATAAATTTCGTTTTAATTTATTTGATGTATTTAACACGCACTTTCTGGACCGACTAATCTTATCAATACATGACTTATAAACCAACTTAAATCTACAACAGACACAACATCCAGGCCATTATTAATTCATCAATGTGAAAGGTTAAACCTACATTTCACCAATGATAAATTTTTCTACCATGCCATTAATCGAACTTGGGACCCTTAGTTAAGTAGACGTACACGCTATCAACTGAGCTTAAGTGTCGGACTTAGTGTCATGAAATAGTTTTAAAAATACACCCCAAAACTTTTTAGGGCCTTTCAAAATTACGTAAAAATCACCTTTTGTATTGTGTTTAGGCCCTATACAAAAACTCACTTTATAATAATTAAATAAATATAGTTATAATACCATGAACTACTTCCTTAAAACACCACAGCGAACCTTCCTAATGTCCAACTAGCAGAAAAAGTTAGGTTTAAATCTACTCACTGCCACGAAGGTAAAGCAATAATTTTATATAATTATTCTACTGCGAACAAAATAATGCTTGATTAATGTTATTGTTCTTGATGTTACGCCCAGATCCTTCAAATTTCATTGCCATGATGCTTTATACTTTCCAAAAGCTTTAAATTTGATTCATTTTAAAGTATGCATTCTAACTGCTCAAAAAATCTCTTTTATTTGAAATAGTCATAAAATGTTAACAATACAGAATTAAACTCAAAACGACTCCATCAAAACCAACCCCCTGCGAATAAAAGGTTAATAAAAAAAATAAAAAATGCCTTACTCAGAAGTTTTACGTAATTCTTTTTTAAAAAAAGTTAAAGGAAAGTAACTTCCTCGTGTTTCAAAGGATTGCAATCAAATCTTTCAAGTGGGATTTTCCGGGGATCCATCCCCCACAGATAAAACAAAAAAGGATACGGTAGTACCTTTCTCGTCGACGAGGTAGAATAATTGTACAACTTTACCACGTCTCAGCGTAATGAGGGTTATTTGCACCGTAATCCACAGAAAGCGAGAGAAAGAGCTACAATAAATTAGTAAAAGGAACAGAGAGAGAAAGGAAGTTAAAGGAAGATGGATCAAGTTTGGAAGGTCTTAACTAGCCAGCGTGCATCGACCGCGCCAAGAAGGGCGTCTACTCTAGCCCACCATCCGTCATCCGACCAGAAGCGACCACTCTACTGGTCCATCATATAGAAGGGCGTATTTCTTTCTGTCCGAATAGCACTCCAATATCCTGGTTTTATTTTTTGTAATCAATTTATACTACAAAATATTAATATACTTAAACCCATTTAGGTGGCCGAGTGGGCTAAGGCGTTAAGTCTCTCTCTCTCTCTCTCTCTCAATAAACGGGGTTCGAATCCCAATCGGGTGTTCGGTTACAGATTTTCCTAAATGTTTTTCCACTCTTTCCCACGCAAATTCAGGTACTTTTCCCCTACATTCAACCTTCCTCATCCCTAACACACTGGCGCAATTAGTACATATGCGTATACACAACAAAAGGGTAGTAAGACCAATGTGTAATATGTTATTAAAAATTCATCATAGAATTTTAATTTTAATAACCCACCGCTTTCAGTGGGCACACATACAAATATATCAATCTCTTCTAGTTAGGCTTTTCCATTAAAGAAGAGATCGTGGTTTAAAACCCGGCCAGATGTAACAAGAAGATTTTTCCATAAATAGGTTCCTACTCCTCACGCAATGGACGTAACATTCATTTACCCTGAGAGGTAAGCAAGCTTACCTTTCAATGTTCCACTATGGTATAGCTTATGAGATAGGGCCATAGTGTAGTCAGTCAAGGTGAGAATGCTATCCTTCAGGGTAAACGAAGTATAAAATCTACCTTAATCACCTCTATACCATATATATAAAATATGCGTTAAATAACATACTTTCAACAAATTAATTTAAAATGCACTAAAAATGTGTGTCTTAATTCAATTCTAGGAAAAATATAATAGCCAAACTATGCATTGTTAATTCAATGTATTTAAAAATATATATATATAATTCAAACATGGTACGTTTATGGCTAGGCCCAAAAATTTAATTCAAAATAGAAATATACTGATGTTCTTAACAATTTTTGGGAAACTTTAGTTACTATATTACCAGCGACCGTATTCCTTATATTAATGAATTTTGAGCCATGTTTATTCTACTTAGTAAATTGACTCAAACTAACAGATAAAGGTTCCCAGTCTTAATTAACAAGTTCACCCCAGATATCACTAGTAAGTGGATGATTGATGAATATATTTCTAGCAATACAGAAATAGTAATATCATAGAAGTTATTGAAATAGTCACGTAAGCATTCAATTTCAACAAGGATGAATCAGAAAGTCTTGGACCTTAATATTCCGACCTACAAGTCTAGTTTTTGTTCCTTCTAACAGTGGGCCTATGGAGGTCCTCTAGAAACAGCACTTCGGAAGGCCTCAAGAAACGGCCCTTTGAAAGGACTCAATAGACTGCCCTTAGGAGGGCCTATATAAACTGCCCTTTGGAGGGATTTTCTCTATAAGCTTCCTTTCTGAATGCCTTCCTAAACTGCCCTTTGGAGGGCCTCCAAAAACATACCTAGACCTCAAATTCTTCAGGACTCTCTTTCAATAAAGGTAGGTAGATCTTCGAACAGACCATGGATAATAGCAGCAGCTTTATAAGGATCGTTAACCTTGGGTAAAGTAATGAGGGAATGCTAGATATCCTAAACGTAGGCCTTCAACCAAAACGACGTGGCTCAAGCCATAAAAGTCTTAATCTAGGCCTCTTTCACCTGATCAGTAGTCCTGTGGTTGACAAACCCCCTAATAACGAGCGTCACAAGGCAACTTCCCACGCCGAAAGCGGCGAATAGTTTTAAGGTGACAGCAGAGATAGGTTAGTTTAAGCCAAATTTCAGCAAAGGAGTCTAATGCACACATCAAAAACATTGATGACAAATATTAATAAAAATAGAGAAAAAAACCTTTATGCACTATAACATTGAGAATTTTTATAGATAAAATGTGTATTAAAATATTAGTGCTATATTTGGTAACGTGGGACATGCGTCTGTGGAATTTGTAATCAGCCGTAATACTACTGTAGTACTGTAGTGGGATTTGCGACCGCATTCCTGCATATTGTTTATATGCAAACAGAGGGGATTGTTTATCTAAAAGTGACGCGCCACTGGCTTGAATGTCCTTGCCTTCCTTGTAATTTCTCTTGAGGCAAAGCTCTTGGATTTTCCGCTATAAAAGATTTTAATGTCAAACTCTAAGGTTGAGGTTGGGCTAGTTAGCTTAGTTTAGGTTAGATTAGATTATGTTAGTGAAACATAAAGCGTCATAATGAGGCATTTCGAATGTTAGTGCATTGCCACGATCCAAATTCAGGTTCCAGATAGAAATAACCTTCCAAAATATAGTCAGTTTTGAAACATGCTTAGTTTTATAAACTGGAATGTGGTGGACACAAATCCCACCGATCGCGAGTCCCACGTAGCCTCATAGTTAGGTATATGCAGTGTCTAAATGAGACAACTTTAATCAAAATCATTCAGTTTTCAAAAATACGTTTATCTTTAGTTAATCAACCGGGCTATAAGCATTTTAATCTTGCTAATGAGGTTGTTATGATTCTTTTTATAACTCCCTTTCTGGCCGCTACAATTATTACACCCGGTCGTCCCTCGGGTCGCCCGAGTATCCCCCGATGTGCTAACACGAGAATGCCAGTTTTTCTCGGTCCCACCCTATTTAAAACCTCGGTTGGACCGCTAAAAACTGGTCATTATCTTCCCACCCTTCCTCACCTTGTTTGAATTTGCACCAATGGGAAACTACAAATTCAAACTGCGAAGAAGGCACTCGAAGCTACATTTGCCTCCCCTTCCTGCCGGTTAGGCCACCGACTCAGGTTCATCATCTGGTCGACCCCCTCTCCTTTCACCCAGGAAGCGGAGACAAATCAACGGTCGTTTTCTCCACATTCTAATACTATCGACAAAAATGTCCTTCTCAAGGTAAAGCTGATTAAGGTGGAATTTAGAATAAATATATTCACATTTTCGTGGAGGGTGAATGGAAAATAATTTAGGAAATATGGTTATCAATATACCAGGCTGGGATTCGAGTCCAGCCATCACAGTCACTACACAAATTTGACGTTTAGCAGGAGGGCCCAACGATGCGGCTTTTCTTGCTTTAGTTACAGTTTCCTTAAATACTCTATCTATCTGTTCATATTTGAGAAGCATGGAAGTCTGGTTAAATATATTTTATTGTGGGATAAAAGCGCGTTTGAAGATATAAAACAAGCTGAACGCCATCTTGTTATTGTGTTTGTGTTTTATATATTTTTGTATATTCAACCAGTAAACTGACCTTTTACCTAAACTTCTATAAATGAATCTCATATTAGTTTAGCACCACGTCTTACCACCCGTTCGGGTTATACGCCTAAGTAGGCTACTAACTATAATAAAGTGTTAATTATTAGGAAGGTTGAATTAAGAGGAAGTGTACCCGCGTTTCCGTGAAAGGAGAGTGGAAAAAATTGGGAAAAAACTCTCAATACATCCGACGAGAATCGAACCCTGTTCTCCCCGTCTTCGGCCATCTGATCTATTTCGCGAGAGTAGCGCCTTAAACCAAGCGGCCACTGAAGCGAGTAGTGATAGTTAATCAAAAACGTTTAAGCTATTATTGAGGGAATAGAATTTGTAGGTGTATTTTTGTATGTCAATAGTCATTCTCTAAAATGAGACTGATATATAAAGAAATAGGGGAATTTAACAATTACAAAAGTTGTAGAAATAATGCAAACATTTAGGCTCTATAAAAGCACAAACAAAAACGGTACTCTAGAATAAGACTTTCTCGAAATTGAAAGCACGTATGAAGTAGAAGCTAGAGATTTCTTGTCTTAAAAATACTCAGAGTAGAACTGTTTCCAAATCACTTAAGATAAATGAAATTATTATATTAACAAACACATATATAAGGTATAATGGGGATAGTATAAAACATTTATCAAACATGTGTTCAAAACTACTAAATCATTCTTATTTCCCCCCCCTCCCCCCCCAAAAAAGTAAGAAACAGCAAATTGATCTGCAAGCTCAATCTCATGTTGAGCTTATATTGTTTTCTGTTAAGCCGCTTGAATTTTTGTTTGACTTCATTAAGTTTTCAACTTGTGTGTACTTGAGTTATGAAGGAAACTGATATTGTTTTACAGTATTTAATTTAGTTCGTTTTTTAACATCAATAAAATATCAACTCGCTCATAACCTTTAAAAAAAAGTTTGTTGTTGTTCCCAAACTCCGTATTTATTTTACAGTCCGAGAACTTTTCCGCGGCCTTAAAGGTTGGTACAATTTCAGAAACACGAAGAAAATGTGGGCTGAAACCACAATTTCGTGAGAATGAGTCTCACGCCACGGATAAAACGTAGCTTAGAGTAACACAACTCTAACCAGAGGTCGCATCGTAGTGTCTTCATCAGAAGGCGGTGGAAATGGAATTAGCTAACTATCTTTAACCTATTTAGGAAAGTAGATAAAAATATACATTTTGAAACTAAATAAAAACTATTTCGATTGGACTAATATTCCTGTTTCCAAGAGAATATTGCAGAAAACAAAACAATTTATGCTCAGAAAGTACAATCAACTCTGGTTATAATGAACCTCTACGGACTCAGATATTTTGTTCACTATGTCCAAAAGTTCACCAAAAACATTTTTTTTTTAATCTGAAAGTATTGGATTAGTGACAAACAAATAACAAGTTCAAATAAAATCGCTCTTTATTGAAATATATTAATTAATCTTAAAAAGTCGTTTATATTCTGTTGTTTACTCGATACTGTTTTAGTTAATATTTTTTCCAGATCCTTCTCTAGAATCTGTGCTTTTTACACACTTGATTCCACAATATCCATGCGCTCAAAAAACTAAACTGAGTATAGAAGTCTACATTTTTTAGTTTCATATAACCTCTCGAAGAAAAGGATTAGTGAAAACAGTTACTAAATGGCCATGGACTGTAATTCACTGTCCTGTAACTCCTGTCGTATTAATACAACTCAGAAGACTGTCTTCCTTTATTTTCCGCAGACAAAGGTATTAAAACTTAAGCCAGCTCAATGAGTACAGTGAATATTTAACCTCAGCCCTCCATCTATCCCCTTCCACATTCCTTAATTTCAGCCAAACTTTGTACTACCTAAACAAAAATTCAGATAGAGAATCGGTGTCTTCAAGTTTAAATAACCAAAAAGTTATGTTTTTAAAGAATTATGAAGTTATAATGACATTTCTTATTGAAAGTTTCAATTTTTCTGTTTCACTAAAACCTAAGTTTCATTATAAACGAATTTTTAACACACACTGAAATGTTGGGATCAATGAATTAGGTTCACTGTAGCGGAATGTTCACACCAATCGAATTCACTAAAACCAAAGTTGACTGTATATCTAATTTTTCTGTTGCCCACACCGAAGGACACGCAGCCTAAAGCGTAATTCTCGTTTGGTTTGGTTCATTTTCGAGGATAATACTGAGCCTAAATTCTCCGGCTAGGTTTTGCAAAGTTTTATCTAACTTCTACCTTCCTACTCCTTAAGTCATCAGCGTGATTAAAACGCACATAGCCCGGGTGGGTAGTAAGGCATAGTGGGGAAAAGCTTTTCGCCCAGGAAAACGTGAAAGTTTGATTAATTTAACTCTATCACGCTTCAAATTTCAGAGTTTTATATCGCAGAGCTAAATTCAGTATACAAACACTACAACAACAAACTAGAAAAAGTGTAATGTGATAAAAGTGAATAATCACAGTAAATTACTTATATTTAAATGATTAAAACATATAAATTCTAAATTTAATTATTCTTCGTCACTTCTCACTAGGCAGGCTATACTCATTTAATTACACTAATGGGAAAGGGATTAAGTAGTTTTAATTTAGAGAAAATATACCCATATTTGTGTGGAGGGAGAGTGGGAGACCATTTAGGAAAAACCACCCCCATTACACCCAGCCAGGATGCAAATCCCAACCTCCCTGTCACCTGTAAACCAAACTGTATGATCTTGACATCTAGTCCGTGTGCCCCTGAAGCGGGTCTAAATTGAATTAATTATAAAATGTGAATAATGTTGCACTAGGGGTAGGGGAAATATATTTAATAGAAAATCCATGAAGCTGAGATTGATGTCTACTAACACAATTTATGGATTGTAATTTCCCCCATGGTTCATATTATAATGCAATATGGTTGTAGGCCACATTCACGTGACATTTCCAAGAGTCAAGTTAAAGTGAAACATATGCTAGAAACCAATTAATGTAAATATACATTTATTTGATTAAGATCAATTTATAGCTAATTGTAGCTGTAAAATATAACCAGGCAGTCTGTGAACTAATGATTTTTTTTAGCTAATAAGCAACAAATTTACCAACTAATAAGCCTGATTTATGCAACATAAAATTCGTAATATTAAGCATGGTATCCTCTATACTAGCTAATTTACTAATTAATTAGTGATTATACTTTGATATTCAATATTATTGCCAGGATGTATCTCATAATTATCGGCCAATCAAGAGTAACTAAATAATTACTCTATTTTACCAACGAATAATTTCCTCACCAACCATGTTCAGTCCAATTTTCATTCAATTTTCTTTTAGAAAATACAAACATAATTTTGTTGCCAGTATTGCTCATATTTAACTATTATTTTTGTGTTATTTTTTAGGTATTGATAATATATATCAAAATTGACAGCTATAGATCACATTATTTGAGGTATGAGAATACGTGAAAGTAGATATAATATTATTATTTAGCACCGCGTCTTACTACCCATTCGGGTTATACGCTTAAGTACTAATTACGCTAATGGATTAGGAGTTGAGAAGGTTGAATTTAGAATAAGTGAACCCGCATTTGCTTGGAGGGAGAGTGGAAAGTCATTTAGGGAAAACCACCCCCAGTTCACCCGATCGAGATTCGAACCTCGATCTCCCCGTCCTCGGCAGTCGAGCTCAACACGACTAGCGCGTTAGCCAACTACGCCACTGAGGCGGGTAGTAGATATAATAGCTTTTATATATTTCAGATAAGGTCCTTTCAATGAAATCCTATTGCATTAGGCCTAATAAAAGGGTAAGGTGGTTCATGTACACATTGTTTACGATTAAATATTATATTCTTACCTTGATGGGCTCCACTAGAGCCCTATCTTAGCGTAAGCTGCACCATAGTCTTAGCTAGAAAGGTAGGATTGCTTTTTCCAATTACCCTGAAAGATTGAAAGCTTACCTTGACAGGTCAAACAAACTATGGCACAGCTTAGGGGGCGGCCAGACTGGGCGAGCGACTAAAATATAAAATAGAACACATTGGTTGTAATGAGAGGTGGCCAGACTGGATCGAGCGCGCTCGACCCGGTACAGTCTAGTTTACAGGCGCTAGGCAATATTATTGTATGTTGGTTCATTGAGTGCTAGGAAAACTTCTCATTTTGACATTTTTATTAATATCGATAGGTTTAGCACACTTGCTACTAACGGCCTAATTTAATTGGTAAGATCATAAACCATACTTATATATATATATATGTAAAACTGATATGTTAAAATCTTCAATATTATCAAAGTAGGCCTTTACAAATAAGAATCACCATTAGCGTGGAGAGAGGATGAGAAAACCACAACAATAAATCACTTGTCAAAAACCACCCTCATTTCACTGAGCCAAGATTCGTAGCCTTCTCGTCAACAACTATAGAGAGCTATCTGCTAATTGCACGCTCGCTCACACGCTCGCCAGTTTGGCCACCCAGTCACTTGCGCGCTCGCTCGCACGCTTGTCAGTTTGGCCGAACCCAAAGATAGATCCATGCTGTAATTGGTCAAGGTATGCCTGCTACCTTTCTGAGTAAACGGAATGTATCTACGATTGATTTCATCTTAATGAAGGACAAATTAAAAAAAGTCTTTCCCATTTTTCACTTAAACGCACAGATAGAAAGCATCGCAAAAAAAAAATTCTTTTAGGTTTAGTGGGTTATGAAACGTCAATATCAATAGCTCGAATTAGAAAAAAAAACAGAAGATAATAATACTTTCTCTACACGAAACACAAACATTTAATCTCTAGAGAAGAACACATTTTAAAGGAGAAATAACCCTTTTTAAGAATCGTAAGACCATCAAAAGTATATTTTCGTCAAAATCTTTTATGTCATTTTCAATATCCTTTCTCTATACTCTTTATTTGAGAAAGTAAGAGTAACCTAGTAAGTCAATCATGGATTGAACATACCTAGATTTTCTATGGGATATGGTTTGAGTGAGCATGACTATACCATCTATCGTCTTTTATCGCATACATCACACCACTTTCAAGCCTATTTTGAACGCTGATAAAATGTAGAGTAAGCCATCAAACTTTTCCTTCTTCCTTTTATGTCTTGTTGAGCCTAGAACAAACAAATAATCGATCTGGAAAACTTAAAAACACTTTTTTTTTACCCCTCTCTTACCTCTCAGCAAGTTAGCAATAAGAGGTGAAAGAAGTTTTACGGCTACAAACACCACCTTAGGGATGGGGGCTAAGGAATTTTTGGACTTAGTGTTTGCAAGTGACAAGAATTTGTAAAGGGATAGATTGCGTGTGGGTGTGTGCCACGACTTTAAAACAAAACTACTTTCTTGTCGAAGAAAAAGAATTTGAATTTTTTTTTTTATCTCATCCTCATGGGTACTTAACGTGCACTTTCCAAACCAACTGGTATCAGAAATAAGACTTACAAATAAACTTAGCTTTATAATAAACACAACACTTAGACCTTCTGACGTCACATAGTTAAGGGGGAAACCTAAATGAAGGGTAGAGGGGGAAAAGGTGGAAGTTCAATTTTTAACTCAAATTGAGTTAGTGCTGCCATCTGTTAGACAATCATGAGACCTTTCAGTGAACTTTAGGATAAGGTTTTAAGAGATATGTCATATTTAAATTAATTTTAAAAATAAAGCATTTGCTCGGCTTCTTATGGGCTTTGAGAGATAAAATTTGTTATCCTGGAAAATGTGTGTTACACGGCTTCATCCCCTTTTCCCCAATACCCTACAAATTTCATCAATGATAGCCTTAATTTTTTAGAGCTTAAGAGGAAAGTAACCTGGGACCAATAGTTAACTGTGAGAGAACGCCACCAACTAGGCCAGAGTATTAATATCGTGCCTCACATGCCAATCAACTCTGTGACACTGTCGGCTCAAAATCGTAAATTTACACGAACACTATCGCACGTGGATAATTTCTTATTAAACATTAATGGAGATAAAGAGTTAATATAAACTCCTATTAATGAACATTGTTGAAATATTAAATGATATTTTGATTAAAAAACTGCATTTAAAAGGCCGGTTTTTGACCATTTTTGAATGACTTCACAGATAAGCACCCTGCACAAATCTTCATTCTCTCCTAATAGTGATATACTGTAGCTATTAGGTGACCTGGTGGTCTAAGGGTAAAGTGTCAAACTTCTGTGTTAGGGCTACGGGGTTCAATCCTCGGTCCCGGCACAGATTTATCTGATTACCAAAGCCTTCCTTCACCTCTGACAAGACGTGTATTAATTACAACTTGTGAATGTGTGGAATGCCAGGCCTCCACCGTGGTTCGGATCCCACGTTAAACTGTAGCTCCTCCATTTCATCTCACAATCACCCCACCATTATACACTAGCGTATGTGCATATAGCCCGAACGGGTAGTAAGAAGCAGTGCTTATAATAATTTAGCTATTAACAAGAAACTTTTTCGCTCTGTCCCCCGTCGTCAACACGGAAAATTTCGAGTAATCATTCACATACGAATGCACTGCACACATTTCTGGCATATCTTGGTATTTTCTTTTCCCTTTAACTTCCATACCTCGAGCGAGCCAGGAGCTGAGTTGGGCCTGCTCTGATGCACGCTCTTAAGAGGGAAGGTCAACCAACACGTGCACTCACCTTGTAATGTGTAAAGAGGTAAAAATATCACCAATATAAAGTTATTGTAAATTTCGTATGCCCTGAAAGGTAGCAGCAGTATCACATTGACTTTTTTTCTATCATAGTGTCTTACTATCCGTTCGGGTTATACGCCCTTACCTCAACTGATTACACACTATGGCCTTATCTTATAAGCTATACCATAGTGTAAACGTGCAAGATAATCTTGATAACTTTCAGAGTAAATGGAGTGTACATTTAAATTCTCAAAGAAAGAGCCTTTTGTCAAATATAAACGTATATTTGTGGCTAAGAGTGACAACATTTTACTGTTTTATTAATGATATTTTAAAGTTATTAGAAATATTGGTCAAAACTTACAGATGGTATGACTTGGCGTATGAATACGTGTAATTAGATCTAGTAACTTTTTAGATTTCAAATAAGGCCACCATGAAAATTTAACGATATAAATACAGGATTAAAAAAAAACTCATGAAACTACACTGTTTCAAATTTTGGTTTACCAAAAGTGCTGTATAATAAAATTGTCATAGAAGAAATGTATTTCAAAGTTTAGTACGCTATTAAATATACTTGTATGTTCTTGAACGCTAAACTTTAATGTACATGGATGACAAAGTGTTTAAATATTAGCTTTTTCCCTTTTATGAAAAAATAATTACCTATTTACTAAGAAAAAAATATTTCTGTCTTTTGTAATTTATTGACTTCCCCTAAAATAATCAAGCGGGTGTTTAATTAAACCACACCGTGCACTGCAGTCACAATCCAGAATTGGCTTATATTAACAAAGATGTAAAACTACTTTTTATTGAATAAAAAAACACTCTTGAAAACGAGGGATAGAGCGAGCTGATATCAGAATTTCGCTCTAATTATTGGAAATGAAATTTTTGCGACATTTGCCTTTAAGTGGAAAGTGCGTCGGGATTTGTTTTTCCGTTTTATTCTACAGTAAAATTGGTGACATTTTATTTTAGTTCGTTTTGTTTAGAGATACAAAACCAGATAAATATTTGTTTTTTGTTACGTTAAAGCTAAATCATCATTATTCAGTCATGAGTGTTTTTAACCGTAGGCTTTTTTTAAATTACCTATCCAGCATGTTTCAATCTCTTTATAACGGAAGAGGTTAAACAATTCTAATTAATATCAGTCAAGGAACAAATAACTTCAGCAAGAGAATAAAGAAAGATGGCAAAACAATTTTTTTAAGTAAATTATTATTTGTGTGATGGTTAGAGTATTAGTCAAAGCATTCGACATACAAAAATAATAAGTTGATTTTTGTGTGTGTGATTTGCGTTTTACTAGCTATCAGGGCTATTTGCATTTCTAAAATAACGGAGTGTTCAAGTAAAGTTAAAAATGACACCCGGACATGGGAATCAAACCCAGGACCTTTGACTTAGTGCACCAATAATCTACCACTGATCTATCCAGTTATCGTCCCATTATTCTTCCCTCATATTTTAAGGCAGATCGAGGCAATAGAGTCGCCGGTGGCTGTGATATCAATGATAGCTCTTAGCCGATGATATTCACACATCCATCACAGACTCTGCCTTACAATATGAGTGAATATTGACCCTAAGAACAGTACGATCCCTAGATAGCTCAGTGGGAGAGAATTGGTGCACTAATTTAAAGGTCCCGGGTTCGAATACCGTGTCTAGGTGTCATTTTTCAATGTATAACTCAGTTACGGATGATTTCCATAATTATAATAATTCATCCCCCGATATTAGCATTTCATGTATATATCATTGTATAAAGTTGCTTTCTTCCAAATAACGGAGTAGATATTAGGGTATATGTGGAGGGAGAATGGACAGCCATTTAAGAAACAATATCCCCCATACTCCCGACCAAAATTCGAACACCAATCTCCCCATCACCGAAAAACTAGACTAAACAAGTTAAGCACATATCCAAAGATGCGGCTGTTTTTTATTTAAGAAGTAGGGTTTGGTTGGTAATCATAACCAGACTTAAAAGTTTCAAAACGTTTGAAAGTGGTTAAACTATTAAAGTAAATGTGAACAAGTTTTTTAATCCGTATATATATTATAGCCCTTTATTGAAACTACCTATTTTATGAATAAGGCCAATTTCTGTCAATTTTCGTGAACTAGCTTCTTCTATTGACTATTTAACAACTGGGCAAAAAATGTCATGAACTCTTTCCCATTAATGAACCGAAAGAGTTTTTACCCGGTCCGTAAAATGTTCAAGCGAAGAAAACAGTTGACGAAACGGGCGGAACATTGTTCATTTTATGAAAAGGCCAGTTTCCTATTTGGGGTGTAGCATACATATGAAAATATAAGAAGAAAGTGTTTTGATTGTATTGGTGGTTGTTCAGAGCTAAATAACCACCGGTTTATGCAAGCCTCCTGAATGTAGAAACAAGCCTCGAACCGCTCGGGCTATATAAGTTTCCCTTGTGTGCACATCGACGTCATTAAAGGAAGAGTGTTGTGGATTGCATAAAAGGTTGGTTCTATTAAATATATATATTTAATTTAGCATAAATTACTACCCGTGTTCGGGCATACACATATGTACTAATTACGCCAACGTGTTAGGGATGAAGAAAGTTGGATTTAGAGTAAGTATGGGGGCTACCTGTATTTGCATGGAGGTGGAGTGGGAAACAATTACAAAAAGCTATCCTCAAAACACCCTACCAAGATTCGAATCGTGATCTCGCCATCACCAGCAGTCTAGTCTTTAGCGATAGTGACGCCTTAGATCATTCGACGACCGAAGTGGGTATATTTGCTATATATTTGAAGATCCGTTGAGGAGAGTTGTGCCTATTTCAGAATCATTAAATTCACATTTAGACGAGTCGACTTAGCTTGAACCATTACAAAATCAAAAATAAGTCCAACTTAATTAATTCCTTTTCCACTCCGTCGCTCCATGAACGTTTCTCTTTCACTTTAAGTAGACCAGTCTACCTTTCAAAATTCAATCAGTGATGTTACGGTCCAAACGACACAAAATAGTATGTTTTTTACTAAGGGTATTTAACGTGATATCTCTGAGACAACTGATTATTATCAGTACATAACTCACAAACTTTTATTTAACACAACAACCAGTCCCCCAACCGTTAATTAATTCTTTTAAAGTGAAAACGCCAATATCCCTGATGATTGATTTTTCGACCTACCGGAAATAGAATTTGGGACCCTTATTTCGTATACAAACACGGTATAGATGGGATGGCTACACTGAAAGCTAACAGGTCGAATTTTTGTACCTTTTTTGGAATATATCAGAAGCGCACAAGGTAAGTGCATCAAATGCGTATCATTATGTATAGTCTCTTGAGACATATGTGGAAACACCGCTCGTTGACATCGGGCTAACCTAACCTAAACTATCATCAAATAACGAGAATTTATTAACTTTGGCCGATTCTATTTTTAAGAATTACATTCAACTCGATAGCTCATTCCCGCCATCACTGTGTTCACAATATGTTTGCCCCGTTGTGCAGTTGTTTTCCCTGTGTGCTTTTGATACACGGTCTAGGTGCGCTTTAGATCCATATCTTCGTGTGCTTTTGATATGAGGTGGGATCCGAACCACGGTGGAGACCTGGCACTCCACACATTCACAAGTTGTGATTAATACACGTCTTGTCAGAGGTGAAGAAAGGGTTTGGCAATCAGATAAAACTGTGCCGGGACCGAAGATAAAACCCCGGACCCCTAGCACAAAAGTCCGACCCCTTGCCCCTAGACCGCCAGGTCACCTCTGATTTCATTCAGTCAAATGGTCTCGGTGAGACGATTTTTTTTTTTTAATATCGGGAAAGTGAATGTTTTTTTTTAAACTATTGCTTTAATTAAAATTTAAGGTTGTTTGTAAAGTAACGTGACTTTGAGGTCTATTTTATTTTAGTTAATATAATGAAAAAATATTTTGGTCAAAATAAAACAAATACTGCTTCAAATGTATCGTCAAACGGCCCCATGGTGTAAGTGGTCAGTGCACTTGGCTACGAGCCTAAGGGTCCTGGGTTCGATTTCCGACTGGTACCTTCGGTATGTTTCCCCTTAGGGGAATAATCTTAATGGTCACAAGGGTTTGGTTAATTAGGCTTAAGTCAGGTTAAGATCACCATTGGCTTCACCCCGTCGTATTCACTATAATTATCCCCTCACCTCATCGGGACATGGAAAGAGCTTCTAAGAAAAATTATAGACAATTAGTACATTCGGGCGTAACCTGGGCTACGGTACTAGTACTTACTAATCTTGCCTTAAATTGAGCTACAGATTGATATAGCTCAGACACACAATTATTAGTATTATGTTACTCAAACAAATTTAAAAACATGTTAATATTTATTTGTTAGGAAATTAATTAAACAACCATAAATTTCTAAAATTATAATATCAGTAATGTTAGACTAGCAGTAATCATGCCTAACTCTTGACCGAAAGCCTTGGTTGAGTTCCCACTAGCTGCACTGAAGAATGTGTATTCTGCTTTATGGTATCCAATACCCATTATCATGTGCTGAGAGCTCAGGACTTTGGTAACTATTAATATCTTTATTATCAAGTGCCAAATTACTCAAATGATCCACTCAACTTGCAGCTTTCATCTTCAAAACCCTTTACCTCTGTTGTGGGATGACCTCGATCTTTAGCTACCATGGGCAACAAGTATTCCATTCATTCTCGTGTTTGAAACAGTTCTTTGAAGGCGACCGACGAGTAATGTTGGCCGGTTAATTAGTTTCCAAGAAGCAGCATCATACCTTCCTTGTCTGACGTACATTACCTTGGTAAGGGAAGAGACGGTTCAAAGACATATTCTGCAGTAACGTTACTTCTCTATTTAATCATAGCACTGGAGACGACTATTTACTTGTGAGTTTGTATTATTAACCGTCTAGGAGTCAGTACATTGCATCATTCAAGCGGGAGGGGACCTTTTTTCTATGAAACATGGCGTACGGAGTTTCTAATAAAATGAATGATGAGTTTAGCGCATTATGTGACCTTGAGAATGTTATATGAAACACTGTTTATAAGTCGAGGACATGAATATAAATGCAATCCTCACGTGTATAGTCTATGGCCTTGCAATGAAGACTTTAAGTTGATTTAAGAAACATAATTAAGTTTAAGGGTGTTTATTTTCTGTTGAAATAACCGCTGAAATATGTGAAGTTAAAGACAAGCCGAGCGTGTTTTAATTATTTATAAAGTAGTATTAATTTATTTCGGACCTGATACGAAATGTGTCTATATTTCCTCCAAATTTTACCATACTCAATCTTACCCAAACGGCATTTAGCCCGTGTGGGTTTATTTTTAGCACCCCGTCTTACTTACTACCCACTAAGGCTATACGCTTATGTACTAATTACAGTAATGTGTTAGGAATGAATAAGGTTGAATTTAAAGGAAGTGTACCCGCATTTGCGTGGAGAAAGTGTGGGAAACGATTTAGGAAAAAACCTCAGTACATCCGACTGGGATTAAACCACAATATCCTCGTCATCGGCAGTCTAGTATTTTTGTGAGAGTAGCACCTTAGTCCATGTGGCCACCAAAGTGGGTTGGATGGGTTTTAAAACGCGGTGTAAAAAACAGTGTAGATACTTATTAATATGGTCTATATATGTATATTTATTGACTTGGTGTTTAAACAACAACAACAAAAAAAGGCCACTATACGCATCGGTGGTCACGTGGGCTATGTTATAAATCAAGTTTTAGCTGCTTTGCCTGTGACAAGGTCTGGTTTTGAATCCCATTTGGGCATACTAAAGGTGCTTTCTCCAAAATAATTTTCCACTCTTCATCCCAACACATTTGGATACATTTTCTCTCAACTCTACCATCCTCATCTCTACCTCATTAGTGTTAATATACGGATAGCCGGGACGAGTAAAAAGACGGGGATTCACAAAAATAAAGCTAGAACTATATTTATTGTTAGACTTGAGAGCAATGTGTTTTTCAATCTGCAATTAATATTACGGTTTGTATTTAATTTTAAGAAAGTAGATGTTAATAAATAAGTAATATAACAATGTTTGCTATTACTTTGGTTGTCACAAGTTTTATTAAGGATATTTAAGTTATGCTTGCTTACTTAACTACTTAACTATTTATTAGAGTCCCGCTTTGGTATAATTAGAATTTTTTTTGAATTCAATATCAAAAGAAAATATAGCTCAATTTAAAGTTAATTTTAACTTTGATTACCCCTGATAAAATTAACTAACCTTATGGAACTGATACTTACTAACCATAAATATTTCCTCAACGGTTATTTATTCATAGTTTGATACATTCACTTTATTTTGTTTGTTTATACCATCTATTAACGCTTGATTTTTTTTAATGAAAATTATCTCGAGGTTCGCCATGGCCAAGGAAGCTTTCAACAATACTGCTGACCAGAAAGTTGAGTTTGGAACTGAGGAAGGAACTGATGAAATGCTACATTTGGAGCATCGCGCTGTGTGAAGCAGAAAATTGGACTCTCAGGAAGATGGAAAAGAAATACCTGGAAAGCTTTGAGATGTGTTGCTGGAGAAGACTTGAGAAAATCAGGGGGAGATACAGGATGACAAATGAAGAAATCCTAAGAAGAGAAGAAGCCATTTTGGATGTGATATTTTGGTATAAAGCAAACTGGATTGGACACATCCTTGGGAGGAAATGTCTTCTGCACGACGTCATAGAAGGAAAGATTGAGAGAAAGAGATCTTAGGAAGGAGGAGGATTCAAATATTGGATGACTTGAAATAAAGAAGAGAATTCTGGGAACTTAAGGAGGAGGCAGAAGATACAGCGCATTGGCGGTCTAAGTTAACTGACAAAAGGAATCTACCTGTCGTAAGACAAAACACATAATAAAAATAGTAATAATACAAGTAATAATATTCTTAAGAACATTTACTACTGGCCCGTTCTTATCATAGTCAATATTTTAAAAATAAATTTCTTGGTTAGTTTTTATTTAGTAAGGTTATCAAAAATTACGTTTAAAATCAAGATAATTAGCTAATTGTTTCATATATTTCACTTTTGACATTATTGAGCCTAAGACCGAGTTAAATGTTCTATAGTCAAAATAACATGTTCTCAATTTAATTGCATAACTATCACATATATTGTGGATGGTTAGAGTCTTTTTACTTACTTTCGACCCCTTGAAGAGAAAAGTAGTGTGATCGTCAAAAATAATCAAACTCGATAAAAGTCAACGTTTCGTGATACACTGAAACCAAAAAAGTTGTTTCCGTGGTGACGTCTGTTTGTCTCTTGGTCTAGAGCCGAAACCATTTTAAAAATAGGGCCAAAACTTGGTATTTAGGGTTTTCATAAGGTTTCCCCGAGAGTTTTTGGAGTTAAATATCTAACACTAAATTTAAGGGTGGTTTACTAATGGGAAAAAAAGAGAAAAAATTACATTTCCTCGAAATCCATCATAACGGTTTTGATTAAATTTTGTATCCAGGCATTATTTAGCATTACAAACAAAATGTAAAATCTTGTTTTCCCATGAAAATTGCTTCTACGGCAGTTTACATAGTCAAAAATTTCCAATTTTGATATCTCCGCAACTATTTCAAATACAAAATAACTTTATACATATAAAGTTCGAATAGGCCTACTATTAAAAATAAAAATAAATATATTTGAATATATCTTAATATATATAATTCTTCTGTACGTGTGTATGTCACTGAACTCCTTCTAAACGGCTTGACCGATTTTGATGAAATTTTTTGTGTGTGTTTGAGTGGGTCCATGGATGGATTAGATTCACAATTGGACCCGGTAGGTGGCGCTGCAATCGGGTTCTAGGATTTTTTTGGTTTTTTAGGGAATTTTTGGGGGGGAATTTTTTTTTATGATTTTTTACATATCAGAACATGTAACCTCAAAATTTCATCCTCCCACCACCACCCCCCAATATTTATAATAACAGCTGATATTTGTGGAGTTATGAGCGAAATGCCAAAAATGAAAATATGTTTTATTTTGTATGTTGTATTGACTAACACTGATTTTGTAATATTTGTGTAACTCACTAATTGGAGTTCATTGTGAATTTTTAATTGTGATGATCACATAGTATTTGTTTTATTATCGAAATCAATTATGCCACCCAAACGAAAAGCCAACGTTCGGGTAGGACAACGTCTGTCGGGTCCGCTAGTATGTTTATAAAGCCAATAATTTCAGAGCTATAAGCAAATGTATATTTTTATGGAAATCTTTGAAAATTGTAATTGGTTGTTACGCTCTTTGTTGAACAGAAAAAATTTTCTTAAGTAGTGTATATTATTAAATTTATGCTATTTGGTAGTATGTTTCTGCAATTATGTATATTATTTAGTTTTACAAATCTTATGAGTTTTTAGTAGAATGTATATGTTTTAAGATAAAAGAGAAAGAACGTTTAGGCGATGCATCGTACCATTTATTTTAGAGGTACGTTTAACACAAAGGTTACACACCCCAGCGTGTACAGTCTACAAGTCTGATTTTCCAGTGATATGGAGTAAGGGGTTCGAATCCCTTCCAGATGTACTGGTTTTACTAAATGGCTCTCCAATCTTCATCCACTCAAATGCAGGATCATTCCCTCTAAATTAAACCTTACCCATCCATCCATATCCAATTAGCTTAATGCTACATTGATGGCCACGTGGTCTATTACACCATTCTCAAGATAAACTGGATTGCCGATATTGAGAGGTTAGAAGTTTTAATCCTGTTGGAGTGTAGAGAGGCTGTTTTTTTTTATTATAATGACACTACACTCATTTCATGCTAATGCAGTTATATTTTTCCAAATTATACTATCCTCATTCCTATCACAATAGAGTAATTAATACAAATGCGTTGAGCCCGAATTGGTAGTAAAAAGGCGGTGACAAAAAATTAACTCGGTATTGACGTGATTTCATTGCCTTCTACCATAACCTTCTAGAAAAATAAAATCAAGTTATTAGCCCTCCAAGATCAGAAAAACGATGACTAGCAAAGCCCAATCGGTGGTCACACGATATAAGGTGTCAAGACTACAATAAATAGATTATTGCCTGTGATGGGCAGGTCAAGGTTCAAATATTGGCCGCACATCCTGGAGGAAGGTCGGAGTTACGGTAGAGAGGTAAAGGGAAGGAGAGGTTTCCACATGTTATCTATCACTGTGATTTTGTCACCCCCAATCTCAGCTAATTCGAAATCCACCCTTCGAGATCCATACCTTTTATACTAATAATATGAGATAATTTCCTCTCAACAACCTCCCTTATCCTTACTTTTTATACCATTAATAGGAGATAATTTCTTCTCAACAACCTTCCCTATCCTCACTTTCTATACCACTAACTTGAGAAAATTTCCTCTCAACAACCTCCCTTACACTTACTTTTTATACCACTAATTTGAGATGATTTCCTATCTAGAACCTTCCTTGTCCTCACTTTTTATACCATTAATTCGAGATAATTCCCTCTCAACCACCTTCCTTTTCCTAACCTGTTATATTAAGCCGTTAGTAATCATATTGAACGTAAAAAATAATAAAGACAACTAAATTGACAAAATCTTTTTAATATTCAGCTTTAAAAAAAAGCCGTGTTCCAGAATCTAGGGACATCACGTCGTAGAGAGGCACTTAACTTATCAAACTAAACCAGTCCTTGTGTCTCCTAATCGTGACAGTCACGTCTTGTGGGCCCGCGACAGTGATAATGACGTGTCAGTCTAATGGAAACAAATGTCTCCTCGGAGCGGGCCGGGATTGAGATGGAACATCTAATCTACATTTAGAACATGTGGGTGGATATTTGGTTTCTTTTTATTTCGGAGAGATATTTTTATGGGGAGTTTTATGAACTCCACTGTTGAGTGCTTTGTTTGTGACGGGGCTGGCCAGAATGGTGTTACTGGATTTGTTATGAACAAAGTTCTGGTACGATTGGATGGAACTTCATAGATTTTTTTTCCTAGTTTATAAAATAGTATATTGAATTTTTTTTAAATAAAATAAAATATTGGAAATGATTCCGGATATATTCAAAGGTCCTCATAGTATTATTTTATAAAAACCTACTTTAAAAAATTAAATTAGATACATTAATAAATCTCTTGAACATCTAGCTAATTATTTTTAAGCTAATATGGACGTTCCGAACAGGTGACAAATGGTACAAGGGACATTTCGTACCACTCAGGGTGATTGCTAACTGAGAAGTGTCTACTAATGACTTTAAAATATTAACTATGCGACAATTTGTACCACTCGATGGGAAGGTTTGCCAGGCTTCAATTTAAAATTCATTTAGGCTAATTTAATTTAATTAAATTCTGATGATTTCGTTGGTTGTGTTATTTTTTTAGTTATGAGAGAAGAAAGCAATTTTCTCAATGCCTTGTGATGTCGGATTGTTGTTCTTCAAGCTAACCCTAACCTAGCCTAAATAACTAAAACTAACTAATTAACTAATTAACAAAAAAACAAACCCTTTTCAGGTAGGGTGGTTTGAAATGTCGTGAAAAATCGAGTGGTACTAAATGTCTCTGGTACCATTTGTTGGAACACCGGACGTTCCACTTATTACTGGATCCTCTAGTTTTAATTTTATTTAGAGTTTTGGTTTTTGTGTGTGAAACACATGAATCAATGTATGCTATTACTCATTCAGGAAGTAATTACCATATCGCCTTCTGTCTAGGAATGTAGAACTCTTACTGTATAAAACCCTAGTGTCACCGGTTGTTCTCTATGGTCGTGAAACATGGTCTTTTACCTTGCATGACAAAAATAGATCTGAAGTTTTCGAAAAATAATGTGCTTAGGGGGATATTTGGTCCAAAAAGGGATGGAGATACTGGTAAGGGGTGGAGGTTACATAATGATGAGTTATATAACCTGTATCCATCACAAGAAAAATCATATCTAGCAGTTTAAAGTGGGCAGGACATTCAGCACGGATAATAATTTCAATTTCCTCTATTATAGTGCTGGCCATCAGTCGTAAGACCTATAACAGGCCAGCACTGAAAAGTACACAGGTACCTTACAAATACATATAATTACACGAGAAAATAAGATAAACAATAATAATTAAATAATTATATATACTGATGAAAAGTTACGAAAAAATAGTAAACAATAATGATAAGAATAAAAAATAGCAATAATAACAAATAACTAAATAGTAGTAAAGCATACGTATTTTAAAAGAAGTAAAAATATGCAAATAAATAGTACGAAGCTCCACACGGACTTTCTCGCTCTATTGTTTAAAAATTGAGATATTTAATCAAAGCTCGTAATATATGTGAAACGAAATAATATACACTAGCAAACTCAAGCATAAATTGCACTATACTTTCTTAAAACATTTTTTGATTCCCGATTTTAAATTTTATAATTTTATTTTTAAAGAATTAATGTCCTCATTTTTATGTTTGAAAAAATAAAAAAGATTGATATCGGGTCCACAATGGTCAACACTTCGTATTAAAATTTCTACTTCCAGTTAAAATTTTGACATTTTATTAGGTATTTCAAACATAACATTGCTATTAAATTCGTCATTTATAAATCTTGACCAATAAAAAATTGTTTGTATTGAATTTCAGTCTAAAATCAAGAAGATAGATCATTGTTGTACAAATATTTCTCCTAAGAGATTAAATAAAAAAAACTTTTTGAAAGACTTATATTTAATTACTCTATGGCATTGGAGAATTATTGCGTTAAAATATAAGTAGTATCTCTGTACAATTAAAGCTCACAAAATTGTATCAATATATTTGTCAATATCTCAGAAACTATTGGTTCTATGAAAATATATTTCAAATACAAGTTTTTTTTATTTTTAATAGTGCTACAATTTTGCAATGACAGGTTATTTATTATCTTCAATAATTGTGGAGATAAGGAAATGTCTTCTTCTGTAATGTACCCTAAAATTCATTGTTATGCGAAAGTGAAAATAGCCAGTTTATCTATAATCTTAATCAACGCCTAGGTGCGAATTTTAATCAAAATTGTTAGAGCTGATTTTGAGAAAATATAATTTTTCTCTTTTTTCTCTTCAGTAAACTACCTATAAATTTAGGGTTAGATATCCAATTCCAAAAACCTTTCGGGGCAACCCTATGAAAACCCTAGGTACCAAGTTTTAGCCCGATCAGTAAACTAGTCCGAGGTGTAGACAGACAGACAGGTGGAAATGCAAAAATCACTATTTTGGATTTGGGGGGTCATGAAACGTCAACATTCATCAAAATCTCAAGTTAGATTATCTTAGGATAATTGATAATATTATGATGAACCTTAAAGAGATAATGAGGTGGACTGGACAAAACTAGTTCAAGATAGGGATAGGGCGTAATGAGGTGAATTGGATAGAAATAGCTCAAGATAAAGATAGGGTGTAATGAGGTGCAATGGATAGAACTATCTCAATAAAGGGATAAGTGGCGTACTTTTGTTAAGCACAGTAATGAACTTTCGAGTTCCTAATGCCATGGTGTAACACGCTACCATTTTAGCCATTTGAATATTTACACTGATGAGGTCAGGATGAATAAAGTTTATCAGATATGTGCCAGCATTTGCGTGGAAGGAGACTATAAAACCATTTAGGAAAAATGCTCTCAGTACATTAAGCCACGCTTTGAACCCTGATCATCATCCCATCACCCGTCGTCCAGTCTAATTCGAGAGCTACGCGTTAGGTCATGCGACCCCAGATGTGGGCTATTTGGAACAAATGGAATAGAAATTTAGACCTATGGTGTTATTCAACACAATTGTGGAAGCACAGATACAGTATTGTAATATCGCAAAAATTCAATCTTCACATATTTATAAAATTTTAAACTTCACAGGCCCCCAATTCAAAGACAGCTGCTTCTTTTTTTCTTTTTTTTTTGTCTGTCTTTGCACCTTTGTAAATCCTAATCGAGTGGGTCAGTTACGTTCAAATTTGGAATGTAAAGACAATCCTATACTATAAAGTCCGTGTATCTTTATTAGCGCCTCAAACCTTTACCATTGAGATATTCATGTTTGTTTTATGCCCCAAACTGGAGTTAAATTCTCGAGTCCGGGTTTTATTTTAAGCATTTGTCTGTATTATCTTTGTAAACTTCACATAATACAAAACAAATTCTAATTTATATAGAAGTCAAAATAATTATTTTCAAATATTTTACGCCGTAAAAAAACACGTCATTTGCATGTTTCTCTATCTTCCAGATTTAATTTCATCCATCCTTCAAGCTTCATCCAATTATCCCTCTCTTTGTGGGTCTTTCCCTATTCTATATATAAGGGTCTTCTTGAACACAGGAACTTAAAGAACCTCTGATAAAAGATTTCGAAATACAAACCAAAAGTGTTGGTAGGGATGGATTCTAGGAAATAAAGAGAACAAGCAAATACGATGGAAAGCACTCGACACCCCTTCATGTATACGCAACCCGCTGTGCTGCTGAATGAGTTGGTTTGCAGACACGCTAGGCAGTCAAGTCCAGCTGATGGCTGGCTGGGTTGGTTGCTTGCTTCGCGTCGTGCTGTGTTGGGTCGGGGTATAACGATTGACTGGGGTGGCCAGCCAGCTCTACCCGTGTGGGTTTCTGTGACCCTGCGGGTTGTCAATACAAATACTAACATTGGTTGCACCAGGAAATTTAACGAAGATTTATCTTCAAATAAAGAGCCAAGTGATAATCTTCTCTCAAGACTACTATTTGTTTTCAATTAAGTATTTGATGCGCACCTTCTAAACACATGATTAAATTGTGACATCTAAACTAACTTTTTTTAACACCACGTCCTACCACCCGTTCGGGTAATACGCATATGTACTAACTACAATAAATTGCTATGGAGAAGGAAGGTTGAATTATATGAAGTGTACCTGCATTTGCGTGAAGAAAGAGTGGAAAACCATTCGGGGAAAATCCTCAGTATATCTTACCGGGATTTAAACCCCGATCTCCCCATGATGGGAAGTTCAGCCTATTGCAAGCGTAATGCCTTAAACTAGGGGTAGGCAGCCGTTCGATCTCGTGTCGATTTTCAGTTTATCAGGTAAGAAACCTACATTGTCTCTTAAAGTAGACCTTTTGAATCCTTAAATATTCTAATTAATAATATTTGAGTGTGACCAAAAAACCTTGATTGGTCATAATCAGTAATTTTTAAAAAAAATAGTTTAATCTGAGCATATAAATTTTATATATTATATATTTACTTCTAAAAGAGTGGCAACATAAGACGTATTTGAGGAAGATTTATTGAAGGAAATAAATATAAAAATAAATAAAGTAAAAGTAGAGTGAAGAAATGAAAGGTGATCGTTGGACCTTTGATAAGTATATAAGTCGATTGGGGCCCCAAAAAAAATTTGCCGATCCCTGCATTAAACCATTTGACCACCGAAGCGAGTGGGTTTAAGCTAACTTAATCCTTTCATTACTCCTTATACTTAACACCCCATCCAAAACCAAGATTTGTGATCTATAGATAGTATTTGTTTACATTTATTGGGGTGTTAACGTGCATTTTATAGTATCACCCAGAATCAAACCAAGAATATTTAGAATTGTGATCAGGCATTTTAATCACCAACCAACGGGGCATCAATTACAGATAATAGGACGAGTTTTTTTCCCCAAAATAATTATTTATTACAAACAACAGCCGGTATCAAACTAGGGGCATCCAGATATTTAGGTAGCCTTTATTATTACTGGAATAAAAGCTGGACTTTAATTTTGTTCAAACCCACTTTAGTGACCGTATAGTCTAAGACAGGGAGATCGGGGTTCAATCCTGTTCGGGTGTATTGAAGGTGGTTTTCCTAATTGATTTTACACTTTCCATCCACGCAAATGTGAGTTCAATTCCTCTAAATTCAACCTTCCTCGTCCCTAACACATAATAGTAATTAGTACATAGGCGTGTAACCTGAACGGGTAGTAAGACGTGGTGCTAACAAAAAAAATTAAAGTTGTTTTTAGCCCAAAATGAACTAAGAGAAATTGTATAGTCCAAGTTTAAATTAATGGCAACTTATTAATAGAATGTACTGAAATGTATTTCGTTTTCAAACAACTAAGGTAGATAATTATACTATTTACATAATAATAATAATAATTTCAATCACCAGAACATAGTAGTTACTAACTTCTTATACATACTACATATTACATATAACATATATATGTATGGATTAGTGTAAAAACACTCGCAAAGTTGTTTTTGTTTCTTAGCGACTGGTAGATTCTTCAAATAAATATATTAATATATTTACTGAAATAAAGCTTTAAAATTCTAAACTCTTAAATTTGAATAGTTAAATTGTTTTCACATAAATGAGATATGATAATGATAAATGAGTTTTTTTACTCTTGAAACTTTTCAGATCAGACGTTGGCTTAATAATGCCCGTTAATTATGTAAATAATTTAGTAAGGCATAAATGTGTACACAGCAAAATATAATATTTCAAAATATTTTAATTTCAGCCTGTTACAAAGCACTAATTTGAAAAATATTTCATTTAATTAGTAAATAGAAATACATGAGAAATGTTTTTAAATCATTTGTTCAATAAAACACATTTAGGTCTACAAAATTAATCATTACCAATAAACCGTGTGCACATGTACTTAAGGTTTTCTTTTTTTAACGCCGCGTATTACTACCCGTTTGGGTTGTAAGCATATTTTTTTAATCACGCTAATGTGGTAGGGATAAGGAAAGTATAATCTAGAGGAAGTGTATCCACATTTGCGCGAAACTAGAGGGTAAAACCATTTAGGAAAAACCACCCTCAGTACAGTTTACCAGGATTCGAACCCCGATCTCCCCGTCATTGTCAGTCTAGTATATTGCGAGCAAGAAGCCTTATGCAGCATGTGACCACCGAACCAGGTATGTACTCAGCATAAGTAATCATGCGAAATAAATTGCATTTTTGTTTGCCTTTGACGGGAAGGCAAAAGTTCAAGCCTAGCTGAGTGTACATAGAACGTTTATCATAAATAGTTTAGCGCGTTCTCTCTACATGAAGCAGGCACATTTCCTCTAAATTCTACACTCCTCAAAACCACATCTGTGTAAACAAATTCGAAAAAACTGGATAGGTAGTTTATACGTGGTGTTAAAAATTAATTAGCTAAACGTGTAAAACTATGCATTTATCAAAATATTAATGTATTTTTAGAACTACTAAAAACTTAACATTTTGTATTTAGCTTGCCTTTAGATAACAGCCAACGTAAAATTTCTTAACACATAAATTTTAACCTTAAGCACACGTTTTTCACTCTTCATATTTAAGAAATAGTAATCTTTATTACTAGATACACTATACTTGAGATACTCACGTCACAATTATAGGCAATTATAATATAGTAATTATAAATTGGTGAAATGTAGATTTCCCGATTCACAGTGACAAATTAACGGCCGAGTAATAAGTCCTGTGTCTGTTCTAGATTGTGCTTGGTAAGTCGTGTGCTGATATAACCAGTTCAGAAAGTGAACGATAAATATCTAAAAAA
Organism: Timema bartmani; assembly: GCA_902151455.1. Lineage (NCBI taxonomy): Eukaryota > Metazoa > Arthropoda > Insecta > Phasmatodea > Timematidae > Timema > Timema bartmani. Next base: position 237,238 of record CABFWB010000153.1, on the reverse strand, counting down.
AATTCTTTAAAACCTTAAATAAAATCAATTTAATTATTCCACCAAATATTATTATTGGGAAGCTTTTACGACAAAAATTACGATGTACAATAAACGATTTTATTCATCATTAAAACAATAGTTCCGTGAATATCATTTAAACTATACCAAATATACGTTAAAGTATTATACGAACTTTAAAAAGTAATTTCTATGAAGCAATTATTAGTTTAGTAGACTATTCATTAAAATTCATGTGCCATAAATCATAAGAAATAATAAAACTATGTTCCACCTGTATGAAAGTGTTTTTTTAAGTATGGACTATTTGTTCAGGTTCTTAATAAATACTAATATTCAAACAAAGATAAAATAAGCATAACTAAACAAAATCATGTAGTTATACTAGGTTTAGACTTAATTTAAAATAAAAATTAGAAGATTAAAACTAAACTAATGATGCTTTTAGAATAACTAGCATAAGAAAAATTTGAATTTGTTAATTGGAGCTGATTGTGGAGAAATAAATTAAGTATTTCTGAACCCAAAAAATATATAAATTAATAATATTTGGTTCAAGCTACTAAAGAGTAGTGTTTGAGGGCATAAACCAAGGTTTACTGAGTATCATATATATATATATATATATGTATATATATATGTATATATATATATATATATATTACTTAAGACACAACACAAGATAGAAATAATATTTAAAGGATACTTATAATTATTCTTTTTCCCATGAACATGACCAAATGATTTATTAATAATTAATATTTCCCAAAAAAAACTAGGCACTAACACAACGTAAAAGCTATTAAAATAATTACTATACTAAGTGAATGACCAACTGGTCTTCGCTTGTAAACTACATTAGTTGTACAACTTTTTGATATATTTCTAATAGGACGTTTACCATTGAAAGACATACATTACTTTAAGTAACACACATATAATATACTAAATAACCCAAATATATATTTAGATATGTATACTGATTTAGATTTTTAATTTTCATTTATATATAATATTCACTTAAATTACCTAACAGTTGATTAATTAATAACTAACAAACATTCAAATAAAAAGGTTAGAGCTACTAGATATTTGCTTTATATGTGATGCACTAATTAATATATTTAATCAATTATTTGATTTATCAACCAACGGAAAGATACTGTATTGATTAAAACCTTATTTTGTTCTTAAATAATAATTCACACGTATGCTAACACGTATGTTTGTATAATTTTAATGGTTAAATATATTTAGACAGTAAGCATCTATTTCTATTAAATAAAACCAATTTAACTACATTGAACTATGTTGGCACAGTCAATGTTCTTTTAATCGCACCGATTACCAGAGAGTAAAAGTGTTGACCAGTTTAAAAAAAAAAATAGAACATCTTATTAATGTCAAAACGAGTGCGTTGACGCGAATTTCATGGCCTCACAGAAGTATTAAATATATATATATACACACACACACACAATGAGAGCGCACACGTGTAAAATTGCATATTTTCACCCGTAACATTAGCATCCCCAACGGAAACATCATCATTTATGATAAACATAGGTTTACCCTAGTTTGAAATAACATTGTTCTACAAACTTACTCAGCGGTTGTGTAAAAACTGTGTGGAGAGTGGGGGTAAAGGCAGGCACATGTAATTAGATTTGTAGACGTGTTGGTGTGTTTGCACGCGTGGGTGAATTGGAGGCCAGTCGTTACAGCGGATGGAATAAACGGAACTGTTTACACAACACAATATTCTATTCCCCGTTTAAATTACTCCTGTATAAATATATATTATAATATATGCATACAAATTCAAATAGAGCTAGCTGAGCCACGCAATCTATTCTTTCCTAAGCAAGAGAAAGAGATACTTCACCAATTTTCCATCGGAGCTTATCAATTGGGGGTCCACGACCCGAGTACGGTCCGTAGGTTATCGTGATATCCCTTAGATTAGGCCACTGCAGTGGTGGGCATGAAGACTAGGGCATTTGTCTCGTCTTATTTGGTTTGCTGTTGAAGCAGAGGTTGGAGTTAAAATCTGAGACGGGTTTACCGAGCTGATTTACCTAAATGGTCTTCCTATCCCCCTCCCCAAAAATGTAAATATACCTTGAGTTTATTATGAATGGAGATTTGTGGTACCTTTTTAAAATACAAGATGTATATTTATTAGAGGTCACCCAGTCTAACATTATATTACTTGTGTTATATTATAGGTATCAATAGTATCTATTAAACGTGACAGTCGCAGATCATATTAATGTATGTATTAATACGTGAAAATAGATCTTGTAGCTCTTTATAGGTGTCGGATGAATCCATTCGTAAGAAAATTGTGGTATAGCTCTCATCTCAATTTTACCTTCCTCAGCCTCACCTAATCAGTGAATAATATACGAATATATCAGACGGGTAGTAAAGTGCGAAGCAGCTAATTATATATGTTACACACCAGTTCATGACTCGGTCGAATTTCTGCCCATTCGAGAACTCGTAGCTCCACCTGACCAATTCGTGAATTGGGCAGAGAATAGTTCAGTTCTTGAATTGTGCAGAGCTTGTTCTTCCCATTTTATGAATTGGATATTTCATGAACAGGACATCTTCAGTCATTTCTCAATTCATGAAAGTGACGATTTTTTCCCGGTCCATGAAATGGACAAGCGAAGAACAGGTTTGGTCTCGTTCAATCGTTTTATAATGGAAGGTTAAGCTAAGTTAAGTTGGGTTAGTTTAATATAATATTCTAAAACGAGTTTCAGTTAAGTTTATAGTAGAAAATACAATAAGGTCTAGTTCATGAACTGGGCAAGAGTTAATGCAATTTTTTACCAGTTCATGAAATGGTCAATAAAAGTGACTAGTTCACGGAATGAGCAGAAGTTTGCCCGACTCATGAAATAGGCTGCCTGACTATTGAGGTGTAGCATATACATTGGCAAGGCCGTGTTTTAAAAATATATCTAGTAAGTCTTGATTAATAAAGTTCGGGATTGTGGTAGGTTGCTAGTGGCATTCGAGTGTGTAAAATGAACGTTCCAGTTCTCTCGGACGCGGTAGAGTCTATTGATATTTTAAAGCCGTCTTATTTTTTAAAAAATTGTGCTCCACGTCTTACTATCCATTCGGGTTAATCACATATTTACACTTGTAGGAGCATTGTGAAGGGATGTTTTAGATAAAATGTACCAGCATTAGCGTGGAGTGACCGTGGGAAACCATTTAGGGAAAGCCACCCTCTGTACACCCAACCGGGATTCAATCCCCAATCTCCTGATCACTCGTAATCCAGTCTACCACAAGAGTGATGCCTTAGATCACGTGACCACCGATGCGGGAACCAAAATATAATTACACCAAGAATAAATTTATTACCAAATAATCCAGTATTTTTTGGGGGTAAGGACGGGGTTATTACACCAATATATCACCAACATTTAGTGTGCATCTCCCTATTGATATAAGGTTATCTTGTTTTATTACTGTGAATACTAGATAAATTATTATTTAAAATTTGTTTTTTTAATATTAATAATGTCCAAAATAATGGTATGGAGTTTTTTGTTGTATTTTATGTATAATTGATTTATGATAAGCTAATATTTACTATTCAAGTATTACAGGTATAAATTAATTTAAACATTATTTTGTATTTAGAGTGCACTTTTAAAACAGAGCCTTATCAGTATATAATTTACAAGCTAGCTTAAACCAATACAGAACTATCAATTATCACTAAGCTACTTTATTGCCAATAATGTGTGTTTTATTTTTTATAATTTAAGGCTTTCAAAAACAAGGTGCTTGGGAAGATATTTGGTCCAAAAAGAGATGAGGATACTGGGTATTTGAGGATGTTAAATAATGATGAGTTACATTACCCTGTACTCATCAAAAGACAATGTTAGGTAATCAAATCTCTTAGATTACGGTGAGCAGGACATATAACACCTGTGAAAGTATCTAGAACCATGTTCACGGTATTGACTGGCAAACCCAACCGGAAGAGACCATTGGAAAGATCCAGACGCAGTTGGGAGGATAACATTAGAATCGAACTGAAAGAGATAGGATGTAATGAGGTGGACTGGATAGAACTAGCCCAAGATAGGGATAGCGTGTGATGAGGTGAATTGGATAGAATTAACTCAAGTTAGGAATAAGGTTTAAAGGAGGTGGACTGAATAGAGATAGCTCAAGATATTGATAGGTTATGATGAGGTGGACTGGATGGAACTATCTCAAGATAGGGATAGGGTGTGATGAGGTTGACTTGATAGAACTATCTCCAGATAGGGATAGGGTGTAACTAGGTGTACTGGATAGAAATAGCTCCAGATAGGGATAGGGTGTAACTAGGTGTACTGGATAGAACTAGCTTGAGATATGGCTAGGGTGAGGATATGGATGAGGTGGACTGGAAAGAATTAACTCAAGTTAAGGATAAGGTGTAATGAGGTGGACTGGATAGAATTAACTCAAATTAAGGATAAGGTGTAACGAGGTGGACTAGATAGAATTAACCCAAGTTAGGGATAAGGTGTAAAGGAGGTGGACTGGATAGAATTAACCCAAGATATGGATAGGGTGTGATGAGGTGGAAAGGATATACCAAGCTCAAGGTAGGAATAGGGTGTAATGAGGTTTACAGGATATACCAAGCTCAAGTTAGGGTTAGAGTGTAATGAGGTGAACTGGATTGACCTAGCTCAAGATATGGATAAGTGGCGTATTTTTGTAATGGCGGTAATGAACTTCAGAGTTCATAGTGTAATAGAGTAAGTAAGTATTGTGTATGTATTCCCTTCATCACAACCTCTAGGGTGGAGAAGTTATTGTGATCATAAAAAAAAATCGAATTAGAGATTTGTATGAACTTTTATGGACGTTTCATGAACCATTGAACCCGAAAAAGTTGTCTTCACGATGCCACCTGTCTGTTTGTATCTCGGATTAGATCCGAAACAATTTTACAGATCAGCCTAGAAATTAGTTTATAGGTTTCCCCAGAGAAGTTTTTGGAATTAAATATCTGATCCTAAAACTAATGGTAATTTATTTAAGGGCCGAAAGGTAAAATATCGATTTTATCTAGACCGTGTATAAAGATTTTTTTATTAAAATTCGAATCTAGGCACTGTTTAACATTACAAACAACATTGACTATCTCATTTTTCCGGTAAAGCTAATAGGTACCTTCCTGGAGCAGTTCTCTCCTATTTTGATCATATCCCCACAGTTCTTCGATATGTGATGTAAATTGTCATTGCAAAAATTTAAAATTCAAATTAAAGAATTAAATTATTAAAAATAAAAACATATTCTTAGAAATATATTTTCATAAAATCAATATTTTCTGAGCTATTGATAAATATACTTTTTAAATTGAGGTCTAGAAAATAGGGAGTTGATTTATTGTAATGATCTTTGGTGAACATAAATGTTACCTTTCTCTGATTATGTTTCTGTAATAGATTGTATTATTTCATTTAGGCGCTTTGGTAGAATATAACGCTCTCTACTCCATTATGTTTCTGCAGCTATTATTTCATTTTACATGTTTAACGAATTTTAAGTTGTTATTATTATTATTATTATTTAGCAGCGCGTCTTACTACCCGTTCGGGTTATACGCTTAAGTACTAATTACGCTAATGGATTAGGAATTGGGAAGGTTGAATAGAGGAAGTGAACCCGCATTTGCGTGGAGGCAGAGTGGAAAACCATTTTAGGAAAAACCACCCCCAGTTCACCCGACCGAGATTCGAACCTCGATCTCCCCGTCCTCGGCAGTCGGGCTCAACACGACTAGCGCGTTAACCAACTACGCCACCGAGGCGGGTGAATTTTAAGTAGATGTCTCCAATTTTAGGTAAAGGGGAGATAAAGTCTGTGTGGTGAACCGTACCATGTATTCTTTAACAGCACAAACCCATACTAATATATGTATTTAATTTGTAGCACGCATCGGTGATCACATAATTCAAAGCATCACTCTCGTGTCGTACTACATTCCGGGGAAATTTGAATAGAAATCTCTGTCACTTGTAGTGAGGGTGTTTTTTTCCCTAAATGGTTTTCCTATCTCCCTCCAAGTTATTGCAGATATATTTCCTATAGCACCAGCTTCCTCATTCCTACTTCATTATTGTAATAATTGATGTATGCATGTAGCCCTAAAGTGTAGTAAGACCAGGTGGGAAAAAAAGTTTAACCCAGTGAAAATGAAAAGGTAGCTCTCGCCTGTAGTTGAATGTCCTGAAGGCCTCGATAATTACAATAATATTAACCCTAGATAGTTATTATAAATTAAGTATTCTTATCAAGAAAAGAGTCCTTTTTAATGTTGGAAACTAATATCACGACAGATTATTCTCAAATAATTAATTATTTATTATCATAGATAGCTTTAATTATATAGCTTGGTGTCCTGGGGGTCTAGGGGTAAGGTGTCGGACTTCTGTGTTAACGTCCGGGGTTCAATCCTCGGTCCCAGCACAGATTTATCTGATTGCCAAACCCTTCCTTCACCTCTGACAAGACGTATATTAATCACAACTTGTGAATGTGAGGAATGCCAGACCTCCACCGTGGTTCGGATCCCACGTTAAACTGTGGGTCCTCCATTCCATCTCACAATCACCCTACCATTGCACATTAGCGTAAGTGCGTATAACACGAACGGGTAGTAAGACGCGGTGCTATTAATAATTATTGTTGTTGTTGTTGTTATTATTATTATTATTATTATTATTATTATTATATAGCCTAAGTCAGTGGCCGAATGGTCTATGGCGTCACTCTAGTGTTAGACTCCGTTTGAATCCTGGTCGAGTCTAATAAAAATGGTGTTTCCTAAATGGTTTTCCACTCTGCTTTAACGCAAATGCGGGTAGATTACTTTTTTTTTTTTAATTTCATACTTACCCCATTAGAGTAAATATCATAAATGCGTATAGCCTGAACAGGTAGTAAAACGTGGTAATTACAAATATTATATGATCTGCTAACTTTGGTGGTCACATAGTCTTAAGGGCCACTATCGTAACAGACTGGATTGCCGATGAAAGGGATACCAGGAACAAAATCCCGGTTGGGAGTAAAGAGAATGTATTTTCCTAAATGATTTATCATGCTCCCTCTGTGCAGTTGGGATTACATTTACTCTAAATCCAGCCATTACTACCCCAAACTCATTACTGTAAATACCCTATGTGGATAGCCCAAACGGGTATTTATTTAGACGTGGTGCGAAAAAAATTTAAACAAAATAAAATTATAAACAATACAATACATCCATAAAACCTAATTTTAAGCTATCTTATAGTTATATTAAGAGCCCCTATGAGGTTGTAATTATAATGACGTCAATGGTCATAAGAGAGATTAGTTTTTAAGTAATGTGTTTATAGCAATCCTTATAGAAACACAAACTAAATCCTCTGGTATAAGTGCAAATTACACTTCAAACTTGTCAAAATTAAGATATGGATAGATATGTTACTGTAAATGTGTTGAATTTGTTATCATGTAAAATAACCAGTGAATGTTTATTATAATCACCGAAAGCAATGGTTTATTTAACAAATAATAGGATTTATCTAAATTTACCAGTGATTTTATAAATTTCCTAATGCAGTTTGGTGAAAGGTTTAAACATGAACTACATTATCTACATTTACCAGTGATTTTATAAAATATCTGGCGTATGTGGATAAAAATATAGAACATAAATCCAAACTAACCTAGTCCAACCTAACCTAAAATAAACTAATTTAACTTGCCTAAACTAACCTAGCCAAACCTAATCTTGACGTGACTTATTAACATTCACTGATGGTTGATGGTAATTTTGTAAACTCACCGGTGATTTTTTTTATAATGTTTGGCGAGTATGTGAAATAGTAAATGCATTTTTTACATTCCCCAAGTGAACCAGTAACTTTGTAGAATCACCGGTGACTATACAAACTCATCACATTCAGCACAATCACAGTAGCAGATACATTTAGGTAAATATTGCCTTTTTAGTTTTTACGAAACTGTCTCTGATTATTTCTCTCGTGTTTACCACAATGTGTCGGACTGTTATTGACAAATATTTATCGAGTGAGTTCGATTAAAACTTCTCACGGGTCGTATAACGCGCGAAGCGCTGTGCGAGCCGCAACTGCAAGATGCATTTTAGTACGTCCACCTCACCCCTCATGTCCCGTTTCTCGCGGATGTTAGCAATGAGGTCGGTTACGTCATATTCGGATGTAATTTAATTATTAAACCCTCTAAATAAAAACAATCAAATTGACAGCAAGAAAGTGTAACGTAGTGTATTTATTATAATTGATTAAAGTGTTCGAGTCAATAAACTGTTCACTTTACTTTGTTAAATAATTAATTTGTGTGAGTACACAACATTGGTTCTTTTGAAGAGTTAACAGTTCAGTAATGCGAGTGATAATAACTTTCTAAATATAGTATTATATAGACATACGTCACATGAGCACCCACGTGTGTGGACACGTGGACTAAATTCCAGTCTCATCTTGTTTTGTGCTATGTAATGATAGAGAAAAGGCCAAACTTGTGTACTTGCTTTAGATTATATCAGAAGCGCATAAAGTATCCCACGTCTTGCTAGCCCTCTCCAGCTGACCACATGATCTTAGGCGTCAGTCTCGCAATATACTGGATTGTCTGTAACGAGGTCAAGATTCGAATACTGGTCGGATGCATTGGTAGGTAGTTTTCTTCTAGTTATTTATCATTTATAAGTTTTTCCATTCCTTCTACGTGTTAATGCGGATCCCTATTTTCTAAAATACCCTCCTCATCTCAACTCCTTAAAAAAATCTCAGTTAAACCTTACTATGCAAAACCATACAATTTTAAAATAAAGCATTTTAGTCCGAACTAAACGCATATTTACATAAGATGAGGAATGTAGAAGTTATAAATGTGCCTGAATTTGACTGGAACAAAAGTGATAAACCTTTAACGAAAAGCTTCCTCACCATTCCCGGCTGGGATTCAAACAGCGACCTACCAATCGGCAATAAATCATAAGAGACATATTATATACGTCTGCATGCCTACCAGTGAATCTCTGTGCATAAATAACTTGTAAAGTACATTTTTCATATAAAGGTTTTTTAATATATTGTTAGGTACACACCCTGATGATTTTTGTTAGTGTTATTTTATAGGTATTAATAATATCTAACAAAATAGACAATTGCACATCACATGACTTGAAGTATGAATACGTAAAAGTAGATCTGGTATCTTTCCTATTAGTAGGATAAAGGACCTTCCTATAAAAATTGATTGTGCACTCGACAGCATTAGAGCAGTCCACGAGTAGTTGTGGCTGTGTTTCTGACAGCTCTCATGGACTGCCTTAAATAATGGGTGATGTATCACCCTTAAGACTGGACCATTCGGAGCTAGGTACTCAGAACATGAGGTTTGATTGCCATGTTCAAGTGTTACTTTTACATTTACACTTGAACGCGAGAATCAAATATGATATACACTTGTATTTATATATATATATATATATATTTACATGTGTATGTATGTACACACGTGTATATAAATGAGTATAGACACAAATGAATATGTGTGTGTACATACATATATATGTACACATGCGTTTACACATATGTGTTAATCTTTTATACATATATGTGTTTATCCATATGCGTACATACACATGTATATATACCCATATGTATACATGTATTTATATACATTATTTGTAAATATATATTCATGTATACGTATTTATGTGTACATACATACGAGTTGGGACGCTTGAATCCTGTGGTATTAGAGATATTCTAGATTTGTATAAATTTCAAAATTATCTCGAACCGTGGTCGATGAATTTTTCCGGAGCGATAAAAATCCGTAGCACAGCTTCCTTCGGAGAGTTAGCTAAAGCCGTTGGCCCCATGTCCATTGTAGTATGTAAGAGAACCCTGGATTTCATGGAAGTTATGTGAAAATACCTTTCCGTCAAAATTGGTAGGCCCTTTGGTTCTTGCTCATATAGATTCTAGTGTGTTGATTAAATCAATTGGTCGGTTCAGGTAGTGCACGTTAAATACCACAACTAAATTAAACAAATAAAAAAACTAGACCTTGTGATATCTGTGCAAATCAACAGAATAAGATATTTGTTAGAGACCTGTCATAATAGGTTACATACATTCGTCGACTAACTAAAATTTTCTCTATATGTATAATAGGCGTACTCTGAAAATAATTCCTTTGGAGTTTTAAATTATCTTGAATAATAAATAAAACACATAAAATATAAGCATTCTAAAATCCTCCCTTTGCCATATTTTTACTAACACTTTGCGTTGAACACCCTCAGAGGACGTGTCTTTACCAATTTTCATTTAGACTCTAAGCGATAAAAAAAAACACTTTAAAGTTTTCTTCGTTCGCAAAAGTCAACCTTAATAAAGAAACTGTGAGTGTTATTTTGAAGCAAGCTTCAGACGTCACTTAAAATATATAAGATTTTATCTAGGCGTTAATGGATGAATATTTCAAACTCACGACTGTATTTATTCGTTTTCTTCCTGTACATGATATTATTAGTGGCATAATCTAGCATACTTAAAACAAAACACAGTGCATAGACCAAGACCGTTAATTTAGCGCTTCTTTATTTTACGGGAAATATTTTTAATTTTCGTTCGGGAATGAAGCCTGGGACCGTTAAAGATCTGATGGAAGACTATGTATCGACTGAGCTAAGGTCAATTATTTTCCTTCTACATACCCTCCTCATCTTTGCATCATTAGACTGACCAGATTAACACACATCGGCCTCTAATTGGTCTTAAGTGGTTTGACTCCAATAATAACTTGCACATGGCTGTTGTGGATAAAGTCAAAGTTAGAATCTTCCATTGGGCTGTGATCATTAATATTCGAGTTTCACTTTAGTTTTCCAATCCTCGTCCTCAATAACTATTTGGTTAAAGGCACCAATAAAATAAATAATGAATACTAATGTAAGTCGTTATTTGTTTGCTTTTGTTTGTTTGTTTTTTTT
>CABFWB010000153.1:157839-217444 GCA_902151455.1 Timema bartmani | reverse complement strand
ATGTGAAAATAACCCTTCCTGGTAAAATTGATAGGGCCTTCGCGCTCGCTCATATAAATCCAGTATGGAACACAACTTCCTGAACTCACCTAGTATATGATGTTTCTACCAGATGGTGCAGGTGGCACTAGCCAGCCGAAGGTCTGAGTGCCTGCCCAAAGCCGGATGGACATAAATCACATCCAACCAACCTTGGGGTTGTTGACTTAAGAAGAGAACTATTTATTTTCGATTATTTTTTGTTATCATAGTGACGTCACAAAGTTTATCAAAGTAAAAACTTTATGTTGAATTAAATTTCTTGCCTAACTTAATTTGTTTCTTATTTGTGACCTTCTTAGTAATGTTATTTCCCTTTTCTTGCTCATTTTAGTTGTTTTTTTCTAATTTAAAACTCAACTTTAGATAATATTTCTTTCTTCTCTGTTCCAATAGACATAGACTTAAGTGTTCCAAATATGAAGTGACACTGTTCATGGTGAAATGAGTGCTAAATTTGATCAAGATAAAAGTGACATACCTATTCTCTGCTGACCAGATTTGGAATTACATGCATGTCATTTTTACTAGAGATGGATGCCAAATTGGTGCAATCTCAATGTGGTCTTAGCTCAAAATCTTCATTTTTTTTATCCCTTTTTTTTGCCGGGGTGCGTAAACAAACACACTGGCTACATTTGTCTAAAGACCCAAGTCATATCATGTGAATGCATTTATTGGGGTATTTAAAGTATTCTTTCTAGGCACACTGTATATCAGCAGAAGATTTACAGAATAACTTAACCAGAAACTACACACCTAGCCCGGCCATAGGACGTTTGGCCTAGTCCCCTAAAAAATTGACCCATTTAGACCAATCTGGACAGGACGTTTGGCGCAGCCTTATTGAGTAATTGGAAGGTCGTTTGTAACCAACCAAGATAGGATGTTTGAAACAAGGAAAAACCTAATTTTCAAACCTAACCTTACGTGACCCAATCTAGTCTAACCTAAACCGTGACGTTAGTAACATTTGAGAGTGAAGCATCACAATAAATATAAATACAGCATTTTAGTCAGTACAGCAAAACTTTACTTCGCTGACTAACATGATCCATGAGAAAACACACAAGGAATGTTTAATTAATGCGCCAAACGTCATATGAGCAACCTAGTCCAAACATCCCGTTTATTTCAGCCATGGTAATTCCTGACTGCGCCAAAAGTCTTGTAGTCCCTAGCTGCAAGCACCGGGATATTTACTAATTAGATAGAAAATATCCTCGTTGGTATCACCCCGGAACCGAACCATTATTATTTTATACTTGTGCTATAATGCTCTATGTCTAACTACTATTGTTGTGTGTGCTTCGTGTCTTACTACACTTTCGGTCTATCCGCATATTTATACTAATAGAAAAGGGAATATAAATTTAGAATTTATTTTTAAAATGTACCCCTATTTTAGTTTAAAGAGTGGTTAATCATTTAGGTAGAACAAACTCAGTACATCCAGCGGAGATTAAAACCCCAAGCTCCTTATCTCTGGGAAACCAGATAAGTCGATACTGACGCCTTTGTCGACTAGACCATCGATGTTGGTTAGCTAACCCCTTCGCTTGGCCCTGGTGAACAACACCTGATATATGCACACATGAAAGTAGATTAAGTAACTTATACAACCGCCATGAAAAAAAAGGCCCAGTAAGTCTTGGATGAACTATACAGATTAAACAGGGCGCCGAGCCGCAAGATTCAATGGTCCCCGGATCAATATTTACCGTTCAAGAAGACTTGTCGTGAGTTTAGTTCAGTCAATTGGGGGATGGGGTGGAGGCGGATGATGAGGGAGGATGGGTGAAGATGAGCTCAAACCACCCCTCCTCCACCGCCAACCCTCTCCCACTTTACAGCCACGCAGCCACGCCTTGCTTTAATCCTACCTCGCGGGCTTAAGTCCCTTACACCGGTCAAATAGGGCGTCCCATTTGTACTGCTTCCCCGAACCTCCTTCAGAAGATGAGGATTTGCTGCGCTACCCACCATCCCAGTAGCTGCTCCGCGGGTCTCACATTGTGCTGTTTCTACGCTTCTAAGGGAACCAATATTATTAGTACTAGGCAGCTTTTTATTAATATTCTTTAGTATTATCGTGCTTGCTGACAGAAACTTTAATGGTCTTATTTAGGTGGACTGGATAAGCAGAGCGAGAATTTAAGGATAACCAGCTCTAGTGGCCACATGGTCTGAAGCGCTACTCTTGCAATAGACTAGACTGTCGAGGACAGAGAGATCGGGGTTCAATCCCTGTTGGGTGTACTGAGGGTGGTTTTCCTTAATGATTTTTCACTCTACCTCCACGCAAATGTGGATTCACTTCTTCTAAATTCAACATTCCCAATTCCTAATCCATTAGCGTAATTAGTACTTAAGCGTACAACCCCAACGGATAGTAGGACGCGGTGCTATATATATAAGCTAATGGAATATGGATTAAGAAGGTAGAATTTTAGAGGAAAGGTGCATGCATTTATGTAGAGGGAAAATGAGAAACAAATGAAAATAATAAAATTACCAGTATTTTAACACTGATTTCTCAATCACCAGCAATCCAGTCCAACACTAAAGCTACGCGTTAGACCATACGACCACCGATGCAGGTATTTATTATTATTATTATTATTATTATTATTATTATTATTATTATTATTATTATATGTCTCACTCCACCTTTCTAATGGAGATTTCTGCCCGAGCAGACATCTGAGGTAGGGATGTGATATCGAAAGAAAAGTATCTATATCAATACTTAAGCCTATCGATATCAAAATTTTAATCTGGAAAAATATTGTTTTTATCAAGTAATCATTTTAACTTTTGCATAGTAATAATAATAATTGTACTTTTATATTTATTTAAACACTGTAAATTATAATGATTTAACCAAATTATAGCTTATTTGGGTCTATCGAGTCTATGTTATGTGCTGGAACTTGTAAGGTATAATATAATTATACTATGAAAGGTTTTACCATACCAGTACCAGATTTCAAAATGTTTATGAAAATGTGGCTGATGGAAAGTTATTTAATAGCTAAATATGATTAGTAAAATATTTTTTCAATCTATTTTAGACCCTTCCTTAATCGTTTAGGCCTAATCTAAGCATGAGTGGGGATAACAAAAAAGTTGTTTCTTTCGATACCGATCCGATACCGGAGCGTGAGTAAAAGTATCGAGTAAAAATACTAAATCGAAAGGAAAATATCGATATTAGTAAAGTATCGATATTTTTTCAAATTCCTAATCTGATGAACAACCACGTGACCCTTAAGAAAACCTCGTCGGCAACCGTCACTGATTGGCAGGACATGTTATATCTCTTGTGCCTCACTCCCGACTGACCATGGACGACCGGAGGGGACCGCCAACTATAGTTCACAAGTCGATTCCAAAATGTTTGTGGACTCGGAAACCAAAGCCAGTGAAATGTTTTCCATTGTTTGTGTGAATGATTGGTCTATTATTTATTCGGTTAAAACGTGCCTTTCTAACGATTATGTTAGTGATAATTTACTTTCCTTTCGATTGTAATGTTTATAGATCTGACAGAACTTGTGGCAGTTTTGCTGTTTCAAGGGGTTCGGGTGCTCTAACCTCCCTTGCTCACTTTGTTTCTTGTGTGATCAGAATATATGATCTGTAAAATAATATTGAAAGTGTCTCGGTCAAGTTACACACCCATGATAGTCAAAAAACTAGCCAAAAAAGGTAGCTTATTGCCCCCTCCCATAAACCTTAGCTAAAACTTTTTTTTTACATCCATTACTGTTTCCAGCTTGTGGTCTGGATCAATTTTTTATTCAAGCCATATATTTTCTACTACCGGCTTGCTAGGACTGTCGTAGCTTCATAGGCCTTATAATCTAACGTAAGATTAGGACAGGCACAGCATCTAGTCCCCGGCTATTAATGTTTTAATGTGAAAGGGTAAACCCATATTCATCATTGATAAATTTTCGGTCATGCCGGGAATTGGACCTGGGACCCTTAGCTCAGTATACAAACATGCTACCGACTGAGCTAAGGTGTCGGACAGTTGAAACCTTTGGTAACGACCTCATATTCCAGTACAAATACTCATTATTAGGCAAGATGAGGTAAAAACGGAATATCAATCTGAAAATTGGTTGTGCATGTACAAACTTTATCAGGGAACACAAAACCGTTAAGTCCCACAAAATCCCAGTTGCGCTAAATCCACTATGGTGGAACATAGCCCACCATTTTTAATTTTTTGCTTTTTCAATGTTAGTGGTTATATAAAAGGAGCTAGAAAAAATACAATTAGGATAAAAATGAGTTTTATAATGTTTGTAAAGTTATCATAGGAAGGTGTGAGTATTTTGTGTGATTATATCAATGTACCGTCAGTTTAATGTTACACCATACCTAAGGGAAAGCTAAACGAATATTTTCCGAAGCTATTTTCTTTTATTATAAGGGATGGGGTCGAAAAATGTTTCATATAAAAGTTATAGATCGCTAAAAATTAAGTATAAATACTTATATTTAGGAAAGTAATGTAGTTTGAGGAGTGTGTCAGAAGCGATGAAAACAAATTCGGTTATGTTAATGGCTGGTCGAGCAGATTATAGTTGGCAACGGTCAGGACGTGGCACGTAGCTTATAGTTAATTAAGTTTTTCGTTACTGAAGCTCGTAATAAATACAGAGTAATGTTATAAAAATTGAGAACTACACTATTAACCAATGACTGATTCAACAAGAGCGTCGTGGTCGGTGGGTAGTGGGTAGGAGGCGAATCTGTGGTCATAGCAGTGCTTCGGCGGTGACGTCCTTCTGAGGTACCTTCTTCAGGATCTTCCACTGTATCCTCGCTTTCTTCTTCACCAACTTCGGTTGTCTTTTTCCTATTGCTACACACTTCACCACAAATGTCACACATACTGGTGAAGAGGAGGCCATTAAAACAACATTCACAACTATGTTCACAGTTGGAATTGCACTTACAAAATATAAGTTGAAGTAGATACCCTGGGACAGGTGGTAATGTGTTTGATACTGGTGAAAGGTAGCCATATTTATTTTCCCAACTCCATGTAGTTGGGGGGGAGAGCCACGCCAATCCATGTCTGAACCTGGTGGAAATCTCCAAGGCTGCGCTGTCTTGCTGCAACATATGCTGGTGGTAGGACTGACAGGTCAAACTTGGCGTTTATCGGCTGCTTTGCTATTGTGTTAACGTAAAGTTTGTATCTTGTCTTGTATATGCCATCGTTAACGCTACCACCATACATACGAATAATACAATTTTCTTCTGCCAAAGCAATATTGTCAGCAGAGGATGTCCTTTTGTTAAAAATAAGCAATACTTCTCTGAGTTTCTTCTCCTTCTTCTTTCCTGATCATTGAAGAGGTTGTATCACATTCCATTATTGCGTAAAGAAATATAATATTTTAGTGACATCTCCTAGAACCTGCTGAAAGTTCCGACTACTGAATATTTTTCTTTGGCGCGTTTCATTTTGTGAGCCTGGAGCAAGCAAGCCGACATATCAGGTCTTGTCTGAAAGAGCAATCATCAACCAAATTAAGTCTATGTCCTCACCAACCACAACTGATATTAAGCCCTTGCGGTATAAATTGAGGGCATTGTTTACAATCATGGTGTCTGCGTCAGTGGGAGCTTGAAATACTCGAATTCTGGCGGATCTTAGCTCATCAGCCTCATCACTTCACTAGGAAGGCTATGCAGATTTTCTGGTATTATTTTGCATCCTCCCTCAGCCATCACATCGGTGCTTGGGGTATGTGTCGCAATCGTACCAGCGCGAGCAAATGTCCTCTCTGATAATAATTGATGCTGCCTCAACAGTTCTCTTTCTTTCATCCCTTTGGCTTTTGAGACGGTCTTCATAACACTTATCATTCAAAATACGAGAAGAAAGACCACAGAAACAAATCATCAAATTTTGTTTTCCACCTTAGGGACAAAATATAACGGAATATCCGTAGTGAGCTAATTATATTTTTTTCAGGCGTTTACCTGTGTAGCACTTATTATATGGTGAAATCTTTTTTAATTGTTTTAATAGATCGTCCAAGTAATAGTGACAGTCTTTGCGGCTTTCTATTACTCAAACAATTTTGTGAATCCCTCTGATTTATTTGCATCTAGTACATTAGTGTTGGTTTTCACTCCTCTGGTACATGGGGGTACAGATCCAAGCCTGCTAAATAGAGGATATCAATCACGCTGATCTCGTGCCTCTGCAGCAATTAGATCTATTACAGCGTTTATTCATGAAAGAACAATTTGTCCCCAGTCCTCAGCCCGTTTTGCGCACAACACAGCAACGTTCTTTTTTAATTCCAAAATCCTTGTCTCTCTGACTACAGGTTTTCGATTGGGATGCTCCCTATTAATAACCACGAGTTCTTCATAAAACAAACACTTTGTCTTTAAATTAAAGCTTGAATCCACTCTTCTAAGATACTGGCCAGACTTTTCCTCCTGTACGTGTTTTTCACCCTTCGAGTGTAGCGCTTTCTAGAATTCTTCACTGATTCTTTCCCCACAAGTAGATTATAAATTCCATCTTTTTGTAGCACACTAATTCTCCTAATATTTTCTAGGCCAGCTTTCACCTCAATAGACTTTGTCACCCTATTTGAATTTACTCTTGCAAATAACACACAATTCACATTACATCGTATTCAACATAAAAACACGCGCAACAATCTGAATACCCGAACAACGAGCGGAAAACTTATTGTAATATAAATAAAACAAAACTGAAACGCCTGACTCTAAGTGACGTGTCCATACTTGCACGTGTTCACTGAGCGCCAACCCAAACAAACCTTGTCCTGGGAACAAGCCACGTTTTGTAAGGCTGTCTCACGCGCGTGGTATTGTTCCATATTGTTGTATCCATTTCTGGTTCTAATGTCCAAACATACAAATGTATTAAGGAAGATTTTTATGTGATTTTGAAACCTTCACAACTTTAGCTTTAAAAAAAATGAAGTGTCATCACTCTTAATAATCAAAAACAGCTTCTTAACCAAATTTTTGTATTCTACTCGGTACTATACAAAAATAAGCAGCCTGTGCAATGGGATAAAATGTGTCATGAAAACATAATATACTTTATTCGTGTCATCAATGATGTAATTAGTGTTTCTATGCAAATTTTATCTTTCTGTCATATTTTGTTCAGCCACTAGACTCGAAAAAGTAGAAATCCAATATGGCGGCCTATTTTCTGCCATCGTGGATTTATTATTAGCCGGGATTTTTTGGGACTCAACGGATTATTATTTAACGATGCCAGTTATGTAAGTTCACAAATTTTTAGCTTGATATTCAGTTTTCTCTCTTAATACTCTTCTGTACTGGACTATTATATTTCTTGAAGGCGCTTTAGCAACCATTCTTATCGTATACCACTATTAGGTGATTTTAGTTGCCTTAAGATTGATTTGTAATACCATCAATCTAAAAATATTTCTCCCCAGTACATTATTTTTTAAAAGCTTATCAACTTATTACTTCAACTACTATAATCGGTTTATAACAGTTTAACAGTACTGTTTTTAATAACACTAATCTTTTATGCATTTTATTTGCTTTCTTTCAACATCCTTTGATAATGCAAAGCTCCCGATCACTAGCCAATATCGATTTAGCTTATCCCTCTATCTATAATTATTTAACTTCATGTATTCCATATTATAAATAATAATAATAATACCCACTGGAACTATTTTTAAATTATTCTCAAGAGGATTATTTTAATCATCAAAGATCTGGTGGTGACCAACGATTCGACGCATGCTTACTCAACTACTGATGTTAATATGGCTACTGTGGGGGTAATTTTGAGAATAGGTGAAAAGCGTGTTATTTTATTTTGTTCTTCTTTAAAATCCCCGCATATCTAACCTTTGAATGAACTCTTTAATCTCAATATTTGCCATATCAATCTTTAACTGTAATATATCATTGGTTGTTGAATAGATTCTATAATTTTAATGTATAGGTAAGTTTGTTTTCGGTGCCACTGTCACATAAAATATTGATAGAAAAAAAATTAGAAAGTTTATCTGGCATACATTCAGCGGTCTTAATAAAACCCCTTTCCCAAGACTCTTGGACCTTACTTTAAGTTCATAACGAATAAGTACATTAAACACTCTTTACTTCTATGGCTACCAAGGACTACTGCAGCTCTCTCTTTTGAAGTGAGAAACAATTCCTACTTCGGTGGTCCACCAGTAGCTAGAGTAAACCACGCAGTTGACGTGGGAAATAAGGTACAATACACTAAGAGAATAATGGCACAACTCAATTTTAAGATGGATTAAAAATATTTTAATATCATAAAACCATTAATCACCAAGTCTGCCTACGGTATCCTAATTTACAATATAATCTTGTGTTTAGAAAAATCAACTATAGTTAAATAAATATTAAAGTTTACCAATTTAAATGTAATACAACCAAATGAAAATGTTTGAATTAATAAATAAAAAAGTTTTATCTAAAATTATCTAGTAATAAAAGAAAAAAACTCAACAGAAAATATTGTTTTCACAAGAATGCCTTTAAATACAATCTCCTACCACTGTTGACGGATTTATGCCTATAGTAGTAATACAATAATGTATATATTTTTATTAAAAATACGTTCAGGTGATGTCCTAGGATTGCTCTTCTTTAATGATATGGGTATGGGGATATATGCCTTCAATTGACACATTTTAATATTATCAATTGCAACGTTTATGTTCCTAAATCAACTGAAAAAAATTATTTAAATTTCCCTATTTGTTTTTTTCCACAATTAATGTAATGTAATAATTACTCCAATGTGTTAGAGATTAGAAAGGTTGAATTTCGAGGAAGTGTACTCACATTAACGTGGAGGTAGAATGGAAAACCATTTAGGAAAAACCATTCTCAGTATACACGGCCAGTATCGAACCCCAATTTCCCCGTCATTGGCAGCCAGTCTGCTGCGAGAGTGACACCTGAGACCATGTGGTCACCGAAGTGGGTCACTCCATCAGTAAACCAAGGTGATTAAATAGAAGAGTGCAGTTAATTACCTGCAATTAATTGAAGGCGGATTTGTTTTTCCTCCTCAGGAAGAAAGACAGCAATTCCGTACAAATGTTTAAAATCCAATAAGTAATCCATGACGATGTGGGTCTGCAAGGAAAGCCACCGCGCTGAAAGGCTGGCTTTTACACGCAACGTCCTATATAATGGATTTAAAATTACTTTTATATAGAAAGACCCTTATTCTTATCAAAATACTCAACATCATTCAACGTTTCCGCCTCTGCGGTCCTCTGGCACATCCTCTTACATTTCTGTCGATCTCTCCAAATTTTCTCTCAGCCAAGCATCTCCAGTCCACTTCTTTAGCCTCCATGTGCTCCTGCG
The DNA here is from genome assembly GCA_902151455.1 of Timema bartmani. Taxonomy (NCBI): domain Eukaryota; kingdom Metazoa; phylum Arthropoda; class Insecta; order Phasmatodea; family Timematidae; genus Timema; species Timema bartmani. The sequence continues at coordinate 207,988 of CABFWB010000153.1, read as the reverse complement.
ATTGGTCCATCCATCTTGTCCGTTGTCTTCCAATAGGTCTTCTACCCTTCTCTTTCTCCTGTAAGGCTTTCTTAGGTATTCTGTCCTACATTCTCATCACATGACCTAACCACAGCAACCTTTTTCTATTCAGTGTATTTTCTAATGATATAACTTTTAAACCGTCCCTAATTATTTTTTTCCTTGCCCTGTCCCTTCTTGGTACTACTATAGTAAAATTCTTTTAGAAAAAATGCCCTTCAGAAGACTCCTCCAACTAAAATTTGTCTATATTAATGCGTGCCCACTGAACTTACAAGTGAATCCCGAAACATTCATACATACCTTGCCTAATTTTGCACTACATAGAAACTAAACCTAAAGCGCATCGGGACTCAAACTAGAATATTACGGAGGTGGGTTCTCATCCTTTAAAATACAACGCCTAGACGTTCTCGACCAGGGTTGAGGTATTTCTATAGCCAATCCACAAGTTTAAGAACCTTTTTTGAGAGTTCAAAAAGTAACTTGGTTCATTAATACGTCTTGAGATATATTTTCAACGCTCTTTTTTGACAAATGTTATTAATTTAGCTTTGGTAGTTCACGTAGACGTTCTGAGCCGACTAGTTATATCATAACACGAATTACAAACAAACTTAACTCTAGGTAATAGACAACCTTCAATTCTTCACTGCAAAAGGCCATATCAGGAATTAAACCCGTAACCTTAAGCTCAATAGGCAGACGCGTTTCTGACTTAGTTATGGAGTTGTATTTGACATTTATAAGCTAAATATAGTGAAGTTTTTTTTAATCCAAGTCATTTTATAGTCATTTGTTATATTACCTAAAAGGTTCTTCAAGGGTCAGATAAGGTAAATTTTCTTGTCGACAAATAATGAGCTAAGGATTTAGAATATATATAATAAGACGCGGTACTTAAAAAAATTCACTTTAGCATTAAAACCGGATTCTTAGCTCAATGTGTTAAAAAAATAGTGAAATAAAACTAACATTTCAACAAGTTGAATATTTTTTAATGTATATTTATTTTAAACAACTAGCGGATGCTTATTATTTCCACATAATTTTTGCTAAATGACCTGTTTTAATATATGATATTTTAAATATTGTAGCTATAAAAATTTCTATTTTTTTAGAGTATGAATTTCCAAACCAATTTTCTCAACAAACTTTAAATAAATTTTAGTAAACTGAATAGTTACATAAATGCTATTTTATTTGAAGTAATCAGATGAAATGAAAGGATTATAATTCAATTTCAACAGATAGAAATGTTTATGAAATACAAACCAATTTGTTTGCTTTCAACATTGATAACATTTTGTTATTGTTGTTAGTGTTATTTATAGGTATTGATAATATCTTTTTTAAATGAGAGAATCAGATAACATGACCTTGAAATAAGATTTTATATGTAACTTTTCTAGACATCAACTACGGCCTTTCATATGAAAATTGGACTGAAGAACTAGTGTTCATGTAAAGCCTCTATAAAAAAAAAAGGACTTTCCAACCAAATGAGTCTACATCACTCATATAGAGCACGTGCGTGTATCTGTTATCTAAATTTACAACATTATTTTATTTTCATGATAAAAACCCTGTGGATATTTAAATAATTCCTTCTGTCCGACAGAAATGCTCTACTTCTCTCCGTAACCCCAGCACATCCGCTATTCATGAAACATTTCCCGTATAAAATAGATGGCTATACTGCTACACCACGTATCCTGACCAATCTTTCTGAAACAGTCCTCCCCCTCAGTCTTCAACACAATCCTCAGCGCTCCATTTCCTGATAGATGACATCATGGCCCCCTTTTTTTTTTAACAAAGAATTTGTAATAAGTTCTTTCCCTTAGCTCTGTATATAATCTTCTTGTCAATTGCAAGGAGGCTGGGTGTGTGAGGGGGTTGGGAGGAGGGATGACTGGTAGAGCTACTGATATATGTTCTGGAGACCACCATTGCGCGACTCTTATGCAAGAACAGCACATCTCCACGACCACGTGCGACGACTGTCAACGGGAGAAGATCTACTTATACATTCGAGTGACAATATTGGAGAACTTTTTTTTTTATGTTTTATTAAGGTGATGTGTAAGAGGACGCGAGAAAAAGGCCAGGGATTTTGCAATTTTTATAACAAAACATTTCTTTTCTCAAAATAAATAAAATATTGCTCCAGTAGCAACGTTTAGTTTAATTTTCTTCACACTGTGATATCAACATTTGGTGAATATCTGTCAAGGGTGTTCTGGAATTTAATGACTACTTTTTCTCTTCATTTAAAAAGTTTCTCATCTAATGCCGCTACACTCATTAGTCATTACAGATATTCAACAATTGTTGATATCACAGTGTAAAGAAAATTAAAATTTATGTTTCTACTAGAGCAATATTTTATTTATTTTGTCCAGAAAAATGTTTTTCTATAAAAACTACAAAAAAAACTTACCTTTTCTAACCTCCCCTACAGCCACACCTTAACTATTGCATTCCAAAACCAAGTTATTAAATGGTTAATCCAAATGGTAGATATGGGGGAGGCTATTCAAGAAGAAGTGCATCCACATAAGCTGGTAAAGAGGAGGGAAAAAACACCAATAGATGATGTGTTAAACCAACCTCAGTGCACCAGATAGATATTCAAACCTTCCCACCACAGACAATCCAGTTGATTGTGATATTAGCTCCTTATACCTCGTGACCATCGGTAAGGGTTTGTCTGGCGGTGATTTAAAAGATTTATACAATTTAGAGACTTTAAAATTTAATTTTCAACTTTTACCTAAACTAAATTGGAGTTTACACTTGATCTATCTATATCTTTACAAATTTAGGAGTCCAAACAATTATAAATTAACTAAAAAGACTGCGATATCCTTCAACGACGAGTTTGTAACTCAATAAATAACTGCTTGCTGAAATTTATTTACTAAGTCCGGTATATATTCTATCTAAAAGCGTACTAAATAATTTGATGTTTTAATTGTGATTAGATTGACAAATATAAATAGGCTTCACACATTATCGTAGAAAAAACGATAACTAAATATTGCTAACACCACATCTTGTAACAGACCAATTTGACTCAATACATATGCAATATTACTTATTACTGATTTGGTCAGCAAAAAGCATGCAATTTATTTTTCCACTATTGAGAATTTATTTTAAGTCAACATTAGACTTTTGGAATAAATGTAACAATTGTATCTTACTACAATTACAATTAATATACTTTAAGTTCAAAAAGTTGTAAACTCACGTAAGAATATAGTATCGAATGTTTTTAAAGCGAATGAAGCCCTTAAACTACTTAGCGTAAGGCAACAGGAATCAGTAAATAGGCCTACACTTAAGGGGAATTGTCATGGGACAAATTGAGTTCCAAATGAGTGAATATGATAAAATGACCCCCTACAAAAAAAAATTTCCCCATAAGACAGTGAAATATATATATGCCTTGGCTCTCAATAAAAACTCACTTAGGAGAAAGTCTTTCCAAGGTTGAGACCTATGTTACTCATCCGCTCAAAAAATGCCGCGGGATTAAAAAAAAAAAGTACTTGAGTCCTTTTAACACAATAGATAAGCAAAAAATTATCATCTTCTGTGAGGCAGAAAACGCCGGTGGAAAAGAGGGATGGGGAAAGAGATAGAAATGAATCGTTCAGACAAGGATAGCACAATTAACATTCATTCTTGACTCTTTAGGTTACAATTTGTGTTTGTAGAAACTTAGATTGAGAGGCACGGGTTTAAATCCTAGCCGAGGACACTTGACGTGTTTTTTCACTTATTGTGTTTAAATCTATTAACATAAAGACTAATAATAATATAGTTTATATTAATAAGCCATACTTCACTTGACCCACCAGATGGATTCATAAATGTAAATATAGCAACATATGTTTTGTAAAGTTTATTTACTACACGTTTATGTGTTAACAGTGAAAACTGACAATGAATTGATCATCGTTAGAATAACATATGTGTTACCTGTATCAATGATTACGCGGAATAAACGTCAAGTTCTCCTGGTCCGTTTCCATGGTGACGGGAAGGCTTGGGCTCTCGAATCTCGGCTGGGTGTTCTTAACTGTGACATAGCAACAAGTCAAGAAAATAATTCCCATGTGTGTTCTTTAGCATGACGTATTTGTACACGTTTGGTTATACACTTATGTCCTTATTGATTTAGTGTGTTAAAAATTAGTAAGGTTAAATTTAGAGGAAGTGTACCCATATTTGCGTAGAGGGAGAGTGGAAAACCATTTAGGAAAACCATTCTTAGTAAGCCCGGCCGGGAACGAACCATGATCTCCCCATCCTCTGAAATCCAGTCTGTTGCGAGAGTAGTGCCCTACACCATGCGGCCACCGAAGCGGGTCTGCGTCAAGTTAAAATACAACCCGCTTCGCAAAATAGCCTCAAAATCACCAAGTAGGCAACGTTATTAAGGTACAACACCATTCGCCTGAAATTAAGTGTGAAAAAACCAACCTGCGCAAATGTATTACTCTCTTTCAACATCAAGGAGGCTATTAACTCTACTTTATCTAAATAGGAATAATTAGAAGGTTAGTTTTAGAGCAAGTGTTACCACAATTTTGTGTAGAAATAATTAAATTAATAAATTACACGTAGAGAACAAGCCCCACTGTACCTAGACAAGATTATAACCCCACATGTACCTCCAAAAGTGACTTCGTGTAATGAGGCTCTAAAATTTTAGACCACGCTGACATAGGTGCAGGTTCTAGGAAATTATCTAATCCAAAATAATTCTTTCTGCTGTATTTTTAACTGACAAACCAGCAGTTTGTCCAGTGAGAGTGTATTTGACTGGTATAGGTTCCTAATAGGGAGGTAATGAGTCTCCTATGATGAGTTGTTATGATCAATGTTTCTAGCTCATCTCCTGAAGAATTAAACTTAACAGCTATGAATAAGCAATTTCTATCACCTATGATAGGTGCAATACGACGGTTTTCCATGGTGATTGGTTAAATAAACACAAAAATGAAGATCTGTAAACAGTGCCGACAAACAGATATTTATTATAAACAAAGAAAATTTCGTACTTACTTCGCCGAAGAAAAAATTTCATGGTCGATCAATCTAGTATCGTTTCTTTTGTGTATGACATATATTAGGCTGCTAAACAACATGGACAGACGTAGGTAGCTTGATTATAATTTTAAAAATCTAAAAGGATCAACAATTTCAAAACTAAAGCAGAGAAGTCTGACACCTTACCCCTAGACCAACAGGTCACCCTTTCTTCTTGTAAAGTTTTAAATAACTAACTACGACTTTATACATGATAATTTTATTTCTGTTTTATTTTCGACGCATTGAAGTTCCGATTAGTGTCACAAGCTAAAAGCCGCGTTAGACTCGTGGACCTAGAGGGTAGTAAATAATGTTTTACAGTGCCTACTGACGATCACATAGAAATGAATAAATGAGGGAGGCTTTATGGAACAGGGAAAGTGTCTTAACGATTTGTAGCTTCACTTTAAAACGGAATCACAATTTGAAATACTTAGGTGCTTTAAGAACTTGTGTCCTGGATTTTGTGTGGGTTTTTACCTCTTCTAAGAAGTAGATAATTAATTACGATAGAGTTGGTGTATCCAAATCCATGTTTAAATTAAACAATGGACTAAGTGCAGTACCTTAATATGAAATGCGAGTATGATTAATCTGTCGAAGTAGGGTGTGCACTCGATTTTTTTTAATCAGCACCACGTCTTACTACCCGTTCAGGATGTACTCACATGTAATAATTACTATAGTGTGTTAGGGATGCGTAAGGTTGAATTTAGATAAAGTTTACCTACATTTGCGTGGAGGGTGAGTGGAAACTATTTAGGATGAGCCACCCTCAGTTCACCCTACCGGGAGTCCAACCCCGATCTCTCCGTCAGCGGCAGTCTAGTTAATTGCAAGAGTGATGCCTTAGATAATAAGATGATCAAAGTGGTTGCTCTTTTAATTGACTGAGTTGGGAGGTCGGAGGTCAATCCTTGACAAAGTAAGATATTTTTTCGCAATATAGTTGTATACTCTATTTTGAGTCAAATCGTTATATCTATTAAATATTAAGTACATCGGAGAGATTATAAACTAATTTTAACCTAAATTGCATGGATGAGTGTACTATCTTGGCTAAACTGCACCCTTTTTAGCATGGAGAGAAGAGGAGAAACCTACAGTAAAAATCCCACGTAATAAACAAACCCAGTTAGCCCTCAATGGATTCCAACCCCAACCTCGACGTCAGAGTAAACCTAGTACAATGCAAGTTTAACACCTCCATTCGTCCCCACTGATTATGTAAATAATTGAACATTTTCTTAAAATGTAGTCTCCTCATCCTTTTCCCTCAAACTATATAGTATAAGTCACTAATAGCCAAAACAATGTAGGCCTAGTTCCGGCTCAGTAATAAAAATTATGATAAAGATAAAACATTTTGATAACATTAATTTTTTTAATATTCATACGCTACTAAGATTTGCAAAACAAGTTTTTTAAATATTATATTCTAAGGATTTTTACCAACCAATTTTTTGTATTTTTTAAATTGTAATAACACTAATAAAATATAAACTATGATAGAGCCGTAAAGGTAATAAATACTGTTCCGTCTCTTCCTATTATTATTATCATTCTACTTTTCTTTTCTGCGAGCTATTATCTTTAAAAATAAATAAGTTGCGCGTTATCTTCTTTGAGCTTTTATGAAGACTTATTACTTAAAATTATTTCATTTCCAAGAGTAACACCTCAAGCAAACTCAAAATAAGCAGCCAACACATTTTTTAAATTCAAGAAAAGCTTGACTTCCAACTTAAGGACTTTATGGTTGATATGTTTGAGCTTACTTTTGCAAATGAAATTAATAATATTTGTTTAAATTTATTTTGTTGTATATCTAGGCCTACATACATAATTATGTATACGTATATTTAAGTAAATAATTAATAATACAAATAACTAAACCTATATCATTTAAATAAACTTAAATTGTATCTGTGAATTAAAAATTAAATCAATTTAAATAAACTAAGAGATATACACTAAAAAAGCCACTGTCAAAAATAAGATAATCGTTAAGTTGTAAAAAATAGTTCCCAGTAAATCGTATCGTAAAAAACATGCTTTGCAAACTATGGTCCAAACAAAAAGTCAAATTGTCAAATTTGATTTTCTCGATAGACCTCATTAGATAAGAAATATAGCCTAGATGATAATCTTTTAAACTCATGTAGGCTATGCATCTAAACTGAAATGGTTAAACGCTTATACACACAGGGTAATAAAGATAGTAATCACGCTCAAAGACACACCCCTAAATTTTAATTGAGACAAAAACGACTTGAAAACTTTTCAAGACTTGTGTCTTAGAGCCTTTTTGATCCTAGTTTCACTCCGGTTTGTAGAGGAACTGAAGGCATTATACATAGAACCTTGTGACAGTAGAAAAGCCAAACAATAGGACGAAAGAAAAATGACAAGAAGAAATGAAAAGTATGTTAGGAAGATAAGAAATGAAAACATCATTACCATTCTCGTGTTTTTATTGCATTAGCTAAGTAACGTCACGCTACGATGCTTCTAAAGAGTGAAAGGTAATGCTGATCGACATTTCAGAATTCGACACTAAATAAAAACTTCGATCAAACTTAACTAGAATTCTAAAGTATACAATAAAATAAAGCTTACGTGATTTCAACTAAGATGTTGCTCTTCTCGGAGAGTTTTGAAGCAATGCAACAGCATTCAGTTGAATGAAGCGCAGGGAAAGTGAAAAAAATACTCCTTAGCCTACACTTTTAAACATTAATAGGATCAACCAATGGACATGACTGACTTTAATTCAAATTTGTTGAACCTTTTGACACTCTCAAAGTTGTTAAATCTACTATCAAACATTAATGTGTGTGTTTTTCCTCATGTGGGGACAGCCTAATAAACCTAATCAAATTAGTTAACTATATAATGCGTCATATTAATATGTGGCTATTCAGGGTGGTGACAACTTTATATTTCTATCCAAACTATACCATAGTACATCAGTTTACGTGTTTTTCCATTATAGTGACAACTTATTAGATCTAAGGCTGGGTTTATATTCATACATAACGCATAACTAATAGCGATAGTGTTATAGTACATTGTCTATATGATGTTGAACTAAATTATTTTTAATGATAGCGTTTATGATCGATACATAGTGAATAGTACACAACGCATAAAATTGATTTAACTTTAACTTCTTATTCCTTATGCATGGAGTGTAGTATAGATAATCATTGAGCTTGAGACGTATCAGCCAATGAGAATTCGAGGATATGATATAGCCATTTAAACGCCAGTATACAAGCAGATGAAAATAATTATCTTCTGTATTCATCTTCATGTTTGAAATGCCCTGTAGTTGCCATACTTGTTTGTTATTCACAGATTTTCCTTGTTCTAGCGCCAATCACTACGATTGCCCATATTATGATTGAAAATAAAGTAGGAATATTACATTTTTCACTCTATCATTGAGAAATAGGGCTACTATAATATACACGACTGTAATAAAATCGTAACCAAATAAAAGTCGAATTTGATTTGATAGTACAAACAAAACTAACATTAGATTAAATTCAAGTTTCAAGATACAATTTAACTAACTTTTTTGAACTAACCCTTTACAGTTTAACAAACGTTTTTCGAATGAACCCTTTATTGAAATATTTTAAAGACATTATCTAGTAGTGAAAAGAGGCTAGGTCTTTTTCTATAAATAAAAGACAACTGATTTAAGTAAGACTTAAGCACTACCTTTCATTATAAACCATTGTATTGTGAACTATGCGCTATACACTATTTACTATTAGCTATGCGTTATGCATGACTATAAGCCCAGCCTAACCAAACTATGTTAAGATTCTTGTGATTATAAGTAGGGACACAAGAGCTTGAGAAAGCATTAGTTCCCATAAAGGTAACCAAAGAGGCGGATAGAATATTGTGAACACGCGCAACGGCTCGGGTCCCTCGATGATAATCTCAACATATGGAACCTATAATTTAATTGCGCCCGTTACAGAGCTGACTGCCTAAGGTGAGGTACGCAATGCAGTGGGTCGAGCAGGCCTAATGTGGCTTGTAATGTTCTGGGACAATCACGCACCTATTACACCTTAAAGCTGAGGGAGTACACCGAGTGAAACACATCCCTGAGGTTGAATGTAGAAACACAGGGATGGAATCACGGATAGTCTGCCTGACTGATACAGTAAACTATAATTTGATCTTACCGTTGGTGATGGAGTGTTGTACTTTGCTCGATGTAGATTCAACTCCATTCAAACAAATGTTGCGGCCGAACGAACGTCGGGACCATCTCTGCCTGCCTCGTTCCCCTCTATTCACGCCTTCGACAACGCCAAATAATTGTGGAGTTCGTTTTGATCTTGTTTATTGAAATAGATTGTTTACTATAAGAGTGTATAGATGTGATGAAGGTTTTTATAACAAGTTAAAAGAGTTTGGAAAAAGGTCCTCGTTCGGTCATTGTTTCTAATCAGCAGTTCTGCCCCTGACCTAAGGCGAGTTCTCACCTGTCATTTGCATTGAATCATTTCCAAGGATTCATTTTTCATGAAAATTAAAAATAAAGGAATTTGCTCACATGTATTCTTGATCATGATGGCCATGATGAGAAAGATCAACTACCGTTTCATTTTTAGAAATGGTGCCGTTTAAAATAAATACTTGCTATGCTTTGTGAAATATGTGTACAGTTATCAAACGAGTTAGAAAATATATTAAATAAAAAGAAGAGTAGATGAGCACGTCAACAGACGAATTTCATTAAATGCTGCCTGGCATGTCCAGCCGTCAACATGAGTCGAAATTGGAAAACATTTATTGATGATTACATCCAATACAAGGTGGAAATGGTCGCAGTGTAACGTTGAAATTAAATAAATCTTTACATTAAAAGAAAAATAAATTTAATGTTTCTTGCACATGTTCTCACTGTTTATTTTGTTTTCATTTTTCAATAATTATCATTAAAAATTAAGAAAAGTAGAACTCCTGTTCACGTTTAATGAAAGCTTTAAATAATAATTCAGTCTAATGAAATGAGTGTTCTGATGTACATTTTGTATTCATTTTCAATGAATCATTGAAAATTATTCATTGAAAATTACACGTGAGAACTAGCTTCTATCTTTGTTGTTATACCTTTGACTAGTGTGGAGCACACGGCTGCTTGACTATGCGTGGTTGTTATATAACTCAGACTTTCATTATGGTTTGGGGGGCTCCCTCCTGCGCAATGAACAAAGAATCAAGCTGTAGGATATTCTCCTCACAAGTTACGGTAGCTCGACAGCCGAATATGTAAAGCACTTCAAATTAAACCATTTAACACATTGCTTCATAGACAATATGGAAGCACTGGGGATATAACCCGAGAACTGTGGATCTGTAACCAGAAAAATGACCACAGCCTTCTCTAACCACCATGCCACCCTTACAGTATTTTGTTTTCTATGAGGCCCTTATGACCAAACAAGTTTGTTTTCTAGAGAGTCAGTGAATCTCTCCTGGTATACGCAGTTCAGGTTGAATGGGGGATTGGCTGACATACGAATCTCGGCTATTTATAGGGCCCTACGATAATCTGTTTTGATCTTAGTTCCCAAAAGTTAGTATTTGTATGTAAATACATCCGATAACGAATGATTTTTGGTGTAGTTTGTAGGTCATGGGCGGATAACTCTCTTTAAGAGGTGTGCATTAAACACATAATATATTTATTATTATTATTATTATTATTATTATTATTACGTTCAACATAAAGGTTATTAGAGGTTTAATCCTAGGGGTAGCTGGTTTTAGAGTAGGGTTCACCCCGCACTAAAGTGGATAGGGGATATGTATAGTAAAGTAATAAATCACAAGTGGAAAACCAACCCCAGTACACCAAGACGAGATTCAAACCTCAATCTCCCAGAGCCGTAAATCTCCTATACTTCAATCCTGGCACCTTAGATACTGTGGCCACTGGTATAGTTACACGCGTAGTAATATTTCTGGAATAGATATATTGTATTACAATTTGAAATATGTTTTCCCATATGTCCTTCCCGACATTTATGGTATCCAGCATCGTTAGAAAGTGTGTATGTGTTTTATGTCATTGGTACGCCTGAGTGGCAGTGTGCCCCAAAGGCTACTCTGATGTTTATTCATAGCAACTCACTAAACTAGATTCATTTAATTAATTAATAAACATAAATGACAAATTGTGCTCGCCATAACACAGTCAACCGGTCACTGAAATCGATAGCTGAATGAAAAATAATAATTCCCAAAGGTTTAAAACACATGGCAATCAATACTCTGCAAAGCTACGATGATTAATTAAATTGATCTCATTATCCAAATTACAGATTATTGTGCACGTGGAAGACAAAACTATATCAAGTACCACCACTACCAGTTATTTCCGTCCAATTGACTATGAACATCCACATCGGTGGTTACGTGGTCTCAAGCTCATCAAGTCCGGTTTGCCTATGACATAGAATCGAGGGTTATAATCACAAACTGATGTACTGAGGGTGGTTTTTCCTAAGTGGTCCTAAATGTGGACATATTTCCTCTAGATGGTATCTTCCCGACCCCTAATTCACTTAAATACTAACCTACTTTAGGGCATTAGGAAATCGAAAGTTCATTGCCGCACTTACGAAAGTACGCTAGCTATCCTCTATCTTGAGCTATCCTCGATCCAGTCCACCTCATTACACCCTATTTCCTTCAGTTATATAATTATGTTTTTATCCCATCTGCATCTAGTTCTTCCCAATAGTTTCTTCCCATTGGGTTTACCAGTCAATACCCTGAACACAGTTCTAGATTCTCCCATTCTCACTGCATGTCCTGCTCACCGTAATCTACGAGACTTGATTATATTAACAATGTCTTGTGAAGAGTACAGGCTATATATCTCATAATTATGTAACCTCCTCCACTCCCCAGTATTCTCATCCATTTTTAGAACAAAAATCTTCCTAATCTTCTTACTAGCGCACACCCTAATTTTTTTTTCGTCATGTAGAGTAAGAAACCACGTTTCACACCCTTACTTATCTCAATAGTGAAATTAAATGCGGATATCCGAAAGATACGGTGTAAGTAAAACACTCTAAAGATGACGTATCCTAAACTAATTTAAATTTATGGAAGACTAGAGGGTGTTAATTTCAGGTGTGATTGACCAGTCAGATAAGATGGTTCCACAAACACTTAAAACTCATTTAAAAAAATAATCAGAGTCAAATCCATTGAAAAACAGGTGTGGCAGAAAGCCTCCTTTTAGCAGTGGAATACACCATCAGCTATAGTCAAACGACCTAAGGTGTTTAACTTACATTTGTACCGGTTTGCAGTTAATGGGGAAGTCTGAGTGAATCTCGTCACTGTTTAATGGGGGTGTTTCTACATATTTTACTTATATGCCTATTTACCCATGTGGTTTACCTATCTTTTCTCCATAATAATTCAGGTTCACTTCTTCTTAATTAACCTCCTCCTTACTCCCTCAAATTAATCAGCTCTATAAACTTTTTATTAAAACGTAATAACTTAAGCAATTTAATAATAGTCGCTATATGAACACTTTAAGCGGCATTATTTTTGGTAAAAAAAAGTTTTCCTCGTCAAAATGAAAAATCTGTATTACCGTACAATCTTTTAATGTTTGTTTGGTAAAACAACATTAACATAAAAATGATTTTAATTAATTAATTGCAATAAAAAAGTTTGTGGCTTATAGCGAACCATAAACGCACGTATAAAATAACAGCGCTTCTAAAATGTGGTAACTGATATTAAAAAAAACTCCATGAGTTGAGCCCGCGAACGAGCTATACCAACTGAGCAGCCATCGTCGTTAGTAATGATAGTGCTAAAATTTGCAGATAAAGGGTATCATGTGGTCAGAACATCGAGCCCTCTGGTCGCTAATCTCAGTTTTTTAAACCGGAGCCGCTACCTATTTATTCAAGTAGCTCCTCATTTGTCCTCATGGAGGCTGAACTAGACCCCGTTCCAGATCCACTGTTTCACAGAAAAATTCAGGAAGTGCCGGAGATCGGACCCGGGACCTCTAGATCTGTAGCCAGAAACTCTTGACTTGACAGAGGCAGTCAACTAATTTAAACATGAAAGAAAGAAACAAATTTCGTTGTCAATCCCACGTGTTGGTAAAATAATTCCACTGTCAACTTTCATCTTCCTTTGAAAATAAATTAAAACTAATGGGAACTTATTAGTTGGGGGGGGATGGAAGAAGAAAGGATTGAATTCCTCTCTGTGCACTTCAGGTTGTGGGGCTGAAATGAGATACAGAACATTCTTAGCTCTCTCTATTTCATATCGTTGAATAACTAATGACAGATTATATTCTTAAAGTCTCTTAGTTATTCGATACATTTCTTAGCAACGGTACTAAAAGTCTGTATAAAAGATATAAGAAAAGGGTGGGTTTTGATACGAGATGACAAGGGGGTGGAACTTACCCTAAATGCCTTTTTTTATTCCTATTTTTTTTAACGTAGGCCTTTGAGGTAGAGTAAAAGTTTATTTTAGGCTATTGCGAAGATGTGATAATTTTATAGTGCCTATAAATGCCTATTTTGTTGGTTGGTGCCTATTGTACAAATGAAAGCCTTAAAATTCCTTTTTTTTTTCCCTTCAAAATACTAGTAAACTATCTTGGACATGTCTTGCATACAAATACTGTCTAATAAGTATGTTCTCATATTTTCCTTACCGCCCTCCTACCCACAACCTTTCCCTCTTCCAATGACATACCTGCCAGTAGGAAATGACAAACAAATTTCTACACCACGTGGTGGTCGTGATGGTCGTGGTAGTTAGGAAAAACCTCTGATTCCAGCGGTCTGATAGGTTCGTACATCAAAGACTTGCGACGAGGACTTTATTTTGACGTACAGTATTGTCAGTTCAGTCAGTGTTTGTGCCTTTTGTAACATGATCTGTTCACTAGATGCACGTATCTATTTACTATTATTTAGTTGCATTGCAGTGATCTAAGTGCCATTGTAGATTATTGAAATAAATCGAAAATGTCTAAGGATAAATCGTGTAGAGGGACATTATTTAGACAGTGATTTTGGGAACCTTCCTTGGGCGATCACATATTTAGAGGTGAAGGGTATGCCTTTTGTGAAAGCTGTGAGAATAATGCGGAGAATAAAGGGAAACCTGAAGCAGGCTTCTAGCTATGTAGGCACAGTCATCGTCGACAAACCTAACCGAGTACTGCAGCGAAACTCTGGCTGGAAAGTGATGGCAAGTATTGCAGACCTCCCACTACAAACTACATCCCTCCTGGAAGTCAAGCTAAATTCAGTTGAGCTAGTTTGTCTGGAGTTTTGTCTTATTAAATACAGTACTACATTTGACGTAGAGAGAAGTTTATCGCAACATAAAAACATTTTGTCAGGCAACAGAACTAGATTTAAACATGAAAGTCTTGAGAAGTATGAGAAGTATATTTTAATTAACTGTAATAATAATGAATGTGCATTTATATCAAATAAAAGTTAGTACATGAGAATAAATTAAATGGATTTTATTGAGTATTTCTGTGCCTAATTTTACTTAATAACGCTTTTACGTTCACGCGATCAGGCTCAGAGGACCACACGCTACTACAACGCCTAGGCTTATTTATGTACCTATGTTTACTTTATAATGCCTATTTGTGTGCCTATTCTTTACTTTATGATTATTTTTGTTATTTGTATTGCCTATTCCCCTGCAATTTTTTTAAACAATTTTACTGCCTATAAATACACCTTTTAGATATTACACACAAATATTAGACAGAAATAGGGATTTGGCTTGGTGAAAAGGAAAAAATATACTAAGTGTTGGTTCTGTACTTTTCCCACACCGTATTCAAATGACTCTACTAATTTGACTGAAGATTTAAAATACCGAACCATCCGGCGTGGATATGAGGTAAAATACATGTCTTGGTGATGAGGAGGTAGGGGTTCAAATCCCAGTCCGGTGTATTGAAGGTATTTTATAAACGTTTACCCACTTTCCCTCTACGAAAATGCAGGCGCACTTCCACTAAAATCTGTAGTTCCTACTCCATAAGTGTATACATGCGAATAACCTGGACGAGTAAGACGCATTGTAAGGAGATAAAAATACCAGACTGGTGTAATGGGTTTAGTTATCACTCCGCTCTCTAGGCGAATGCTAGTACACATTCTCTTTAATGATCATTCATGACCATTTCAGTATTTTCTTACGTTTTCTTGTGAGGGGGAGGTCAGAATCCATCTTATGTAAGGTTTTTTAAATCTATATTTATGATGAAAGAAAAAATTATTTTTTTGTCTGAAATTAAATATATTAATTATAAAATTTAACTTATATTTTATTTAATTACTACAAATTATTAAAATATCTTAAGAATCCATAGCACTCGCTTTGTTACCAATCCTTATGTCTACAAATAATTAAAAGAGTAAAATAATCTAATCTACGAAATCGTTGGTGGGAGGGAGAATCTTACAATCCTTTACGTGAAGGGAGGGAGGTCTAAAATATTTTTTTTAAAGTCTCATGTAATTTAAGGAAGGCCCTTAATAACTTGACTGTGTAGTGTTGTTTATAGCGCAATAATAAAATTTGGTAAGGTACAAATATATCTTGATTATCTTATGAATGGACATTCGTAGCACCTTTTAGACAAATACAAACATAATATAAATAAAAATACATCTTGATTCTCTTACGAATGGACATTCGTAGCAACTTTTAGACAAATATAAACATAATATAAATAAAAATAATTCATTCACATGAAAGTTATGCTAAACCTAAAGTCCAATTGCCTTAGGGAGAGCCCTAACTGACTAGATCTACTCTCACCTAATAAAACGTTAGGACATGTGAGATGCAGATATTATATTACTATTATTAAATATATGTATATATCTATATAATGATATATATCATATAAATATTATCAATACCTATAAAATTAAACTTGGTAAAATCATTATATTTTACTAATTTTTCCCTCAATAAGTTAGGTTGGATTTTCTAAACGGACTTTCCTATGATAATTGGATTGTAACTCTGTATCTATTAATGTGAGGAAGAGGCTACCAATTTTTTATTTTTTTGTTTCTGTTACATACGCTCTGGGTTCCATGAGGATTTTATCGAAACAGAAGGTTTTTATAGTCATCGTCTACCGAAACTTCTCCAGAACCTTGTATAGATCTACTTTATATTCTCGTTTTTATAACGTTGGCTTCTTCACCAGTTATTTCTGTTGTAATGTCACCTGCTCTGTTGAAATGGCAAGTTTTTCTTTTATAATACTGTTTTCCACCTTGAAACATTCAAAGTAATAGCACAGACTCGTTGCAAGGTAAAAAAAAATGGCGGTGGGGCGTGCCAGCGTTATTCTGTGCAATTGCGACACAGATGTTCCCGACTGCAATAGCACCATCCGCTTTTAAAATCAAGTACTTTCAGCAAGTGGAAGCCGAACCAGGTGGGCACGGGTCATTCCCCCATCCCGGAAGTATGTTTCCCCCTGGAATAAATCTGCCCCACTAATAAAGCTGTTACCCCTTCCAGATGGATTTCATTACCCTATGTCCTATGATATTTTTAAATATGAACCTACCCGCCTCGGTGGCGTAGTTAGCAAACTCACCAGTTTTGTGTTGAGCTAGACTGCCGAGGAGAGGGAAATCGAAGTTGAACTGGGGTGGTTTTTCCTAAATGGTTTTCCACTCTTTCTCCACGAAAATTTGGGTTCACTTTCTCTATATTCAACCTTCCCATTTCCTAGCCCATTTGTGCAAATAGTAGTTATGCGCATAACCCGAACGGTTAAGATGAGGTTCTAAGTATTATTATTATTATTATTATTATTATTATTATTATTATTATTATTATTATAGTATTATAAATATAAACCTGAAAGATGCCCTTTTATCAAACTCCAAATAGTTTCTAGAAGAGACATTCAATTTTTTTAATTTTCCTGTTGAAGGAACTCCAAAAAGTTATCATAGGTTTTTTATTTCTAAAACCAATCTGGTTAAGACCACTTTAAAATATATCTTCTAGAAATATTCAATTATCAAAAATTTGCTGGAAGAGTTGTAAATTAGATGGATATTAACTATATGAGGTACAGAGTGTGATGTTAGTTGCCAAGTTTAGTTTCAGAGATATTTAACTAGGGTCACCAGTTACTGTCAGTGTATTATCAGTCTTAACAGTCCTCGCACTGACCTTGCTTAAATTTTTCTTCAGCGAGAGTTCGCATCGCTCCGACCCTATCTATATTTGAGAACTGGTGACCTGGTGGTCTAGGGGTAAGGTGTCAGACTTCTGTGCTGGGGGTCTGGGGTTCAATCCTCGGTCCTGGCACAGATTTATCCGATTGCCAAACCCTTCCTTCACCTCTGACAAGACGTGTATTAATCACAACTTGTGAATGTGTGGAGTGCCAGGCCTCCACCGTGGTTCGGATTCCACGTTAAACTGTAGGTCCTCCATTTCATCTTACAATTACCCTACCATTACACATTAGCGTAAGAGCGTATAACCCGAACGGGTAGTAAGATGCGGGGATAGTAATAATAATAATAATAATAATAATAATAATAATAATTGTGAACTACCAATCCTTTGAGTACTTAGGAGGGTCCTTCTACCCCCTCACTCCCCGTGCAGTGCTCCACCCAGGCTGACCATCGGTCAGGCAGTGGCAGGTCACAAAGTACTAGAAGACAGACTCCTTACTATAAATCTTCAGTCCTCTCTTTCCAATTTGTCCATGACTACTAATAGTTTGCTTGCAAGGAGGCACAATATAACATGGCAACAAAAAACAATTATTGTCTTCGCGCCAGTGTGATGATGTACTAACTGCCGACAATGGCTGGTTTGGCTACGTGATGAGTGTACAACTCTTAGCAAGGCGAAAGATTGCCAAGCTCTGACAGTGGTGTAACTTTTTAAAAATTAAGTCACAAGTCTCGTCTTAAAAATTGTGGGCTATGAATTTGACATATTTTTAGGACATTATACATCTCACAACTTTGTCCGGTTTGCATCACGTCGATATGATCACGAGAGCCAATCAGTTCAAAGATAATTAGTATCTTCAATAATTATTTGTTTTATCACCTCTAAACACAATAATGAACATCGCGACGAAAACCTAAAAAATTATCTATACAATGGACTTATTATAAATAGACCATGCACGGCTAGTCATTGTTACCAATGCAACAGACAGAACAAACATCTCTGGTAGAGTGACGTCAGTTTAGGACAGTGTTTCCCAAACCTTTGAAAGTCGTGTACCCCATTTGAGGTCATGGAATTACCAACGTACCCCTTCCAGATCTTCAATAAAATAAAAGGTCAAAATACCTAATAATTAAAAAATATAAAAGGTCGTTCCAAATCAAAATAACGCGTTAGTGGTAAGCCAAACAAAGCCGGTTTATCAGACAGAAAATATTGTTAAGAGGATCTCAAAAACTTTACGCTTTCTACCCTTGCTCACAAATCTAACTTCTATTCTCTCTCTCTTACTATTGCTGGAACTCGTTCATGGAATGTTCTTAATCTAGATATTAAAAATGCTGCCACTATAAAATATTTTAATTATAAGCTTGCTCAACGTCTGTGGGCAGAGTCTCGAAATGTAGAAGTTTATTAGGAATGGGAGTGTGAAATTAATTTTTTATTATTATTACTAGTAATTTTGTTAACAATAGACCTCACTCTCTCCATTCAAAAACGCTAAGTACATCATCATGCTAAGAATGTATTATATTATGTCCTTATCATTGTTACAGTCTTAATATTTCTCTTTGGATTTCAAGTTGAAATATTTCATATAATTTCTCCTTGGATTTTAGGTGGATATTAATTTTCCTTGGCAATAAAGTTAGACAGAAACAAATCAATACTATATTCAATAGTATATTATATTTATAGAAAATAGCACGTGGTTTAGGACGTCAGTCTCTTGATATCTATCTCTATAAAAATAAATGGTACGGAACTCCACACGGACTTTCTCACTCCATTGTTTAAAAATGGATATATTTACTCAAAACTCGATGTGAAACGAAATAATATATACTAGCAAACCCGAGCAAAAATTGCGTTATACTTACGTTAAACTTTTTTGGCTCCCGAATTTTAAATTTTTTTTAAAGAATTAAAGTCCTCTTTAGTATATTTTGACCCAAAAAAAAATCTATATAGGGTTCACAAGGGTCAATACTTCGCATTAAAATTTCAACTTCCGGTTAAAATTTTCGACATTTTATTAGGTGTTCCACATCTCATGGTTATCGAGTTTTCATTAAATCCTTCATTTATAAATTTAGACCAATAAAAAATGTAAATATTGACTATTGAGTCTAAAATGATAGAGATAGATCATTTCTGTACGTAAATTTCCCCTAAAAGGTTAAAGAAAAAAGAAAAAAATTGAGCGACATACTTATATACTTTCTTTATGGAATTATAGAACTATTGCGTTAAAACTTAAGTAGTATCTCTGTACAACTAAAGCTCACAAAATCGTATTAATATATTTTCCAATATTTCCGAAACTATTAGTGATATAAATATATATTTCAAATAAAGGTTTATTTTTATTTTTAATAGCACTAAAATTTTGCAATTATAAGTTATTTAGTATCTTAAATAGTTGCGCAAATAAGGATATTTCCGCTTCTGTAAGGTACCCCAAATTCATTTTCATAGGAAAATTATAGTAGCCATTTTGTTTATAATCTTAATAAAGGCCTAGATGCGAATTTTAATTAAAATCGTTTGAGCCGATTTTGAGAAAATGGAATTTTTTTCTCTTTTCGCCCTTTATTAAACTACTTTTAGTTTTAAGGTTAAACAGACACATATACGGTATTGCAAAAATACTTTTTTGGGTTCGGGGGTCATGAAACGTCAACATCCATCAACATCCCCAGCTAGATTTTTTTTACGGTCGAAATACTTGACCTTTAGTGTTCGAAAAGTTTAGAAAATATACATATTTGCGTTTAGCTTGAAAATTATTGGTTTTATAAAAATATGTTTCAAATAAAATATCTGTATTATAAATAGACCTACGTTAGAGATTTGTCGATACTGATACTTTGTGTACCTGCTCCAAGCTGGTCCAATTACAATGTTGGAACAGTTCCAAGTTACCGGTACTGTTCCACTATTGATACAGCCAGGCAGCACTCAAACTCCAGTATCTGGACTTGGTAGTGGAATGATACTAATAACTTGGAGGGCCTGGTACTTACTAGTTACTACTGTACTTGTTTAATTAATGGGTAACCAAACAGTCATCAACCCCAGTATATTAATATTAATCATAATAATCATAATAATTTCTATTTTAATTTAAATTTCCTTTATTATAGTGCTGGCCAACAGTCGTAAGACCTATAACAGGCCAGCACTGAAAAGCACACAATCTACCACTCGTCCCCTTCACTCTAATATGTAGAGGAGGTAACGGTATCGTGATACAAGGAATATATATGGGTTTAAGATAGGTACATATTTCATAAGAGTGAAAGAATTGAATAGGTAACAAAAATAGATTTATTATACAATAACATAAAAGTTGATATCGCGTTACAATTGATAAAGAAAATAGAAAGTTGGTCCAAAGAATAATAACAATGATTAAAGTCCATTAAATAGGCAAAGGACAACTAGTAACTCTTAGATGAACAATATTACGTTTTAAACTGGCAAATAAGATAGGGTTTAACAACTCCAAACTTATATGAACTTCCCGTAGCTCGGGAGAATACGTGTCCAAGACGACACGGCAACAGACAAAAGGAAGTTAAGTAGATATTAAATAGAAAGTTGGTCCAAAGAATAATAACAATGATTAAAGTCCATTAAATAGGCAAAGGACAACTAGTAACTCTTAGATAAACAATATTACAAGTGATGTACCTACTATTCCAGATCAAGCCCCAAAGATAAAGTAAAGTGTTCCAATATCACAAATATGGCAAATAAGATAGGGTTTAACAACTCCAAACTTATATGAACTTCCCGTAGCTCGGGAGAATACGTGTCCAAAACGACACGGCAACAGACAAAAGTAAGTTAAGTAGATATAGAGTATTGGACTCCAAAACAGCCGGGATAGCGCCTGACTTCCATCTGAAGGGTCTAAAAATAAAACAGGGTGAATTAAATACAAATATGTGACAACAGATCCTATAATTTTAGAGTCACTAACCTATACTCGGCCTAGCTAGCCGACTTGGCTTGTAATTAAGAACTATCTCGGAGATAAATGATATATGGTAAGAGGACGGACTGTCCATTACATCAGCAAATGGCTAAAAAACAACCAGGTGTCAACACTCAATTGTACTATGGCCGGTCCTTTCCCAGTGAGTACTGCCAGAGCATTCAATAGTACATTTATGTCATTACCCACTGCCTGGGGTGAACATCAAGTTTAGTATACACCAACATTAAATACATAAACATAAAAGGCACCAACCAAAGGGCTAAAGAAAATACTATCTGTGCGGGCCACCCTACATAGCTAGCCGTGTTCCGCACTTTGCGCACCCAAAATAATAACACAGAATAAGAGATGCCAACTAGAATTATGTGAGATACTGACCTAGCTAGTTCCTCAAATAAAGACGTTAGACAATCTGCTTGTAGCCATACAAAAATTTGAACACCTGAGCATGACGTCCACGGCGTCATGTGATATTGTGAAATCTTATAGACTTAATACTGAATAATGAACTTGTGGAGAAGAGGACACCTAAAGCATGGGTCTTATTACATATAGAGCTCAAAGCTCCTGTGTTTAAGCTATTTCATACGGACATAGGAAAATATGTAGTCCAACTTTCTGACTTACAGAAAATTAAGTCAGCTAGACTCAAAAACTAAACTTAGTCACTCTGACTAAAACAACGCGTCTGATGGACATACAAGATATGAAAGTCAGCTTTGACTAAAGGAAACACGTCTGATGGACGTATAATAATAACAGTCATCTTGACTAAAGAAAACACATCTGATGGACGTATGATAGTAACAAAGCAACTTCGCCTAACAAAAACTAAAATTAGTCTCTTTGACTACCACAACAAGTCTGAAAGACCTGAACATAATTGTCGTTTTCGACAAATTAAACTATATCCGAAGGACATACAAAACAACATAGTCATATGGACTAACTCAACAAGTCTGATGGACTTGGAAAATAGCTGAATACTTGGATCAATAGACAGGATTCCCTCGGCGTTGAGGCGGTGACACCCACGACCCAACCATCATGGTCAGCAGTATCTTCTACAGGTGCTGGAGCAGAGTTTCCTTCTTCGAAGATATCCAATGATGAACTACAATCTGTGAACCTAGGAGTCACCCGTTATATACTCTTTTCTTGACAAGCAAAATGGGCAAGTAAACAAGTAAAAAGGAAGGAAAGGGGGCAGGGGGGTTGGAAAGGTGGAGAAAGAGCTGCCAAGGAAGTCCGCTAGGGGAGTAGTGCTCGTCGCTCGCGGCATCGGACCAATGATAGTCAGATCTTTCTTCAATGTTGAGTTCAAGAGGTTAGACGTCCGTTGAAACTGCCTCGCCTTCGCTTCCGCCATACTTGCAGAGCAGTTGGTGAAAGCATGGTGATCGTATCCGGGAACATCCACGTAATGTAAGTAGGACACAAATGATATTATTGCACAATATATCAGTTTTAATTGTCTTCTTCGGATTCCTTTACTTTAGTTTAGCTTTTTGTGCATAATACAGTTTGTAGATGTCATTTTGATTTAGGTGACATGCTACAACTCTCCTACCCTTTGAACAATGACTTTCAGGAGATGAGTCAACAGTTGATGGCGACGATTCACCCACAGATTTCTTGCCCCTTAGGAGTAGGCGACAGGAACTACATTAAAGACATCTGGCTTGACAAGAAAACGTCTGTCCACTTCTTTCCAAGACGTCCGAAGACGAACTTTAGCAACAATCCCAGCGCGCGGATGCAGGAGGAAAGGAAAAGGAGGGGGAGTAGCAAGAGTCAGATCGAGAGCATACACAAGATCACCCTATATTCATGTACAATAAAGATTCGTAACTAAACAAAAAACAAGGGCAACCATTAGAAAATCATTTCCTATACGGTTATTCCCTTTCTTCCCAATAGTGCCAATATTACAGGCAAAGGATTGAATAAGTCTCTCTTTGTCAGGAGAACTATTAATTGAAGTAGATTCTAACTGAATCTTGCTACTGCAACTACTTCTAAACTTGATTCTACCTGAATCACATGTTGACAATATCTTTCAATTTTAAGTACACTATATTCATAAACATATGTCTATATACTCACTAAGTAATACACAAAATATATTTACTCATTTATTATTTTGAAATGTTAGCATATTCTGGCAACATTTAATTTTAATTTACATTCATACTTTACAATTTAAAGATATAGATTATCTTCTACCTTTTTATTTTCTACTAGATCTAGTAGAAACTTCAAAACATCCTGACATATTGTGTTGGCCTTACACAATATATCATTTTACTATATCAAATATATACAAATATACAATACTTAGGATACCTTCTTTAAATGGCTCACATGAGCCCGACTTCTTTGTCCCTCATCCTCCACAAGCTCAAGCAATACGGATACCAATGTCAAAAAGGAAATGATCATCCAAGGACTGTTCCATTTTGGTGTGAGTTTGGCAGAGATTCTGTCAGCAGCTGAACTAAACGGAAAATTGCGACACATAACTGTGTCGTTTAGAGACATATTTACAGGCAAACGTCCACGGTTGTAAGCTGCGGCTACTCTGGCCCTGGATCTCCGCAAATTATGAAAGGCAAGCTTACACCTTATGGCTTTTAATTATTAAATTAATAGTACTTTGTGGTCTAGTGGTCAAGAGCTCCTGGCTACAGATCCAGAGGTTCCGGGTTCAGTCCCTGGTGCTTCCAGAGTTTTTCTGTGAAGGAGTGGGTCTAGAACGAGGTCAAACTCTAGCCTCATGAGGATAAATGAGGAGATACTTGAATAAATGAGTGGCAGCTCCGGTCTATAAAACATCTATTGGCGGTTGGAGGGCTCGTTGTGCTGAGCACATGATACCCTCTATCCGCAAATATTGGCACTAGGATTGCTAACGGTGGCTGCCGCTCGGTCAGTATAGCTCCCTTGTGGACCCACACCATGGAGATTTATTTTAAGTATAGGTATGATTATGCATTATTAAAACTTGGTTAAGTGTAAGAAAAGATACTGGCCTAAACTTCGTTCGTTGCGTACACCAAAGTTTGGGAAACATTGTTCTAGGAGTATTAGACCACTGTACTTTTAGTTTATCTTCTAAGAAGGTATCAAGCTTACCTTGCATTATGTCACTATGGTATAGCTTATAATATAGTACCTTAGTATAATCGGTGAAAATCCTTTCAGGGTAAAGGGAGTGTACATCCAGACTAAACATAATTTGTTATCAATCGGTTGTTTCTAGTAAGGGATTACAAAACCTCATGTATCAACAAATATTTCTGCGAGCCTATGAACTGCACTCTTAAGTGGTGAATAGAAAAAAAACTTTTAAAAAGTGTTCGGAAAAAAATTTTTTTTTCCCCTAAGACGTTCATGATAAAATTAAGCTTGTTCAAGTAGAACAAATACTCCTCTTACAACAGTGGATGGCGGTAGTGGATACCGTCTTATTATTTTTTAATGCAAACTTTTAATTTCGGTTAATCTATAATTGTGGTAGAAAACCAAAGCCCATAAATTAGTTGGGTTGAGACTCCGCTGAAAGTGTAGCTAAGGACTGAGTTAATCATGTTACCTTGGCATTGTTTGCATTAGAAACAAGCTGGGGGTATTAATTATCTCGCATGATGCCGTGTTATTATATTATCAACCATCACGTGGTCCGGGCTAGGTCTGGACAAGGACTGATTCACTCACGTCTTCACTCAACCAGTCTCTCGCCGTATTACCACTCTCGGGTCGCTACGCTACTCGCTAGGACTGATGGAACACTCAACACATCACTCAATGTATCATAAGATTATCACAGGGTGTAGTCCTTACTTGGGTCGCTATACTACTCGCTAGGACTGATGGAACATTCAACACATCACTCAATGTATCATAAGATTATCACAGGGTGTAGTCCTTACTTGGGTCACTATACTACTCGCTAGGACTGATGGAACATTCAACACATCACTCAATGTATCATAAGATTATCACAAGGTGTAGTCCTTACTTGGGTTGCTATACTACTCGCTAGGACTGATGGCACACTCAACACGTCACTCACTCAGTGTCTTCCAAAATTAGGCTACCACAGGATATAATTATTCCAACCTCTAAAGCTGCTTCCAGACTAACGAGTCGAGCCTCGAGCCAAACATCGAGCCAAACCTCAACATTCCTGCGAGCCATATTTTGCTTCGTAAAGTTATATACCTCGGTGGATGACACACCCAATGAACAGGGAATAATTAAAATTAGCTTCCTTGGCATAATTTATCCACACCTTGCAACTAAGGAGAAAAAAAGACAGGACAGAATATGATGGCAAACTCAAAAGTACTTGGCGGGTGGAATATAGTGAAAATAGTTTGCTCCACTAATTTAAATTTCAAGAAATTAGTGGTCAACACAAAAACTTAACTAGAATGTCACCAAGTGATTAAGCATCTAATTATTTTGATTGGGCCAAAAGAGCAAAAAAAAAAAGTTCACGTTTAAGAGAATCCATAAGTGTGCAGGAAACACTCGCAATAACATTTATACATTTCTTAACAACCGGTGACTCTTATACCAGTCTGCCATAACTATTTAAGGTCTCTAAACAGAGTGTTTTAAATAATTAATAAAATATATGATAATTAATCTTATGGAGTAGAAATGAGGAAGGAAGAGTTTTAGAGGTGATCTACACGCATTTGCGTGGAAGGCGAGTGGGAAAACATATAGGAAAAAACCACCCTCAATAGACCCGACCGGTACTCGAGCCCCGATCTACCCGCCTTGATCACGCCAGTCTAAGACGAGATTGACGCGTTAGACCACTACGCCACTGAAGCTGGCTGGGACATATGTACCCACAAAATCTACCTAGGGTGAGAGTCGATTCTTTATTTACCACTCTCTTTACAGAGGCAGTTTCAAACTTATTTTAAGTGTGCAACAAACTTTCTAAGAAAAAGTATTACCATCGTTGTACAGTTTGAACCATCCTAGCGAGCAACACCGCAATAGAATGTCCAAAATAACATACAAGGGGGGCAAAAATAGGCAACAAGAGTGAGCGGCTGGAGTTCTTGCTTTGAATGCCCGAGGATCGACATACGAAACTCAGAGCACGCAACTCACACTAGTTGCGGGAATAGTTAGTTGACGGTTGTCCTCAAACAAAATAAAGTGTAAGTATCCATATAAAAAAAATATAAGGAAAAACATCTAATATTTCCTAAGGGTATGGTAGCAAATACAAACATTAAAGAAACTTGATGTGGTTTGGTTGATATTTATTCAAAACTATCATAAGTAAATATATTAATAAAGAT
The DNA here is from genome assembly GCA_902151455.1 of Timema bartmani. NCBI lineage: Eukaryota > Metazoa > Arthropoda > Insecta > Phasmatodea > Timematidae > Timema > Timema bartmani. The sequence goes on along the minus strand of CABFWB010000153.1, from coordinate 181,228 downwards.
ATATACAAATATTTTGAAAAGTATATAACAGTATATAGGAATATTAAACATATATCAAGATAGCCGAGCTGGCCAGTGAAAAATAGTTCTATATGATATAAGATCATAGAGGCAAAACAAAAATTAAGGTAGAATTTCAAAAATGAACTCGTAATTAATACGATAGAAAAGAACAATAATACTTATCTCCATTACACATGGAACTGACTAATAGAATTATGTGACGCTCGTAAAGAAATATTGTCCATTATAAATATATCTTCACAATTCATAACTAGATATCTTTAAATATTCCTCAGCATTTCTAACCCTACAATACATATTCCCACATACACTAGAACCATTAAATAAATTTCGCAACCAAGTTCAATTAACATTACCAAGAATAAATATTTTAAATTTAAGGAAATTTGTTTCAACACATTTGTAAAAGACAAAATCAATGTATGTTAAAGAGAATAAATCACATTAGTCCTCATAATAAATTTTGTCCGTTTCATAAATATCACAAGTTCTCTTTACGATTAATCGATATCCAACGAAAACCATTTAGAACATATCGATATCTATCAGAATAATCGACTTTAAAGTCCAACATCGACATAAGTTATATTTGTACTAATAATTTTCATTCCTGAAACATTACAAGTTTGCTGAAAAAGAAAAGTTTGAAAATACATACATAAAAAAGGTTTAAAGAGTTATTTAGCCGAAATAGAATTTTGATCTTACATTTTGAACGACTGAAGCCTTAGCTTCTTATTCCTCCATTCGAGCTAAGTCCAAGAGTGCCGACAAGCAGCCCCGCCGGCACTATATAAGCAAAAACCCTAAGAACATTGGTGAACAGGACAAAGGGTGGGGGAAAGCATATGGATAACAAAGGGGAGGAACGCACGTGGCAACAATAACGTCAACAACACACTCCAAACAACTGGAATCTTCGAGAACAACCTCTCTTCGTAGTTGAAGCTCTTTGGACTGTCTCGGTAAATGGCGCACTCTGGTGGGCGCTGTTTGAACCTTGACGGCAGCGTTCAGTTTATATCGTGCCGTGATTACACTCGCTTGTGTTGATGTTTTCCTCTCCGGCTCGTAGTCCAACTATAAACTATAAGTCCAAGGAGCAAGCACGGTGAAACAGGGTAAGTTGTATCTTTCTTTGACTTGACTTTATTCTACTTGTAGCCAAATGCTACAAGTTTACAACACGTGAGTAGTCATGTAACTTTAAAATATTATTTTTAGTATAATCTCTAATTTTTAAAGATTAATTTTTTTTTCTCGGCCTATTATAAAACGAATTTGCAGTTAATATTTAATATGTCAATTACAACAACGGTGCGTATAATCCAAACGGGTAGTAAGACGTGGTGCTAATACTAATATAATAATTTCAACAACAACAACAAAAATTCAAACAAAATTTTAAGGTGTAGTAAAATTTACAACACACAACTTCTCAGCTAATATTTCACGCGCGTGTGACGGAATATTAATTATAAATAAACAATAATTTAAAGTTACAAGTGTTTGGCTCGAGGCTCGGCTCGCAGCGCCGTCCAGTGAGTTTCGAGCCGAGCCTCGTAGCACCCTTTGATGTTCGCCGAAATAAAGACATTCACTGGGTTGCTGCGAGCATCACAACGAACCCGTTTATCCAACGTTAACGAGGCTCGGCTCGCTAGTCTAGACGCAGATATAGAGTTGATTTATTAATTAATGTATCGTATTTAAACTTTAATTGATTCATTTTCATTGAGAAACTCAACAATATTTTATCCCTCGTGTGAATCCCATACCTACATTATTATTTTAATAAGCTAAGAAGTAAAGTAAAAACCTAAATAGGGAATATACCCCAGACCGGTTCAGAACGATGTGAGTAGACGCGATACGTCTTAGTGTGCGCATCCCTAATTGATTTGAGGATTTAATTTCGCAAGCTTTGACTGAAATCATTGGCGGTGGAACATTATTTGTCTAGGGGGTTGAAGGAGGTAGTTCCACTGAAAAAAAAAAGTTTATTGAATGCCTAGCCGCTTCCTTTTATTACTCATTTGTTTCATCCAAATGCTATAAACCTATTGGATACTGTGAACGACCAGTAGCGCGTCCTAGTGTTGAACTAATAAGGATCCTAGAACTTATCCCCGGAAAGGAGGCGAACAACTAGTGAAGTTGAGGTTTCTTCTTTCCACACTGATGAATAGATTACAAAATGACTGGGTGTTGTGACTTTTAGAGAGTGAAGCTGAAAACTGTTACTTTAAAGTGATCCGAACCTCGAACACAGGAGCGGATCCAGCCAGGGTTTTCGTAAAGGGCGGGAGGGGGGGGGTGGACGGAGAGGGCCCAAAACTAATACATTTAGGGTGGATTTTGGATATGTTGTTCAGCTCATCTTTATCTACATATTGGTACCAAAACCATTTGTGTTGCAATTTTGTCCGGTTCCCTATTATGTTTTCCTAAATTGAGTGTACTATTGGTTATTTTGTATGGATATGTTTACTAGCTCAACGGATTTATGCAAGTTTATTTACATTTTCAACAAATAGTTTAATTATTTACTCAATTATTACTAAGAAAAATAAAATACTGATAAATTATAGAAAATTGGAAACAAAAAAAATCATACAAGTTCATTGTTTTGTAACGTTTTGTTGTAAACGTTACGAAAAGACTTGCCATTTGAAATACTTTGCTGTGTTCTTGTATCTCGGACCACGGACAATCTAACCAAGTCCATCACGCGGAGTGATTATGTGTTCGTGCAACAACAAAGTAAACATACCGGCGTGGCTAAAGATGAACTTGGACTGATATGTTTTGGCGGAGCTCTTTTCCGACGTAGGCTCGGTTCAACATCACGTGTTATGTTCTCCCCTCTCTCTCTCTCTCTCTCTCTCTCTCGCACTCCTGTCCTGCCTTGTTCTCATTGGTCCCTAACTCCTCGATCAAGAATGTATTACCTTTTATGGGAATGTTCTAGGGTAGCGTATATATTTATGTTGGTATATATATTGGCTTGATATAATGGGCTAAAATTACACTTCGATCTAGGTGGCTATGGAGGCCACGCATAAGATGATTATCTCTTATTTGCGCTTCACGCTCCTCTATGCTAGACAGCGAGCTAATAGTGGCTATTTAATGCTATAACATAAGGAGATATGGTGCATATAGTTATGTTTAGCTAAAACTGTATTACTTGCCATTCACACTTGTGCTTTAAGGGTACATTTTTCCTTTAGCCATGATTGTCTACATTTGCACTACTAGCACTCCACGCTTGTGCTTTAAGGGGACATTTTTGATGTGTCAATAAAATTATAGTTACCTAGGAGGTTGTGTTTTCCTTTTGGGTACAGTTTATTTATGTTTTATGTTAAGTTTTGTTAGTTATTAATCTATGTGTTAAAATGCAAATCAATTATTGACTATACGAAGCAGCTGGCTAGTGAGACATTACGTTACAGTAGCCTACAACTAGTAGTAGCTATAACATTGATTTAATTGATTTGATTTTTTAATTAATATCGTTGAGGGGGGCGTGCGCACTCCCTCCCTCACCCCCTCAGGATCCGCCAATATTGGAACATTTAAGTATCTGGTTTTGAGTTCAATCTTTTTCTTCAGAGCCAGTGAGATGGTAACAATTACATATCAATAAGTAGATTTGTCAATAAAATATATGGTCGCTATTTCTAGAAAAGCATGCTCTAATGCACCCTGAAGGGGTGCACGAGAGCAAATTCCAACACGTACCGACCAATTGGTCACACCGTGTGTGCCACCTAAATTTGGATGGTTTCAATTTATGTGAATCGCTGCTAATAGATATAAAATTGCTAAAATATTGCTTGTTATTTTATTTCTTCACTTTTTTGCAAAGCACCCCTTTATTTACTTTTTCAATGAATCTCTAAAGTCACTCAGTATCAGTAAAGAAAAAAGGCGCGGCGAACACTTTGTCCTTTTGATCTGCCAGAAAGTATATCGGTTACTGCCACTCGTACGTTGTTGATTCTCTTCTTACAAACTTCGTTTCCTCCTTTCCTTGGTGACACTGCAAACGGGCGTGGATGGTAAAAACTGAAACCAAAAAGGGTTTGTCCTTTCTCGATATATGAAAGCGATAAATAGACTAATGACAAACGGGGCTGACCTAAACATACGTGGGGGCGTATAAACTGAACGGGTAGTAAGACGTGGCGCTAAAAAAAAAGCAGACGTGGATATCTGGGCAAACTTCGTTTGCGGGGGACCACCGCTATCTGTCGCTCCCACTTCCTCCACCTCCCTTCAAAAATATATTAAAAACTTAATATTAGCTTAGTGTTATTACTAGAGACGGGATTTTTATATATAATATATATAAATATTTAGTAAAATAGAGTTTAAATACGTAGATTTTTAAAACTATGTAACAGCATAGTTTTAAAACAAATATTTTATCAAGCAAGTAACATTTATCCTGTTTACAATGTGATTGGCACAGATATTAATGGAGTATTTATACTTTGCTGCACAATAAACATTTTTGAGCCCGACTTCATGCCCGACGCCTAACTTAGGGGGTTCAAATACATAAAGGAACAATGAGTCAACAGAAGAAAGAGAGAGCAGAGAGAGAGAGCTGAACAATTAGGCTAATCATAAGTCATACCAGGCACACGCAATTAATACCAATTGCGGGACGGGTCCCTAGGGGCAACCTATAGACAAATGTAATAATAATGCCTCTGACTCGACTACCACACAACAATTTATCTTGCATTTTGTACCTAAGGATGAAAGAGTGAAAATAGTAACCAAAAACTAAGTTCAAAGATAGTTTATTAGATATTCAAAAAATATGAACAACGATTAATTTAAAATAATTAATCCAACGAAAGGGTTACAACATTTTGTAAAAGTACATGCGATTACCATCACTAATTACGTCAACAAAATTAGAAGTCAGGCAAAGGAGACATATAAGATTCCTCAATTTAACCTCTTGCTAGCGCTGATGGCGCCCGATTCATTATGTTCATACATAAACATTGGAAGTGAAACATTAATGGCTTTACTTTATTATTAGTTTCCAAAGAAAAACATAAAAGTTCAATGTATTAGAGAATGGCCTTAATACCACCAATGGCTTGACCAATTCAATTACGAGAATTTAAATATCACGTTAATGCCCAATAGCCTGAGTATACTATTATTGCAAGTTTTAAGTTCAACAAGGAATATCGTTAGTGATAACATTACTGGATATATGTTCCCAACGTTTAAGTTCCTTACACGTGAAATAAATATTTATCATTTACAATATATAATTATAAATTACAATTTAAGATATGTCCATATCAGTTCAAGTTCTAAATCCAAGTGCATTTATATTTGAGAAAATTACTAAGTCCATCTAAATATCATAATGAACAATATCATAATATATTTGTTTATTTAGTTTGTGTTGAAAGTTTAAGTCCATAACGCTGAAAAAGAATTTAAATATAAAGAATAAGGCCGAAAAAAGAATTTTGCTTACATAATTAATTTTTGAAGCTTTCGCTTGCTCAAGCGAATGCCAAAGCCAGTCCAAGAGTGGCACTTCACTCGCACGATCACTCTTTTATACGATTGAAACACAGTCCACAGAGTAGGGGATGACAGGGTGATGAGAAGGGGGAAACCAAAGAACGTAAACAAGAAAGGGGGGGGGGTTTCCACAAGCTTCTGGACTGGAATGGAAACGACACAAGGCACTGGCGAAGAGTTTCTTCTTTCCAATTCCAACCGAAGATCTTTGGTTTGCAGGATTGTTCTCTGGGAGTTGAATAGGCGTAGTCATAGAGCCAGTTTCATAGTCAGATTTAGTACGCCTCAAGTGCGGCGCTATACTAAATACAAGACGTCACCTACCTGAAATTGAATGGAATGAGCCAGTTTCATATGCGAAACTGGCCCATTCCATTTTGGTCTAGGTAGGTGTCATCCTGTATTTAGTATCGACTCGCACTTAAGGCGTACTAAATCTGACTATGAAACTGGCCCTTAGTCTACGATGATCCGTGGTCTTGTTGACGTGTGTGTATTTTGGTGGGCCGGTCGAGTGTATCGTTGAGCCAGCAGCAGATGGTGTTCGTATAATAGGGTAAGTCCGTTGTTATCGACTTGGTTGTGATAAGCTTGTAGCAAGTGCTACATTTTTACATCGATTTCAATGTTTTCTGGGGTATTTGATTACCGTTTGTCAGACAGAATATACTTGTGGGCAGAAAGTTGTATTTCCACTTCACAGGATGTCACTAGATATATTCTTTACACTTCACAGGATGTCACTAGATATATTCTAAAAGAGGAGTCTCTCTCTTTTTTTCTTTTTTTTTAGAAATGTCCTCAGGGAAATCTATCATTTCCTATAAGAACATGGCCTACACTGACAAACGTTGACTATCCTATATTTCTTTTTAACACTGACTGCAATTTAGAAGAAACACTTGCACCAGTTTTGCCTTACACAGCACTTATTAGCTTTTCAATTTTGTTTTATATTTCCCCCATAGATCCTTTTAATGGAAGTTCAGTCGTTATCTCAGCCTCCTGATGTATGCAGCTGAACAGGCCACATTTGAATCACTGAATGCATTATAAGAGTCACGTCTAGATAGGTAGTGCTTGGGTAGTATGGGACTAGCTTGGTCTTTGAGCCCGTGACTCCATAAATGCGCAATAGGTGTTCATCCACTGCCGGGTAAAAACACTTCCCCGCGAGAGGTTACTGGCCCTTTTGATCGTGTTAAATCACGCCCACTTGATATTTTTATGGGAGAGTGGCTGCATTGGTTTTTTATTGTTTATGTGTGCCTCATTGAGCCTTTATGTTTTATGTGTGGCCCATTAGTTTTTTAGTTTTTATATATGCCCGATTGCTCAAATCCGTGGTATTATTTTGTTGTGGGAAAGTGTCCCTGGGAGGATACCAGTGTGTGTGTTTTTTATAGGGAGTGTTCCCCATTGGTTTGAATTCCTGGGAATTGTTGCCTTTTTTATATTGAATCCATCGCTGCCCCATTCCATCGGTTGGTGACCTCGGCCCCTTAATAAAGGAATAGGCTACGAGTGGTGACTCATACCTGGCAACGGATTGGCGGCGTGACATGTCAAGACAGGAATAGGTCAAGGGGGTACGGGTACGTAACGACTAAAAGGGGGACAGAATTGCGCAATAGGGGTGCGTCTTCGACCAAAAGGGGATCAAAATTGAGCAAAAAAAGCACGTGTTTGACAAAAAGGGGAACAAAGCTGAGCAAAAGGGATGCGTGTTCAATCAAAAGGGGAATATGTTTAATCAATAGGGGAACATAATTGCACAATAGGGGTGCGTCTTTGATCAAAAGTGGAACAAAACTGAGCAAGAGGGGTGTATGTTTAACCAAAAGATGTGCGTGTTTGACCAAAAGGGAAACATAGTTGCTCAATGGGGGGTGCATGTCCGACCAAAATGGGAACAGGATTGAGGGATATGTGGACTACTCCCGCGTTTTGTCAGCCACTCTTTCCCCGTCCAAGCCTCCCTACGGATTGTCCACATATTCCAAAAGTGACCAATATTGGTGTATAATACTGCTGCTGGGGTTCCCTGTAATGTGCTTGCTAGAGGGTCCCTGAATACGGACTCAACACCGGTGATGGTTCGGTGACATGACACGTCGAGAGAGGAATAGTCCACGAGTGATTTCGTAAGCCTAATGATGTCATAATGTATGACTATGCCCCGGAACCAGTTTGGCGGCTAAACATGTTGATACAGGAGTTCAAGAGTGATGATATGAGAATGTATTTCAGGACGTATCCTATACAGTTTGGCACGTTGAGACAGAAGGAGACCCAGACCACGTGACATATATCGATGCTGATGGTGGGGGGGTGAATATATTGGGGTGTATCGATATAATCAATCTGTTCAGAAAGTGCACGTTAAATACCCCAAATATATTAAATTAAATTGAAATGAAAATGTAAACAGTTTCATCAAATGGATAATATGCCTGTTGAATATTCCATTATTCGCTATTTTTACTTAAAACTACTGCTCGTTGTTGGGTACCGTTCACTGGTTATTTTCTCCCCTATTTCCCCTCAATCTACTTTACGTGCCTGCATATTTCTTGGAATTCGCTACCCTCTTTACCCTCTTCCTTCCCCCCTAGTCAACCCTGTTACAGTTGGCATGTAGTACTCAAGAGACAGTGTGTGTGCGTCAAAAACCTCTCTCGGTCACATCTCGGTGATATTCTGTAGCCCTCGTTCCTAAGAAGAACAAATCAAATCCTCTGTGTTAATGATTTAGTGTGCGACCTTTTGTATTATAATATGTCACTCTTTGGGTTCTATTTTATATTTCATATGTACTCATAAAATGCGAGTGTTTAGGGGAGCTCCTCTATCAAATTAATTACAAAGAAGACCATCGTTCTCAGACTCAACTGTGTATCTCCAGCCGAAGACATCCATCAAAGGTAGGCTCCACAAACTCCAGTTTAAATATCAACGTTCAAATCCCGCCTCTGTTTTAGTGCTACTAAAACTGGTCCTCCGGAACTAAATTTAATTTTATATCATTTTAATTTTAATAAGCAGATAGCTCATACAATGCCCGTGACTATTCAAAAACTGCTGAGACTACTATATCTATAAAATTAAACTCTGTTTCTATTGGCGTATTATTTAATTTTAATTTGGCTAGAAAAAAATTGTTTGCTACGAGAACTGCAATAACTAATTACCTTTTCTCGATTCCTCTTCCATCCCACTTTAATTTGATATCCTATCCATAAAAAAATGACACTAACGCTGATTTTACTAGTGGTATAAAGTAATGAGAACCATCATCATCATCATCAAATGTTTACAGCCTGTGGCTGGGTCAGTTTAGTAAAACGCTTCCATCTTCCTCTATCCTTTCACAATTCTTCTCCTATCACTTGAACACTTTCTGTTATCGGCTCCTCCCATCTCTTTCTTGGCTTCCCTTGCGGTCTTTTTCCAACATACTTTATTGCCAACATTTTCTTTTGCATTCTTTCTTTTCTCATTCTCATTGCATGCCCATACCATCTCAGTCTTGCTCACTCTACTATCTCATGTACATGTGAGGCTCTTTTTTCTTGAAATTTTCGGGATTACTGATTTTAAAAAACTTCTGGTGCGATACGTAGAAAAGTAGTTGAATTTAATGGTAAATAATACAGCTTATTGTCATGTTTTGATTGAAAATGATTTGTTATCAAAATCCTTCCGCCATTTGCTATAAAAAAAATATAACTCATTTAATTTTCATGTATTTGAGGTATTTAACGTGCACTTTCTGAAGTGACTGAATATATCAGCTCAAGAGAATTTCTATGAGCTAGAGCGAAAGGGCAGATCAATTTTGCCGGGAGAGGTACTTTCCCATAACTTACGGGATTCTTTTACATGCCACTATCAACATGGGACTGACGGCTTTACTTTCCCTCTGAAGGAAGTTGTGCAACGGATTTTTATTACTCAAGAAAAATTCCTCAACCCTGGCTGGGTATTTATCACGAACATTGGGTCCTGAGGCGAGCACTTTACCCCCAAGACCACTGAGGTTGACAAGAATAGAACGAAGCACGTCATTTTACTACCTTCTAGACTCTCTAGCCAAAGGTTAGTAAAATAAAAGTCTGAATAAGTAAAAGATACTTGTCGCTGGCTATAATTATGTGCATTGCTTACAGATTTTATATTTAAAATATTAAGAAACTGACCTAATGTGGGATGGAAGAGGACACGAGAAAAAGCCAGTATGAAGTTTTTTATAGCAAAACATTTTTTGTAGCCAAAAAAATAAAATATTGGTCCAGTAGAAACATAAGGAGTTTAATTTTCTTTCCATGTCAACATTTCCTGAATATCTTTCATGAGCATGGCGGCATTATCAAACAAACTTTTTAAATGAAGAGAAAAAGTTGTCATTAAATTCTAGAACACCCTTGACATATAATTAATAAATCTTTTGGTCACCATGTGAAAAAATTAAATGCTATGTTAGTACTGAAGCAAAATTTATTCATTTTGGCCCCAAAAAAATGTGTTGCCATAAAAACTGGCTTTTTTCTCGCGTCACCACCCATCACACCTTAAATAAACATTTTTAATTAATCTATATACATTTCAGACAGCATTCATTTATTTAAGAATCAGAGACAAAATTAGTCAGGGACTCAAATCTTATTTTGTAGACTGTCTCCGAAAATAAAGAACAAAATCTCCTTGGCATATCCCCTCGCCCCTCCCGGCAACACATCGTATATAATTATAGCCAGGGCCGGATTTTGATGACATGTCATTTTTGTTTTGCTACATCAGAAATAATGAGCATGTGTATATAAATAACTGTGCATGATCCCCTAGTTTTATAAGATATTTTTAAAAGGTAATTCTTTGCTCATTTACCGCTATTTTGAATTTTTAGGTCTATTTTCTTGGTTTGCGTCATTTTTTGGCATTTATGTTGAGTAGTCCTATGGATTTTTTTATTTACCATCAATATTTTATAAACTTATATATTATACTCAATCATAAAAAATTTCATCGCACAGCTGTTGTTGGAGTGAAAAGATTTTTAAAAATGCGATATCTATCATAATGTATCGTTTAGTTTTTAAAGGCCTTTAATTGAATAGATTTTTATCTAGTTCCTATTTGTTAAGTGTTTGGTACAAAAAGGGATGAGGCTACTGGGGAGGGAATGAGATTGCATGATGATGAGTTAATACCCTGTACTCATCACAAGACATTGCTAGGATATTCACATTTCGTAGATTACTGTGGGCAAGACATGCAGCGCTAGTCTAGAAGAGTCTAGAAGAGTCTAGAAGAGTCTAGAACCATGTTCACGGTATTGACTGGCAAAACCAATGGGAAGAGACCATTGGGAAGACCTAGACGCAGATGGAAGCATAACACTTATAATGGACCTGAAAGAGATAGGGTGTAATGAGGTGGACTGGATAGAACTAGCTCAAGATAGGAATAGGGGGCGTACTTTTGTAAGAGCGGCAATGACCTTTCAAGTTCCAAATGCCATAGATCAAGTAAATATTTGTAAAGTACTCTATGGTATAGTGGTCAGAGTTCCTGGCTACAGGTTCATAGGTCCTGGGTTTGATCCCAAGCGCTTCCAAAATCTATCTGTGAAGCAGTGGTTCTGTAACGGGGTCAAATTCGGCCTCTTGAGGACAAATGAAGAGATAATTGAATAAATAAGTGAAGTACCAGCTCAGGTTTAGAAGACAGATATATACGTCCAAAAACCTCATAATGCGGACGACATGACAGCCTCTATCCGCAAATGTTGGCACTATAACTCTTGCGAGCTAACACCATGAAGATTCTTTTTAAAAGTGCGTGTTAATTTATTATTAGAAGTCATTATTTATTCTATTTATTTATTTTAAGTCCTGACCCTATTTATAGTAATTACTACGAGAGTGCACTGGTAGACTCGCCAGCGGGAGTGACTCGAGATATCATCAGTGCACTCTTGTAGCGATGATACACACTATTACCAATCCTGTAGTCTCATGAAAAATCGGTAGGAATGTGTGCTATATAATTGACAGTCGAGATCTATTTAATTTTTTAATTCTTATCTGACAGGTACAAAAGTGTATATATCTAATAATAGATTTTAAATTGAATGTTTTAAATCTTGAGATTTTTTTTTCAATCCGGCCCCTATGATAAAACAAGATTGACACGCCTAGTTTAAAGTATCACTTTCGCAATAGACTAGACTTGTGAAGACGGGGAGATCAGGGCTCGATCCCGGTCGGGTGTACTGACGGTGGTTTTCCCTAAAATGGCTTTCCACTCTCCCTCCACTCAAATGCAAGTACACTTCTTTTAAATTCAACCTTCTTAATCCCTAGCACATTAGTATAATTAGTATTTGGGCGTATAGCTCAAATGGGCAATAAGACGCAATGCTAAAAAAAATATCCATACTAACCGAACGATTTAAGAGACGCGGGGAAATATACATATTTTTTTAAATCAATACAACTACTATTAACGTGCCTCATACTGTTTGTCAAAAGGAAATTAAAAATGGTAGAATTCCTTATACATAAAATTTCCACCCCAATGTACAGTTTTTAAGGCGATTGGACGTTTTTATTAGGCGTGGAAATGCAGAGCCATGGGAACAAACCATTATCTTCAAGAATTTTTATTGTTTTGCAATTTTATTTTAGGAAACGATTTGTTCAAGAATAGAAGCATGTTGATTAAGTCATACTTTTTATATACACACCTCCTCTATAATTTTAACTGTAATCAAATATCAATAATGTTGACATTTTTTAATAGAAAATTGCCGGCTCCATAACAAAAAAATAAAAAATGTAACAGTTAATAAATATTGATACATTATCTTAGAAGAGATGTTGAAAATATTAACATAAAAATTTCACTCGTTCTCGAGAAAACTGATATTTCCAAACGTATGATTTTCCCGCAAGACCTGGGCTCGATCCCGGTCGGGTGTACTGACGGTGGTTTTCCCTAAAATGGCTTTCCACTCTCCCTCCACTCAAATGCAAGTACACTTCTTTTAAATTCAACCTTCTTAATCCCTAGCACATTAGTATAATTAGTATTTGGGCGTATAGCTCAAATGGGCAATAAGACGCAATGCTAAAAAAAATATCCATACTAACCGAACGATTTAAGAGACGCGGGGAAATATACATATTTTTTTAAATCAATACAACTACTATTAACGTGCCTCATACTGTTTGTCAAAAGGAAATTAAAAATGGTAGAATTCCTTATACATAAAATTTCCACCCCAATGTACAGTTTTTAAGGCGATTGGACGTTTTTATTAGGCGTGGAAATGCAGAGCCATGGGAACAAACCATTATCTTCAAGAATTTTTATTGTTTTGCAATTTTATTTTAGGAAACGATTTGTTCAAGAATAGAAGCATGTTGATTAAGTCATACTTTTTATATACACACCTCCTCTATAATTTTAACTGTAATCAAATATCAATAATGTTGACATTTTTTAATAGAAAATTGCCGGCTCCATAACAAAAAAATAAAAAATGTAACAGTTAATAAATATTGATACATTATCTTAGAAGAGATGTTGAAAATATTAACATAAAAATTTCACTCGTTCTCGAGAAAACTGATATTTCCAAACGTATGATTTTCCCGCAAGACCTGTCCGGTAGCTATACGCCATTTACTGTGCCCGTGATCCATCTGTTCTTGTTGGAGCGGAAGGATACTTTGGTCGATTGTGAAGCCATGCCACGCCTTTCACCATCCCACAAAATAGGTTTTAGACTTACACTCGATAGGGCCAAGGGCCTTGAGGACTTTTCCCATTGTGGATAGTGTACGTTAAAAAAAATACACGCCTTATGAATAAGAAAAGAAAAAAAACGGTAAAAATTATTACAATTGGCGTCTGTGCAATTATCTTAAAGAAGTGTAGGCCAAACTGTGGTAGATGTTCCCCAAGGGGTACGCGAAGGATTTCAGGAAGCGCGTGACATTTCACTAAATTTTACTAGTCATAAAATTTGTATTGATAGAAGTAGTATGATAAACAAACTAACGCAGATTTTGACGTGATGCTGTGACCTTTGATAACCCCTGCAGGTTTAGTAAAATGTAGAACGACTGTTTATACTTTATAAGATAATAGATATTTGTTTTTCCTTTTTTTTATGAAGATCTAAAAGGGGTAAGTTCGTTAGGTCATGGCCTGTAAAGTAATACATGATTGGTGAAAGTTTGGAAACATTTTGTTAGAGGAAATATTGGGATTTCCTTTCATATTTGCGTGAAGACTGGAAAACCATTTAGAAAAATCCCCCTCGGTACACTCGGCCGGGGTTTGGAACCCCAACCTTTCCGTCACCGGAAAAACGGAATAGATGGGCCTGGCAATTAGTCCGCATGCCCACCGTTGGGGTTTAAGTAATATACAATTATAAGATAATATACTGAATATGTGTCGATCTCATAAGCCAAATTTGAAAACCAAGCCTATTGCTATGACTAATTCATAAGTATTAAATTTAAATATTAAAAGTGACCCTAAAATTCCATATTGTAAATACAAATAGGTTACCTACAAAAATTATAGCTTCAATAAAATAAATAAAAAGTTTTAACCATCCTTAATAAATAGTTCAAGTATAACACAATTGTATGTATATATTATAATATTATTTTTTAATACAAAGAATGAATATGCAAAAGAAACTATAATAAATATTAACACCAAATTAAGTAACGGGCTGTGAAATATACTACTATACTATTAAATGTATCGATTAAGGCCATAAATAATTTATGTTTAAAGCTCATTTAAATATAATTATAAGAATCACCTTTGTCTTATTTTTTTACTTAACAGACGCCTTTATGATTCATTATGTTTGAAAGTCAAGACACTTTACATCCATTACTGTTTCCAGCCTATGGTCCGGATCAATTTTTTATTCAAGCCATATATTTTCCACTACCAGCTGGCTAGGCTGTCGTAGCTTTATATGGCTTATAATCTAACTTAAGACTAGGACAGCACAACATCCAGTCCTCGACCATTAATTTATCAATGTGAAAGGGTAAACCCATATTTCATTGATATATTTTTCTGCCATGCCGGGAATCGAGCCCGGGACCCTTAACTCAGTAGACAAACACGCTACCCACTGAGTTAAGGTAATAGTCAAGACACTGATTTCCTGAAAGTTGAAACACTAGTTAATGCATAAGAGAATCGAAACCTGAAACCTTTTATTGCTAAACGACCAGCTCCTAAGGTGAACCATTTAGCGAGTTCAGTCAACAAAAATGTAATAATAAATAGTCTAAGGCGTTGCTCTTTCGTTAGAATGGTCTGCTGAGTACAGCGAGATCGGGGTTTGAATCCCGGTCTGGTCTACTAAGGGTGGTTTCTCCTAAATAGTTTCCTTCCCTCCAACAACGCAAATGCGGGTATTATACTACTATAAAGCCACACTCACTGACGTCTACCCACTTCCAGTTGAACTAGAAACTTGAAATTTGGCGAACTTTACTTCTAGCCTTTAGCCAACGGTAAAATTCCAAAAAGTTAAAAAAAAAATTTAACCCCCGAAAAAAACTCAAAATGGTGGAGCAACTTTAAAGTCGGTGTGGGCCTTTCTTTGGAGGTCTCTTGTGGCTAAACGGTAAGACCTATCAAAAAACGGATTGCATCAGCCGCTACGGATTTGGCGAGATAGAGGTAGAATTTTTGATTTTAGGTTAATTTTACACATTTTCCACATATATTTTAATTTTCCGACACACTTATGGGAGACCTAGAATCATAAAATTTGTCAGGCATATTGTAAAATCCAATTTCCACAAGCGTGCCAAATTTGATGACTGGGGGTTTAGGGGTGGAGCTCCCAACAAGCAAGGCGAGTATTACCTCTAAAAAGCTTCCTTCTTCATCCCTAACCCATAAGAGTAATAACTCTCATACTTGTGTATAACCTGAACGGATGGTAAGATGCGGTGATAAAAAAATGTATATAATAATACATAGGTGTACTCCTACAAAGTAATATTTTATGGCAAGCGACAAAGACTTCAAAAACACATTTATAATATTCGAATTTATTCAAGTAGTATTTTGGTCAAGTAAATAAAAGACACATTCATTCACCCATTCTCAGACTAAATCATGTATCTCAACGGGTGTGTGGCGACATTTTCAACGTTATGTTATTGTTTATAAAAAACGCCTTGGTGGGGTAGTTAGCTAACGCGCTAGTTTTATTGTGAGCTAGACTGCCGAGGATGCGAATTTCGAAGTTTGAATCTCGATCGGGTGGGTTTCCCTAAACAGTTTTCCACTCTCTCTCAACGCAGATGCGGGTTCATTTCTCCTATATTCTAACTTCCCAGCTCCTAACCCATTGGTGTGATTAGAACTTAAGCGTATAACACGAACGGGTAGTAAGACGCGGTGCTAAATATAAGTTTATAAAAAAAAGTAGTTTAATCAGTTTTGTAAAGAAATTAGATAAAAATATTTGAAAACTCTAATATAATCTTACTACTTGCCCGAGATAGCTGCATAATTATTTAAATTATTGATTTAGAGATTAGGAAGGTAGAATTTACATGAAACATTCTTTAATTTGCTCAGAGGGAGAGTAAAGCTAAAAAGAAAATGCTAAATTAGCGTCTAACCAGCAGTGACAACAATTTAAATACACCAATTCTGATGACATAGCTCGGTGAACCGTGATTATATACTTTCCAGATAATGTAGTGTCTTACAACATGGGTTGGCAACAGATCGATCGTGATCGACTGGTCGATATATCGCAGCAATTTTCGGTTGATCGCGTAAGAAAACTACATCGTCACGATAAGGCAAGATTAACTTGAATTATTTCACTATGGTACAGCTTATAAGATAGGAGCATAGTATAATCCGTCAAGGTAAGACCTTTCAGGGTAGATGGAGTGTACATTTTATTTATTTTACGTATTTTCTATAAAGGCAGGGGCATAATTATTAGACAAAATATTGAATTTAAGCAATAAATACTAGATGTATAGAATACAAAATTAAAAGTAGAGTGGAGAAACGAAGGGTGAACGCGGGACCTTTGATTACTGTAAAAGTCGATCAGGGCCGAAAAAAAGGTTGCCGGCCCCTGGTTTACAATCAGTGGAGGTGGAACAGCATTTATGTGGGTGGGTAGGAGATAAACTATCAAAATGGTTTTCTGAAAGGTTTAGCCACCAAAGTTAAATTAAGGTCGAGGAGCCCTCTACCAGTAAATATTTCAATTGGATGCCCCTAGAAGATATTTAGAATGGTCCTCAACGGGTTTTTTTTAATGAATCTCCTCTACAAACTATTTGAAATCGTCCTCCCCTGTAAATGTTTTGAAATTTAGAATCTCCTAAAAATATTTGGAGTTGTCCTCCTTCGGCAAATTTTTAAAAACTGAATGCACTTAGAAACTCATGTATTTCAATTTGTTGTCTTTTTTTCTCCTAATGCTGTCACTTTCAATGTTTGTTATTGAAATTAACATTGTCTAAGACAATCTGATAATTTAATCAATCTTTCTTCTTTAAAATTTAGACATTAAAATATCTACAATTTAATTTGAGCTATTCTTAATGTTTAACATTTTTTTATTTTTAAATAGGCTTACTCATAAAAAAACATGAATAAGAGGTGACACACAAGATTATTTCAAAATCCAGCTGCTCCTCGAGTGGCATACTGGTTGGAAAAGTTTCGCTATTCCTGCTCAAGCTATTTAAAGTGGTCCTACCAAAGCAATTTTTGAAATTTGGATGCCTCTGGAAGCTACTTAGAGTGATCCTCAGCTGGATATACTTTTAAATTAGATGCCTCTAGAAGCCATTTGGAGTTGTCTTCCAGAATTTTTTTAAAAATTGAACAGCCCTAAAAAGATTTGGAGTGGTCCTCGCCTGGAGATTATTTGAAAATTTATATTCTTCTAAAAACGACTTGGAGTCGTGTACTTTACAATTTTGTGCTCTAACTCTAAATAAATTGATTGGCCTCCTTTTTCGGCGTGCTGCGGCGGTTCCTCTCAAAGTGTTTCCACGAACCGGCTGATAGTGCCGCTGTCTCAGCGGTACCTTTGATACAATTTTTTTTTTTTTGCCAATTTGTTATTG
The DNA here is from genome assembly GCA_902151455.1 of Timema bartmani. NCBI lineage: Eukaryota > Metazoa > Arthropoda > Insecta > Phasmatodea > Timematidae > Timema > Timema bartmani. The sequence goes on along the minus strand of CABFWB010000153.1, from coordinate 163,472 downwards.
CTTTGACCAATTTAGTCAGTTACTCTTGAGAAACGCTGAAATTCAGAAGTCTTTTGTGATTGTGGTGAGTGCCAGTTTGTGTTTTAATGAGGTAGTTAAGTAGAATACTAGGTGTATAAGTTTCAATTTTGGACATAATATAAAAAATGTGATGTGATCCAGGAAAAGGTACTTTAAAAGAGTTTGGCCAGACTGACAAGCGAGCGTGCGCGCGAGGGACTGATAGACTGCCAGTTCTATCTTTCAAGCGAGTCGCTCGGGTCGCTCGCGCGCTGTTCTAGTCTGACCACCTCTCATTACAACACATGTGTTATATTTTATTTCTCAGTCGCTCACTCGCTCACCCAGTCTGGCCGTACACAAAAAGTTGCTTATTTTTTTACCTTTCCTCAGACATTCTATGATGTAATTTACATGGGTTTATGGGGGCCCCCACACTGTATGCCTCTCCGAGGCCCCCACATAATGTAAGTCTGGCCCTCCCTTATTACCTTATGTTAAATTTCTCTCGTGACTATATCACATTCGCATGTTGGTTCAGGACCCCATTGTTCCACTTTTCGGCAGGATAAAAGGTCTGTCGGATAACTAATCCTTTGAAATATTTTAAACATATTTTAATTACACTTTTATTTGTGTAGTCTGAATTTGTTGTTGTTGTGTTGTTGTTGTTGTTTGTTGTTGTTGTTGTTGTTGTTGTATATATAGTACAAGGCAAGGAGAAAGGAAGTGAAAGGTTATGTTTCAAGAAAACACACCAGCATTTGTCTAAAGAGAGGAGGCTAAAACATACTGTGGGGGAATATATTATAAACATAGACTTGAGTTTTTAGTCGGAAGCGGTAACAACTACGCCAACTCTGCCATTGTATTGAATTTTATGCTGCACTAGTGGACACGCGGTTTGAATGCAAAGCTAATCTATTTTGATTTTTCGATGACGGGGAGGTGGGGGTTCGAATCTCGGCCGGGTGGAATGAGTTTTTTAAAAATAGTTTCAAACTCTTCATTTACGCAAGTGCGGCAAAAATAACCTTTAAAATATAGCTTACTTACCTCACTCCTATCCCAATAGGCGGGTGCGGGTTAAAGTGCAGTTGTTTTCACACGTGTTGGGTTTTAACTGCCACCGTCGTTAGAGGCGAGTGTCATTTTCAAGTTTCAGCTACAATTCTGTAGCCAGTTCGAATTTTCTAGTGAGTGAAAATAGAGATAATGGGTGCACTGATTCTTGCAGAAAATAGCAGAATTTTGAGCATTCTCACACTTGTACTATGAATTGAGGGGGGGCGATGCAAAGTTTGTTATTTTTTCTTTTTTCGCATGTATAATATTCTTGAAATCCTGATGTAGTTCAAGGAACACACCTCACCATGTCTCGGTTGCTATTGTTAGCGATTTGTATTCCTCTAGAGCAGTGGTTCTCAAAGGGTGTGACACGGGACACTAGTGCACCGCGAGATTGACTAGGTATGCCGCAAGATTTTGGTCGTTATTTGACTGAAAATTAAAAAAATTATATACTAAATAAAAATATTGTAATAGGAAAAATAAAAGAGGAAAAAAATATGAGCAATTGAAATATATTTATAATTTATAATAGTTTAAACAATAAATAGTTCAGCGTAGGAATTGTTTTCTGAAAGGCCTTTTTCCCTACCAGAAAGCTATTATTATAGTAGGATTTTAGTAGTAAAAAAGACCTTTCATGGGGTAATTCCTACCGTGAATGCAGAATACTAATATCTCGATCTAATGTGACACATGGGCTTATCTTTTCTTGCACAAAACCTCTATTCTTGGACCTATATAATTATGATAAACAGACCCCCATTTCCTGTTCAATGGAAATAAGTCATTCTCGTTTCTTATTCTTTAAATTTGTAAGTGCCGAAAATCCCAGTTCACAAAAGTATGGAGTATAAAATGGCAACAGCGTTCTTTCAGTACATTCTTATACTGCTGGATACTCCTTCTTTGTTAACATCCAAAAATTAGCAAGTGGTTCTCCATATTTCAGATGTATGGTGCAATCTGCCTGCAGTTCAGCGAGTTATTCGACTTTTTCCAGAGTGAGTTGGGTTGTTGCTTCAAGCGATACTGAATACGGATTGCCTATCCAGACATATTCGTTGATGGTGAAAGAAGGGAAGTACTGATTCATTTTATCTTCAAGAACTGACAAATGTTCCAAGATCAATCTCCATGTAATTTCTCCTTGAGGATCTACTTCAGCTGTAGAAGGAAACATTTTCATCTGCTTCTTTTCCATTTGTAGTTTCCACAGGATAAGATTATTTAAGTAACCATTAAGTTTGTCACTGGAGGTTGACATATTTTCTTCTTTGCCTTTCATATTTGCATTCAGTATATTTAAATGGCTAAAAATATCAGCCAAGTAAACTAGCTTGGCACACCACTCATCATCATTTAATTGGGAAATAAATTCCGGGTTTTCAGGAGTAAAGAGGTTAAGTAACTCTTTTTTAAGTTCATAAAATCTTGTGAGAACTTTTTACCTTGACAGCCAACGAATATTGGTGCGTAGAACTAATGTGTCGTGGCGAGAGCCAGCTTCAAGACGCATGTTTGAGAAGTCGTGTTTTTAAAGCTTGTGATTTAACGTAGTTGACCATCTTAATAACGGAGTCCAAAGAACCTTTAAGTTCGGCTGGGAGAGTTTTTGCCACTAGAGCCTCACGATGTATGAAGCAATGAGTGGAGCCTACGTTCGGAAATTCATGTTTTAGTCCCGCAATTAAACCTTTGAATCTTCCAGTCATTGCTGGTGCATCATCTGTATAGACAGAAACACATTTTTTTCCAGTATAGTCCATTGTTTTCTAAGGTATTAGAGATGGAGTTGAATAAATCTAATCCTGTTGACATGTTAAGTAATTTTGTGCACGACAAAAATTGTTCAATGATTTAATCATTGTCAACAAATTTGATGTAGCTCAATACAAGACATTTTTGGCTGATGTCCATTGACTCATCCAGCTGCAGTGCGAATATTCGCCCATCGCTCAATTTTTCAGATACTTTTTCACAACATCTGAAGACATGTTATCAATACGTTATACGACGAGAAATTGTATAGTTTGACAATGGTACTAAAAATACTTCTTTCTCGGCTGCGTCTCCTAAAATTGATTTAACAATTTGTTTGCATGCAGGCAAAATCAAATCCTCAGCAGTGGTGTGAGGCTACATCTTCCTTGCTACTATCTCAGCCCCTTTATAGCTGGCTAGTTGGCTTTTTCAGCTATAGTTGCTCTTTTTTTCCATAGATTTTGATTGTTTTACACCAGATGATAATAAACGGCTAAAGTAGTTCTTGTCTTTTCCAGTCAAATGACTGTGTTTTTTATTTAAATGTATTTTTAATTTACTCGGAACCATGCTCTCATTACTAAGTTTTCCCCCCACACACCACACATTCAGGAATCGGACAGTTATCGGGACCAGCATACGTGAATCCAAAGTTCAGGTAACCGCCGTTGTACTTGCAAGTTGTACCAAGTAACTGTACTGCCTGTGGATCAGATTGCATGGAACTCACACTTGCAACTTGTTCGTTTTCATGTTCATGTATACTTTGATATTCCACAGATGCATTAGTGATTTATTTCTGTTTTAACCAAAACTTATCTATTTTAATAAAAAGACCCTACCAGAAATAAACATAAAATTTAAATACAACACGTATTCATTAATTTCAAAACCCATCAAACATCCAGAAGACAACTCTCACAATACACTCAAAGAGAATGGTTGTGTTATTGGGGCTAGCAGCGCATGCGCGTCTGACGTCAGTTCGAGGTATTGCCAACCTAAACGATCGGTGTGCTTCATCTCTGTATTTTCGAGGAGGATGTGTTAAAACCTATTTAAGAACTACCACCCTCAGTGAACCTAACCAGGATTTGAACCCTGACCTCTCAGTTACCAGAAAACCAGATCAAATTAGGTTAACTACTTAACCCACGTGCCCACAAATGAGTGTGCGTTTTATTTTAAGTGATAAGAGAATCTATTAAACTCAATTTCTATTTGGCGCTTATTTTTATAAATCAACTATTTGCAATGATAGACTAAGAATATAAGGCGTAAGACTCGAATCTCACTTTATCGCGGTTAAGAGGGGGGTTGAGGTTCAGATCCTGTCCGAATCAACTGTGATTTTAAATTTGGTTTATCTATCCTTTCTCAAGGATGTAAAGTCGTCAGTCGCATGATTGTTGCATTTGAAAGATCCCTGGAAGATATGTGATAATACTTTTCTAGCAAAATTGGTTAGCTCTTTCTCGCTCGCTCGTATAAACCCATGGGGTGGGCGAGAAGACCAGGGTTTGATAACCCGTTCCACCTGAAATTAATTTATCACAGAAACAACAATAAAGAATAGCCGGAACTTCGCGAAGCTTTGTTGTGGCTCTATAGCCAACATCGGGAGTTTAAGGAATTAGATATAATAATAAAATGCTTTCTTTACGATTACATCTCGTCGAAGCTTCCTTCCTCACTTCTTTCCCGTATATTAAGAAGAGTAACTTCCGTCCATCCTATACTCATATTTACACTGATGGGGTCGGGATGAGGAGGGTAGCATTTAGAGGAATATATCCACAGCTACTTAAAGGGAGAGTGGTTAGTCATTTTCTAGAGAAAAAAAACCAAACCAGCTCAGTACACTCAGCCGGGATTCAAACAACGACCTCCTAGTCACCACCAAACCAGACTACATGGGACTGACTCCTTTGTCAGTTTGCCCATTCAACTGGCTGGTAAATATCTGTTCAAAAAAATTGAAAGTTATATTAGATTGCCTGGTATATTAAAGAACCAAACAAATATACATTATAATAATTATTAATTTACCGTTATATTGTTCGGTGTTGAGCACGGCCTTCAATCCAGTAAATAGATCTGTCATCCATTCCATCTTAGTTTTTTCAAAAACAAGAATTGACAACTCAATATTCGATATCACTTGGCGCTACTACACAAAACTACTCTTGGATTACCACTTCTGTGGTTTTATATGACAGCTAGCAGAAGCGAGCAGATGGTATCAGTAATGCCAACATTGTCTAAAAGTAACTTTTGTCAACATATTGGAAATAATTATTATTTACTAATTACTACTATTATTATTATCAGTAAAAATATTATCAATCACTTTTAACAATACTTCCCCAAAGATTACAGTATAATTTTATTTTCCATAATCAAATTTAAGAAAAAAAAGTCGAGTAAATGCATTCTAGTTTTTCTTTTAACTCTTGTGGCAATTAGAGGTTAAATAGAGCGTTAAATTTTACATTTAATGGTATTATATTAAGTTATTAATATTTATGTAACTGCCCTCATATATCTTTAATATAAATAAATTGTTTGTGATAGTAAAGAGGAAAAAACATACAAAATGTTTGTGCAATAATATAAAGTTTAAATTTAGTAAACAAGCGTATTTATACCCTTCACTGCCTAACCGGCAACAGGGTCCTCTTTTTTCCACGTCATCAACCGGTTTCTATTCAGTGGCCATATTTGTTTACACCATATAAGGCCACTTTTAACGTTCTCTTGCTTTTAATAATTGATTAGAATTAAACAGCAAAAGAAAACTT
>CABFWB010000153.1:43092-155252 GCA_902151455.1 Timema bartmani | reverse complement strand
CACGTTTATAATGTTATTAATAATACTATTAACAAATAGTTATTTGTAAAATAACAAAAAAAAATTACTAAAACTTATTTATATATAATAATAAAAACTAATATGGGATTAAATGCAAAATTTAAAAAAAATTAATATCATGGAAAAAATTAATAATTATTACTAGCCCTAACATCAACATATCAAGGTCAACAATAAATTAAAAATAAATATAAATATATATAAATAAAAAATAAATAAAACAGTCTTATATGTTTCTTGTATAGACCTCAATTTTTGCTGTCAGAGGTGACAGCTGATAAACATATGTTTTTGCAGATCATATGGTTCGGCGGAAGGATACATAATTTGATATGGTTATTTTTCAAAGCTGTCTGCTGTCAGCTGTGAGCTGTCAGTCAGCACCACAGAAGCTATGTGGGACCTATACACTGTACATGGTTCAAGCTGGAACACAAGAGGTAAGGTGTAAGGTGTTTTTTAGTGGATGTGCTGCTACCTAGATAAATATGCTAGCACTTTTGTTGTATTAAATAGTGGTTTCGCTGGCTCACCATTCTATTTATAGGCGTGCAATAATAATTAATATTATTATTAATTTCATTTTTATTTATTTTGTACTATAACAGTTGTTTCGCTAATCCATCTCAATTGAACAAGTTTCATTTATTGATATGTTTCAGAATAAATGTAATAAAATAAATTATTACCATAAAATAAATATTGGTTTTCTCCAAATTTGTTTCACTGTTGAAACCTATACATTTAAAGTGAGGGGCACTGCTAATTGCAAGTATCAGGGCCACCCTTAGGGGTGTGCAAACGATGCAGCTGCACAGGGTACCACACTTGTTTGGGTGACAGAAGGAAAAAACAAGTTTGGGTGGGAAATATTTGCTTTCGCACTCGTGTAGTTCTCTACAAGTGATCTAGCAAATATTGTTAGAGAGTAAATACAAATGAATACATAATCATGTGATTTGATTTATTTAACTACAATGATTTACATTTGTTTGATTGTGGTCTGTCTGTATCACGATAAATTAATAAAGTGTTAACTGATTTAATTGAAACTTGGCATAGTTGTTCTTTAAATCTTTATACTGACTAATTTCATTGAGAAAGAAAATTTAACGAATTTTTGGGGAGAAATCAACCCTCAAGTGTAAAAAAAACCATGGCTTCCAGCGTTAATTATTTTAGGGCATTTCCTGATATCTTATACGGCTGAAAATTGGTGTACTTGTATAGGTGCAAACTACTGTATTAACATTAAACAAAAATTAAATTTGTAACTATTTTTGGGGGGCAAGGGATGTAAGGCAGGCAGCTGGAGGGGCCCCACAAGCCCACAAACAAAGTTTACCCAGGTACCCACGTCTTCTAATGGCAACCCTGGCAAATTATTAAATACCAATATTTTACGAAATCTTAATTACATTCATAATACCCATATATTACAAATTTATAGCAATTTTAATAAGTAATTTCAGTAAATTATACCTACCCCACCAGTGTAATTAAATGAGAAAAACCTTTAAGGGTAGAATATACTGTGGGGAAAATATATATATATATAATCTTAATCAAGGGGGAACAGTGGTCTTAAACAAAAACTGGGGTCAGATCATGCAAAGTATTAAAAACCATTGAAGGAATATCAACCCTTTAATCTTCAAGCGCAAAAAAGATTAATGTAATGAGTATAGCCTGAACATGTTGTAAGACGCAGCGATAAAAAAAAAAGGGAAAAAAAGAAGGATTGATGTAGATTTTTGACGAACATATTGGTTGATTATGTTAACAAATGGTTATTCTTAATCCTTAGCGATTCAAAATCAAGTGAATATAGCAACTCAAATTCCTGCCCTATATTGAACAGTCTATGACTTAAATTTCCACAACTTTCAAGGCTAATGTTAGATAGCAAATTATTAATTATTATTCCTTTGGGTGTTGAGTTAATTTTCAAGTGTGATTACAAGGTTTAAACATTTGTCAAATTTAATTTAAAATACAGTCTCAGAACAACACAGCACATGCTAGTATATATTTACTATCAGGGTCTGACTATTTAGCTCTTCCAACGAGCAGCTTAATCTTGGATCTGTGCCTAATCTGCTTGGTTCCGATGACATAATCCGTTGAATCTAAAAGCCCATGTATTGAAAAGTTTTCTCTGTACATTTTAAACAATTAATAATGTCAAAAGCATGTCAATGTTAGCTGTGTACGGAGATAGGAGCTCGTGGGGACATGTGTATGGAAGTAGGAACTCATGAGGGGGAAACCAAAAGAAATAGTAATGTATCAATAACTATCCTTCCTTAAAAATAAAGATGTCAATAAGAATGCATACGAAAAGATCAAATTAATGTCTGAATAGCCTTAGATTGTTTCATTTATTTCTTTGTTAAAATCTGTTTTTCGCTTCTTTTTTTCCGCCCTTACATAATAATTTACATGTATTGAAAATTTGTAACTACAATAATTCAGAATGAAATCTTAAGATTAGTCTAATTAAATTTCAAGTCATGATGTTATTTGATAATCTTCTTTACATGAAACGTGCCTGCTTTACCTTGACTACTTTTGCTATTTTTCATATGTGTATATATATATATATATGAAAAATAGCAAAAGTATATATATATATATATACTACTAAATATAATCATTGAAACATAAAAATGTAAGTATACTCAATTTATTTAAAGTAAAAACGGATAAAATAATTGATTTTCACAAAAATTGTGTCGAATATATTTTATTACATTTTAGAGAAAAATAAACAAAATATATATATTTTATAACCCTTTTTTTTAAACTGAAGACATCATTTTTTTAATAAGCGCGCAAATTTCTAGGTCACGTCGCAAATTATTGATGATTTTCATAAAATTTTGTATTTAAAACTATCATAATCATACTTGAAATAAATAATATGAATTTAAAATATTTTTGTGTAAAGATAACTTTAGATGAAACAACATTCACACAAAAATAGATTGGTTCAAAACCCACCTTAATTATTTTGATTCGACCTTTTTATTTTATTTTTTATTTATTTAAGGTATTTAACGTACACTTTTTGAACCAACATTGATTCAACTTCACTAGGCAATCAAAAAACCAGCAAAAGGACATCTAGATTTTCATTCAAAGGTGGGCTGCGATAAATCACGTCATAGTTGATAGTCTCAAGATTTGGCATTTTAAAATATGCTTAGCGTGTCTAAATGAATATTTAAGATGGGGTGCTAGTGAGCGTGAGCTTAGGGCAGTATTTTCGAAGTTTTTATAGCATAAACATTTATTTGGCCAAAATAAATAAAATATTTATTCTATAGAAACATAGTGTTTAGTTTTCCGCACATGTCTAATCTCAACAGTTCTTGAATATCTGTCAAGGGTGTCCTGGAATTTAGTGACAACTTTTTCTCTGCATTTAAAAAGTTTTCACCAAATGCCATTATGCTTGTGAGAGATATTCAAGAACTCTTGAGATTAGCATGTGCTGAAAGCAAAACTCTATGTTTCTATAGAAGAAATATTTGATATATTTTTGCCAAAAAATGTTAATGCTATAAAAACTGCAAAATTAATGCACTAAACTGGCGCTCACTAGCACCCCACCTTAAGCATAAAATCTAAAGCACTTATTCGTTTTATATTCATGCATAACGCTATATAATAGCAAGGATTAACTAATAGAATGTGAAACATATAAATAAACGAAATACTAAGAAGCAAACATATTATAATTATTTAAAAAAACGTTTTAATTTTAAAAGAAACAAGATTTTTATACAGTAAGACTTATGTCCTGAATATTTGACGGTATACACGTCTCGTACACCATTTTTAATAAAAACGTTCAGAGTCGACATCCACTATACATAAAGTTTATTTATCTTTTCTTTGCATGCGCTATGCAGGGAGTAGTGCATAGACAACCCTTGGACCTGAAAAGTATCAGCCAATGAGAACGTGAGAAGAAGCTTTGGTCAATTAAAGGCCAACAAACGTAACGCATCTTCTATTTATATTTGAAATTCCTTATGACAAACAATAACCTTTATTGTTTGTCATTGAAAAATTTTCTTATTACTTTATTGTATCTGACTACGATTATAAGTGTGATTGAAAATAAAGGAGAAATATTAAATTCTTGATTAATTTTTATTATTTTAGCGCCGCGTTCTACTACTAGTTTACCTTCTAGGCTTATACGCCCTTTGATTCTGTTGCTTAGGAGTAGGTCTATCATACTATTGTTTAACATGATGGTCTTGTATCCCGTAAAGCCGGTAGCATCTCTAATCTCACCAATAAACATCTCCACATCTAAACTCTCAAAGTATTGTCAGCATGACCTTTTATGATAACCAATAATTTACTTAAGTATTAAACTTACAGTACGTGCAAAAATACTTGGAAAATATGTTGTGTTCGTTTTTATCTTATTAGTTTTCTTTTATCGCCGCGTCTTAATGCGTAAACAGATTTACGCATGATAATTACCATAAAGGGTTAAGGATGAGGAAGGAAGCATTATAGACGTAATCTATCCACATTTGCGTGGGAGAAAAGTGGGAAACCATTTAGGAAAACCACCCTCAGAAGACCCGACCTGGAATCGAACCCCGATCCTCCCATCATCTGCAAACTAATCTAACACAAGAGTGGTACTTTAGACCGTTCGGCCACTAAAGGGGGTCCTACTAAGTTAAGTGGTTCTACTGGCGTGCGAAAATACTTGGTTAGTGTGTCTTCGTTTTTATTTAGCTAAACGATTCTACTTACGTGAGAGAATACTTGGAAAATGTGTTTTCATATTTACAAACTTGATTAAATGATTCTACTGACATAGAGAAGAAACTTTAAAAATGTGTTTTTGTCTTTCCTAAGTTAAATGATTCTACTGCTGCGAAAAAGTAATTGAAACTATATTTTAATCTTTATGATTAAACTAATGTGTGAAAATACTTGGGAAATCTGTATTGGTCTTTCCTTATCTAGTTAAATAATTCTACTGACGTGCGAAAATACTTATAAAATGTGTTTTCAGAGTTCCTTATTTTTTTTAAATAAAGTATAGAACTAGTCTTCTTGAAAGAAGAGGGTGAGCCGAGTATTAGTGATGCCGTATTTTAAAATAAATTATCTTATGTAATAAAACAAATGCAAGTACTTAGCCCTCGGAGTCAGACTAAAACAAGGATTAATAACATAGTGTAGCAGCAGTACTACTGACGCGCTGCTAAACAGCCTCGTGTAGAGTAACCTCGATGCGTTTCTATCTAGGTTATTCTACCCTCGTGGAAATGGGTCCTATACCTCTATGATAGCTAGTTTCCGTGTTTGGTTAGTTTTATGTTTGAATGTTGGCAACATCAAACTTTAAAGTTTAAACACATGAGTAACTAGAGATATAGAATCTCTATCAAACAAATATGGCCAGATATATAAGGCATGTGAGGTCTAAACTATTTAGTTTTCAGAACCAATATCTGATGGGATTTGAAAATGTATCAAGTAATAATATCAAAGGTTTGTGGATACCATGTTATTAACATTTGTTTTTTTCATTTGAGATGGTTTATATTTTGGTCCGCTGGTAGGACGTCTGCAACTGGCCGGTGGGCATAGGTTGGCCTGCAGTTAAATATATATTATTATAACTATCATAACTTCAAATATTATATTCGCTATCTTTTATATTCCAGATACATTTAAGTATAAGAACAACCCATATAGGAATGGTTGATGAGTTTGTTAAAAATGTTGCCGATTTTGGTTCTTTTATTTCTGTTCCCACTTATAAACGCCACTAATCATCTTTAGGTCATCACTCTTGAGTTTGGCTTGCTGCAGCTCTCCACTTTTGCCTATCCTGGGTTTAAAAAAAATATTTGTACTTTCTGCTAACATCGTTCGTTATCCGATTTATGTCTCAGCCTATTACAGTATTGGTCCCATTCTTGAATTTCAACCTTCCCCATCCTTAACCATGCACGTTAAAGTATCATGTCTTAGTAGCCTATATATATCTTTCCATGTTAGCTCTTCTTTGTTCTATAGCTTTCCAATGTTTTATTTGTAAACATAAAATGTAGGTAACTAAACGCAACATTGTAAAAAGTTGTTTGAATTCCAAAGTAAAAGTAGGCCTACTAGTAGGTAGCCAAAACCTACCTAATATTCCCCCAATTTCTGATATGCTTGACCAAGCATTTTCTTTTCTCAAGGTGTCCTTTAATTCTTTTAATTTTTTATTAAATACAACAGGCATTTGCTGAACACAATCATTTAAAAGCAAATCCATATAATCGCTTGTATCCATATCAATTATGAAAAAATTCAATCACACCAGTAAGAAAGATACAAAGTAAACCATATAATATAATAAAAGGTCTGTTGAACCTACAAAAGCGACGCCACTATTTCTGAGAACTCGATATTTCCCAGAAGCTGCTCTTCTCGGGGTGTTTCGAATTTTAGTAAAATGTTTATGTAATAGTGCCACTCATAGCCATCTTTTCATTTTGTTATGTTTCCATAGTGACGGATCCTTTCACTAGCCTACCATTCGTTCTTTTATTTGAATTGTGCATGCACATATTTAGGAACTCAGCTGTGATTGGTAGTCCGTATAGACTAGTCCTTAGAAAGTTAAAGTTGATCAACTTCTACAGAGTACAAACTTATGGATAAGGACTTTGTGGCTAGAGCAATCTGATACTGTGGCATCGACTTCTTACGGACCACGGACATACAGAGTTTGTGTCGGGGCCTTTACGGTTCGTATGTAAATTGCCTATTTTTAAATATTTATTAACTTTACACTTTAAGGATTTAACTAGGCCTTTCTCTTAATCTCTCTTGGCTTTTTAAATAATGTTGTTACTAAGCTTAATTAATAAATCATCAAGCACATCTTAAAACCCCTCGACTGTTTCATGTAAAATAAGTTATAGGCTACATCAAAATTGTAGGCCTACTCAAACTTTCTCATAGTGTAGGCCTACTCTTAGCTTAGAACATTTTCAAAAATAACTTTTCATTAAACTACCTCTGAGTAACTTTTCCTCAGAAAAACCAACCCATCATCTTGTTAAGTAATCACAATAAACAATCTTCATTAAAAAAATGTGCAAACCATTTTTTTGGTACTATCAAATTTTTCAATAATAAATTAGGCTCTTAGTAAACTACCCTCGCTATCTTTTGAAAGCCCATTTTACAACAAAGTTCCATTGACCAAGGAAAAATAAGTTAATGGCACTGCAACTTTTTCTAGAGCAAACCTAAATTGGTTTGATTTTTAATTGGGTAGGAGAGGAAAGTCAAGAAAAATTTGTCTTTAAATTGTAAAAAGGTCAACATGCTTGACTTCTCATAGTTACTCTTTTCTATTAATATAGGTGGAAGTTAAAACAATAAAACATTAAATTAAAATAAGTTATTTTGTTTCTTGTTTGTTATGATAGTTCGACAGGTTAGTCTTAAATCAAATTTAAATGCTATGGTTTCTAATTTTTCTTTAGCACCTAGTCTTACTAGGCTAAATGTTCATTTTATACCCATTTGCACTAATTACGCAAACGAGTCTAGGGATGAAGGTTGGATTTAGAGGAAGTTTATCCACATTATCATGAAGGGAGAGTGTAAAACAATTTTGGGAAAACCACCCTCACTACAGCCGATCAGGATTCAAACCTCGATTTCCCTGTCATTTGCAATCTAGTCTAACACAAGCGTGGTGCCTTAGACCATGCGGCCACTGAAGCAGGCGTTTTTTAATTCACTTTAAAACTATAACTACCTTAACACATATCTTAAGTTAATGCAAATATAGAGGATTCACTCTTGAAACTAATCCACAGCATTTATGTATTTTTAGTAAAATATTTTAGGCAACACCTAAGACAAAGAAAAGTTAGGGTCTATCCCTAAATCGCAAGTCAGGCTTTAGTTAATATGCCATCAAACCCATCAGCATTCGCCTGGAAACAAAACAGAAAACTGCCCCCCATATCTGAGTTTAAAACCATTGAAATCTCGACCTTTCAGTTCAGAATTAGTCACATTGTTGTTGAGCTAACTCTACTGGTTGATATTTAAGTGACCTCATCATTGGGTGTCAGGTGTTCTGCCAACTATGGGTCTGGGTGGTTTACTTCTTTAAGCCTCTTGCTTCGGCAAGAGGGTGAGCAGCAATAGAAATAGATAAATCTGCCAATAGGAAATTATACTATTGACAATCCACTTTGAAACTTTATCTGTAGAATTCTCAGACGAAGCAAACTCCCGACTTATATTCTAAACTCTGATTTGGCTCTACTATATTTACAACCATGTACACTATGGCTGGTTTTCCTATCCTCTAAGCCAGCGGATCCCAACCTTTTTTCACTTGCATACCCTTTGGCGGCACATTTCCATAAATTGTGCCCTTAATTCTTTTAGCAAAATGTTTAATTACTACAGTAGTAGTTATTTCTGATTTATTCGTTCCAATTGAAAATAAATGGGCTAATAATGGGATTAAAAAACAAAGTAATAATAAAGTGAAATATATATTTTTTACATTCAAAAAGTAAAAGTTATCAATAAAATCTAACAATTTTAATTTATTTACTCATTTATTGATAATTAAAATAAATGGTACGGCACACCGCACAGACTTTCTCTCTTTTTCTATGAATTCGTAAGATTTCTGAACGGAATAATGTACATTGTATCATCACCACTCCACATAAGAACACGCATAAAATAATATACATTTCATCAAAATCTCGAGTTCGATTTTTTTGACGATCACAATACTTTCTCTACCTGTAAGATAGAGAGAAAGTAAAAACTACTTTGTTTGAAATTGAAATGATATTCTCAAGGTCATAAATAGAATAAAACCCTCATCGCCCCTTGCCTTATCATTGAATTAATTAAAAAACTTTTGACTGATATTTTGTCTTACAATGCTGGCATATTTCCGCTTAAAATATTTTCGCTTACCCCCAAACGTTTTGACACATACTCCACATTGGGAACCGCTGCTCTAAGCTAATGCTTGATAATTTTTTTGTAACCCACCTTTTTTATTCTGTGTTCTTCAATAATTAATGTAAAACCTTAACATGCGATAAGAAATGTAACACCAAACATTTTTATATAGGGCAGATAATTTATGTCATTGGATCACTGGAATGCAGTACAGGTTGAAACTCTTTAGTCTGCCAGGTTTTGATTCATAAGTTTGAGGGGCGTCCACTAGGATGGTGCTATTTATAGTACAAAGGCACCAAACTTGCTTACATCTGCAACCAAATGTTTTGGCTATATATTCTTGTTTTGGCTTTTACCCTGGTTGTATTTCAGTCCTTAATTATGTCTTCTGAGAGACCAAGAGTTGTGAAAGGCGGTGTATTGGTTCCTGTTTTAAGCTTTATTCTACTTTGTATGATATAACAATAATAATTACATATCGAGTGATATGGCAAGCCTAGGACCCAGCCATAAGGGATATATAAAGGATTTTTTCATATGAGTCAAATTCTCTGGTCCAGAACTTGTCAGGCTCCAAGGGTGCTGGATTAATAAAGTTTCACTCTGTACTTTTAAAGTATTTTCATCTCTTCAAACAACTAATAGAAAAGAGAACTTATTGCTATGTGTCACCTTGAGAAGTAAAAAAACAAGTAGACCCATAAAAATATGATATTGAATTTAAATAAATTTAAAAATAGTTTTACTAACTCGTGTTAAAAATATGGTAACTGTGGTGGAAAAATAATCATTATTTTTGAAGAATATTTTTATGGGGAATTTAATATTTAATCACTAAATGAGTTGTTTAAATTGATAACTTTACTGTTTATATCATATCATATGTAAACTAGATTCAAGCAAAAATTATTATTATATCTTTTTTAAAACAAATTTTTTAGTTTTTTTTGCTTCAAATACTTTGATAATAATATGGTTCAATTTTGAGAAGGATGGTTTTTGGACATACATGATTCACCTTAACATAGGCCTATTGAGATAAATTCCAGTTGGAAACATTCTATAATTACATTAAAATATTTCCATACACTTCTCAGCAAATTTTAAGTCTTCAAAATGGTAATTTGCATGATTATTCTCAAGTTCCTCATCTTCCATCTTCCTAAACTTAGGTCATTTACTTAAAGAAATTCTATTTTCTAACAAAACGCTAGAAATAATAAAAAAGCTAAACATTTATAACTTTTTTTTCTGAAAATGAAAGTGACCTTTCTTTGAATATGGTAGGGCCTAAGCTAAGATTTTTTTTGCTAAGTTTAAAACAAATCCACAACACATTTTCTTCAACTGATAAGTTTGAACACTGGTTTTTATTACATTAACACTTGTTTATGTTGCAATAATCTTTGCCCTTTTGTACTTATTATAGGGACTATACGCTAATTTTTATTTCAGGAACTCGGCATCTATATTCAGACGCAGTTCTAGGAGTGGACAACTATGTAAGAACCCGAGAACGCATCCAAACTCAATTTGCTACCATGTCTGAAAAATTCAAATCAAAAATGATAGAATTTTCTGAACCATCCTCTTCAAACATGATCTTCACAGAAGATCTCAAAAATATGGTTCATTTAGTTGAAAAGGATTCATCAGATGATTTAAATCTAGTCATCAAAATGCTACGAAGGTTTGATATGAACTAACAATGTTACTCATATATTAATAGGTTTGTAGTTTTTAAGCCAGTGATGTCACATTTAAGAACCTTTGGTAGTGGGGCATACATACATGTACCAAAATAACTGCGCAACAAACTGATGCCAAAGTGCAAGAAACTCATTCTTGTAAGATATGATGGAAACTCAACCAACTATCGTTTGTTGGCTCAAAACACATGGAAAATCACAGTTTCGAGAAATGTAATTTTCAATGAAAATTCAATTAGTTTTATGAAGCTAACCTAGTGGAAATAGATGTACCACAGACCTATAAATAAGTTATGAAGAGTTCCGATGTAGGGCAGTGAACTGAGGCAATCAAAGAAGAACTGGATGCATTGGAAAAGAACAACACCTGGAAGCTAGTATCATTATTTCTTAAGAAAAATGCTATAGAATCAAAATGGGTCTTTAAGTAAAACGTACGAAGACGGAAACATTTCACGATACAAATCAAGGCTATGTGCTAAAGGCTTTGCACAGAAAGAAGGGGTCGACTACAATGACACCTACTCTCCTACAACGCGGTATGACTCTATACGAGTCCTACACACTACCACAGCTCAACAAAGTTATGAAATAATGCAATTTGATGTGAAAACTGCATTTTTGTATGGCGAGCTTAAGGAAGTCCCTATATGGCCTCAAACAATCAGCACGTTGTTGGAACAAAATGTTTGAAAGTTTTCTGAAAATGTTTGGATTCAGTCACAGTACTGCAGATGAATGTGTTGATCGAGGTGACTTCAATGAAACAAAGGTTTTACTTGCATTAAATGTTGATGATAGGCTGATCATGGCTGAAAAAAAAGTCACTTCAACTTGTACTCTATGAACCAAAGCCAACTTTTGAAGTCACAATCAGTGAACCATATTACTTTGTGGGACTGTAAATAAAACAAAATAATCTGAATGGATCGATATTTTTACATCGGACTAACTATAGCAAACAAATAATCAAAGGATTCAATCTTGAAGACTGCTTGCTGATCCACATACTCAATAAGTTCAAACAAAGGGAAAACTGAAGAAAAAAAGTACCCTATTGAGAAGCTGTTGGAAGCTTAATGCTGGGGTGCAGAATATGTTCAGAGATCCAATATTTCCCCAAAACATATCATTTTCATAAAAAAATTCCCCGAAAACCATAGCACTCAAAATAAAACATTGAATATTTTATAGAGACTGAAGGGAATAAGGATTATTACCTGCCACAGTTTGGAAAATTCAAATTTAAATATATTTTTAACCATAGTTATTTTTATAGTACCTACCTTATAAAAAATTTAGTTTTCTCCCATCTCCTTGTCTGCATTACATATTGTTATTAATTGTTCATTGATACCAGTAGGCTTACCGGTGCCAACATTTAATTTTACATCTTGAGAGTAAGAGACAATGGAGTGTAATTCTGGGAGGCCTTGGTTTAATTGTTGAGTTTCATAGACTCGCCACTACTGCAAGGTCTATCACTATCAACCACACTAGGGGAAATACTATCACTATTTACGACTATGAATTTTTCCTGATCACATAATTTACGTTTTACAAAACTTGCAATACTCCCTTGATACTCACTTTTAGGTTTTTCTTGGGGATATTTATTAGATATGTGATATCCTAGTTTATCACTTCTGCCATGCCATTCACAATAAGCACAGTTGACGTCTTGTTTGCTCTTAAAAATCGACATAGTAAACATTTGTTTCACTAAACCATCCAATTTTTTATAAACATTTATCTATTGTACAATGTACAAACCTTAATAGGTCCACTAAAAACAACAATTTCATGGCTACACAATTATTACAAGCATTTCACGAGTGTAAATAAACACATCGCCAATTAGGCCAAGATATAAGGGTGAGTGAATTCAAACTAAAACAAAACATCGCTCACCCTTCCCTACCCTCCACCTCCTGCTCGCCATAGCTACCAAACACCCGCGGTAGGTTAGGTGACTGATGAATCATCACTCAATCACGCCATTAGCCAGGTTGAATTATTAGATCTCTCCTTTGCCCCTTGTCTCAACCTCTGACTTCTTATTTAGAACTAGACACATTATCTTAGCCCCTAGACACCGCAACTCTTTGTGCTTACACCGGCACTGCCTCACTATGGCGCATACTAATAGTGTTGGTGTTGAGTGTCATCAGCCTTAATTTTTCATACAAATGAAACTACCATATCAGAACCAGAATTTACTAAAAACATCAACAAAATTATTGGACTTTTCCCAGCCTCAAATTTCCCCCGAACCTCGTTCGCGCGTATGGACATATTCTGCACCCCTAGCTTAATGTTTGCTGCAGTGTACGCAGTTGTAAACGTGAATAGATATTTGGCAAACCACGGACTAAGTCATTGGAATGCGTTCAAACGCATTTTAAAATATTTAAAAGACACATCCAGCTATGGCATTGAATTTACAAGGAGCGAGAATCCACCCCCGTTAATTGTCTTCTCGGACTCTGACTTTGCGAATGATCTGGACATCTGATGCTCCACAACCGGATAACTCTTTCAAATGAGCAATGGCCCTGTAACATGGGCTGGTCAACGCCAACGAACAGTTCCACATATCCACTACCAAAGCTGAGTATATTGCTGCATCAACTGCCGCCAAAGAGGTCATCTAGTTGATACATATTTTCATTGACATTGGAGAAACAGTGGAAGAGGCCACAGTTCTAGCAGTTGGTAATCAAAGTGCAATGCATCTGGTGCGAAACCTAGAGTTTCACAAGAGAACTAAACACATAGACGTGCATTACCATTTCACACGTGAAAAGTATGAGAACGGCGAAATTGAAATCAAACATGTACCCTCTGAAGACCAGTTAACAGATATACTAACCAAACCTCTTCCACGTGATCATTTTCAGACACTACGTGCTACAATTTGAATGGCAAGACTGGAGTGCTAATAAACACCACTCGTTGAAATAAATATGTATATAAAGTTTGGGTTTTTTTGAACTAATTATACATAAATTAACTGTGTTTCTAGCCATTTATGTAACTGTAAACACGCATTTGTTTAGTGTGTGTGTCGAGACATGGTTAAAGATCATGCATGTTTTAGGCCTACCCTACCCCCTTCTTTAATAACAAGTATGAGTGCGCAACTGTGCGGTGCGTAAGCCTATAAACTTTCTTTCCAACAGACATTCATCTCAGTTGGCGTCAAGTAACAGTCAAGTTGTGTACATTATGTGTGTCGTGTTAAATACAAATAGTGCGTTCTACATCTCAATTTAAAGTATCAACAAAATCTGTTTAAATTTCCTATTCCTTTCTTCCAACCAAAATCAGGGTATAAGCTTTATTTGAGTAAATTCTTAATTGATTAAAGTAACAATAAAAATACTCTTAACGTTTTTTTTCATTTCAGGTTCAACCAACAAAATAAGGACCTTAGGTTTGGTAACTTTGTGTTTGGGCCTGTTGTCATGCGAATGTTCTATTATATGAACACTCCGGATGCTGCTCTTGAGGTATGCTGTCGTGGTCAACTAAATCTATTATTTTAACTACAAGAGAGTGTGTGTGTGTGTGTGTGTGTGTGTGTGTGTTTGTGTTGTTTTTTTAAACATTACTCCTAATTTATAGCATCTCAAGTTGGACAAGTTTACTTCCTTGAAATGTTAGGGCTAGAAATTAAAATAATATTAGAAAAAGACTGTCACACGCATAGACCAAGTCAATTTACCCTTCACTGCTTGATATCAATTTGGGAAATCCCAACTTGGATCAGAATTCTCAACTCTTATGACACTTTACTTGGCGAACCCATGATTGTACCACATATAGATTTGTATCCTTGATTCAAATAATATAGTTGTCTATAAATGCTGGGGTGGTTTGTTTCTTTGGTTCAATTCCAGCAGTTCTTCGCGAACCACTGCTCAATTAGTACATAAGCGTATACTGTGGATAGTATAGTATACTGCATTCACGGTAGGAATTACTCTATGAAAGGTCTTTTTTCCTACCAAAATCCTACTATATAATAGCTTTCTGGTAGGGAAAAAGGCCTTTCAGAAAACAATTCCTACGCTGAACAGACTTTAGGATGCGGTGCTAGTTATGCTATTTTCTAAAGAATGAAGAAGGTTAAATTTATCAAAAGTCTACCTGCATTTCTGGAGGAGAGTGGAAAACCATTCAGAAAAAAATAACCTCGGTACACCCGTCATTGATGGTTCATTATATGGTGAAATAATGTCTTTGACCATTCAACCACCAAAATGGGTAAATGAATATATAGTTGACTAGTAGCTATGACTATTAAAGTCTAAAAGTTTTATTATAAATGGAAGGAGGTACAGGAAAGAGTAATAGTAACAGATAAAATGGAACAAACACGAGTCTTTTTTCAATGAAATGACAAACACAATTCACCCTTTGTTGCTGCCACTCTACAAAGAGATGGGGGCTATCTCTTGAAGAAAATTGATTGTTACTGGCTATCCCTTCAACATAAGTGTTATTCTATCAAAACTCATCATGAGGGAGTGTTAAATGCTCATCGCAACTTCCTAGAAGAGAAAACAAAAAACCGATGTAAAGTGTAAAAAAATTTTTATCTCAATAGCCATGTTATAATTTATTTGTTCCTCTTTCATATATATTAAAATGTACATCATAAAGTAAAAAGAGGTTTTCCTAAAAGAGCTAAAGTCTGAGTGTGTAGGATTAATAAATATTTTATTTGGTTTAAAAAGTGGTGACTTACATTAAACAGGAGTTGGTGATTTCACATTTACATTTATTGAGGGAGACAAAATAGCTTTAGACTAGTTTGTGCGGTTAAATGAAATTTGAAACCAGGAACTAAGAACCAAAATAATAAACCCAGTAAAACTTTGAAATTGACTCAGCACTAATTCTAATATAAAATTTTATCAGGTACCTATATTCATTTTTCTATTATCTTTTTTATTCATGGGTTTGAAAATATTTTGTAAAATATATTAATCGTAGTGCCGAAACAACCGGATATAAAATTATTTGTATGCAGATTTGAAAAACTATTATTTACACTTTTTTTTTTTCAAGGTATTCAAGGATCCCGTAATGGATGGGTTTTTTGACCAGCTGATCAGCTACCAGCTGCTGATGGATTTATTGTTCATCAATAACAGATTCTCAGATATCCTAGATGTTTTTAAAATAATAAAAAATAAACAAATTCAAGATTTCAGATACCCAAAAAATGTTGTTCTTCTGTCAATGGCAGCATGTTATAAATTGGTAAGAATTAATATCTCAAACATTTTACTAGCATTTTATTTCTTAAAGCCTAGCTTTTGTATGCTTAGGCTATTTTTTGTAATGAAATCTCATTTTAAGCCATTTCTTGAAACCTTTAATTTTATTTTAATTATAATTTTTTGGTTCAATTTGCTAAAATATTCATTTTAAATAAAAATGTGCATCAACACTGCTCTTATGGTTAACTTTCTGACTCGAAATCGCCACTCGCATCCTCTGCATATTTGAAATAGACTATTAGAATGCATACAGGAATAAAGAATAAGAGTAAAATTATCCTTAACTGGTGCATTCTGAATCTTTAATTTGTTTTGTTCAGTTGAAACATGGTTTACTTCTTACATAGTTAAGTTTTTATGGCTCTAGATGACACTGAAGTGAGTAATATACAATTGCTGAACATCAGGACTGTAGAGTTGGTATGCCAAGCCTTCAACTCAGACTCCTTCATAAATGGCTAAAGCATATTAATTAGTAATAACATGTCGACTGCAGTAAAATGTTCCATTACAGATGACTTTGACATTGTCATCGTATGTTTAAATTAATTTGTCAATACATATTACAAATATTAGTCCTAAAGATTAGAAAAAGGTATAAAACTAAAATTATATAGTTAGCATAATATATTGTTATGAACCTATAATATTATAAGTTTTTATTTTGAAGCTGGAGACAGTACATTTTTTCCAACTCGACCCGACATGGTTTTCGACTCCACATTCCTGCGGAACACAGTTCACACTTCAAGTACATAACAATTTAACTAAAATCTGGTGCATTAGGGTCAAGGATATGCAATTCCAAACTAAACTAAAAACCTAGACCTCTCGCTGTGAGGTTCTGGCAACACGAGCCTTATTCTTTAAACCAAAACACAGCCCACATACAGGTCTGCATGCCCCACCAGGTGTTAAACGCAGATGCACCAATTAGTTAGTGTACAAGAAAATAGGAAATATATGAAAATATGAGGATAATCAAACAATTTTAATAATGCATATATATTTACTAAACAACATTGCCTTTCAAAAACTACTGGAGTATTTGGGACATTAAACTACTTTACATCCATTATTGTTTCCAGCCTACGGCCTGGGTCAGTTTTTTTTCCATCCAAGCCATTTATTTACCACTACTGGCTGGCTAGGCCTATTGTAGCTTCATATGCCTTACAATCTAACTTTTGACAAGGACAGACACAACATCCAGTCCTTGGCTGTTAATTTATCATTGTGAAAGGGTAAACCCATATTTATCAATGGTAAATTCTTCAGCCATTCTGAGAATCAAACCCAGGACCCATATTTCAGTAAAGAGACACACTACCGACTGAGCTAAGGTGTTGGATGGGACATTAAACTGCAAGCTTTAAATATTTGGCCTTTGCATAGAAGAAAAAGCAAACTTAAAAACTAAGCACACTGATTTGAACAGAATTTTTACCCACTCTTTCTCCTGAAACACAGCATTTCCA
The DNA here is from genome assembly GCA_902151455.1 of Timema bartmani. Taxonomy (NCBI): domain Eukaryota; kingdom Metazoa; phylum Arthropoda; class Insecta; order Phasmatodea; family Timematidae; genus Timema; species Timema bartmani. The sequence goes on along the minus strand of CABFWB010000153.1, from coordinate 137,762 downwards.
TCAAGATCAAAACTATATATATTTTAAACACCATTGGATTGACATCAATCATTTTTATGAAAAATTAAATTTCATTATTCTACATTACTCTTTAAAGTGTTTAGAAAAATATCTGGAAAACATAGGGAATTTTGTATCAAGTAAATAGTGGCAGCCCTGGTTTAAAATGAAAATAATCTTTTAATAAATGTTATTAAAAATATTAATTAATTAATTATTAATTAATAATCCATTATTTTATTAAAATATACTGTACATATAAACAAGAATAAAGACATACTAAATATATAAAAGAGTTAATTAATATTTGTAGCAAGCTCACATCAAGTTTGTCATTGGTTTTGTTTGCATAGCAAACACTTTAAATACCAAACCTACTTCAGATGAATGATTTGAATTTTTATTAATCAAATAAATCTCTCAAAGATTTGTTGTTTTTAAAGATTTTATTGATTAGGAAAATGTGCTATTATTTATTTTGATTTCAAGACTGTACACATTATCTTGATTGCATAAAAGTTTGACTCAAATTTCCAACAATACTAGCCTACTTAAACTCCTCAATTTTAAAAAGTGATTCAATATTTTGAAAAAAAAATTTATTGTATCTCATAGAAACATTGGTCTATACAACAACCACATTGCTCAGAAATTCATATGTATAGCTCATAATATTAAAATTGCAACTTAACAATTTAGAACAGAAAAATCTAAAATTTCAATAAAAGATGTATGGATTTTAATAGTTCTGCTATTTCTCATAATTGATAGTTAATTTTTTTTTATCTCTATTGCTAGAACACAAAAGAAAGTTTTGAGATGGCAATGGATATCTGGAGGGAACTTCAGACAGTTGGTCATATACCTTTAAGAAGATCAGCAACATTTGCTGCTGCCTTGGCTTTGAACCAGAATTCTCCCCAGTATGCTCTCGAAATAATCTCTACTGTCCGACAACAGAACTATATCACTATCAGGAATATAAAGGTAGGTAATAAATGTTAAGTTATAAAAGTTTGACCCAATTAGTATAAATAAAACAGGGACGTGGCAGTAGGCCTAAAGTCATTTGGCCTAAAAGATTGAACCCAAAAGTTATTTGAACTAAAGTCATCACTCATTAGCCTAGAATATAAAGTTAAAAACTTTGCACATTTTTGGAAAGTAAATACTGTTAGTTGTTCCATCTGAATGTAGATAACACAAATGATCTGGAATTTTTACAATATTTCTTTAGACATTGACATTCCTGAGTCATTGACATCTGTCCTGCTTAATCATTAAAATTGAATAATAAAGTAAACATAACTCTACCTTAAAATACCTTTTTCATAGTAGCCTAATCCTAGAAGAAGAAAAAATCCCTAAAACAATGTTAGCTAAATATGCAACAACAAAAAATTTGTACTTATTCCTAAATTTAAATAATAACTACATTTGATATAAGTTCTGTATATGAACACCAATATCAGAATGCCTATAAACATCAACTTAAATGTTGGTTTTAACTACAAGTCTTGTCTTTATTTTTATGTTCCCAACTATTACACTTATAATTTAAAGCCATTGGAACCATTTGTATCAGAAGGATGGGAGATATCAGGAGGGATTCAGTTCCCACAACACCACTTATGTTAAACTCTTTTTTAATAATTGTTGATTTTTTGTTTGTAATTCAACAGAGATTCTCATCATTTATTTCAACCAATACATATCTTGATGTATTAATTAGCAAAGCTATTATATTTGATAGTAATGACTATAGTCGCATCTAAATATCATATTATTAAAATTGAAAAGTGACACCTGAACAAGAGAATCGAATCCCGGACCTTTGGATTAGTATGTCAATGCTCTCAGCTGAGCTACTAAGTTGCCGCTATAACCATAATTAACAATTGTCAATTATAATAGATTTGCTATTTAATCCATCATGATAAAAATGCGCATTAATACAATTGTCATTGTACATTTGACAGTATAAAGCCTAAACAAGTTGAAGGTGGCTGTGTCATCTGATAGCTCATGATTTTTATTGATCACATATATATAGTTGACGATTTCAGCACTTACAAACTCTTCCTTAAAATATGAGTAAAGAAAGACCTTAGGCACGGGATGACTCCTAGATTGCTCAGTGGTTAAAGCATTGGCATACTTAGACTCATTTGAACAGCAGCAACACTAAACTTTTTTTTATCTCCTTAAGGAAAACTGCTTTTCACTTTTTGAGCTATTTTCTGATATTTGGAAGAAGGTACAAGAAAGGTGGATATAAACATATAAAAGGGAACAAATACAATATGACTTTTACAATTACAAGAAAAAATACAATTCACACTTTATATTGCTGTCACTGGATAAAGAAGGAAAAGCTGTCTATTGTTGAAGAAAATTGATAGCTACTGACCAAGATAACATTTTATCAGAACGCATCAGGAGGGAGTGTTAAACGTGCAAGGCAACTTCCTAAAAGATAAAGCCAAAAGCCACAAAAGGAAGAAAAAGGAAATTGGTAAAGAATGATAGGTACATATAGAAGGAACAAGTAACATTAAGGACAATGAGTACATATTTAACAAAAATTAACAAGTAGTTACAAATGTAGAAACTTAATTTACAATTAATATAGGTCATATTTTTTATTTTCCAACATTCAGAGATATTGTTATTATAGGTTATTTTATCTTTAAAATATTTTTTTTTAAACATGTTTGGTAGTTAAGCCTACTTGGACTGCTGCAGTAATATTATTAAAAAATAATTAAACTCTGAAATTTGTAAGTAAGCTAGGTGATTATTTAAAAAAAATATTAATGGGTTTTATAGTAAAAAACATGCTTATTAAAAAAAAAATTATTATTGGGTTAATGAACACATTAGCCCAATTCTTGGAAATGTCGTCATATTTCCAGTATTGTCAGATTAAAAACCAAGCCGGTTCTTAAAACATTAGATTTACTTGTTCTAGTCCCATTAAAATATTTGTTAATAAAACATAACATTAAAAATAAAAATAATTTATAGGCTTGATAATTGCACATTTTATTTTATTTTTGTTTTCCAGAACTCACTCATTTGGTATGGCTCGAATGCAGGCTGACACCATGGAATTTTATTTTATAATAATTTTTGAAAATTCGTTATATTTTTAAATTATAAATATAAAAAACTTTATTTTATGTATTTAGTTGCAAAAGGGTAAATAAATTATCTAAAGCTAGTTTGATGCAACCAAACCAGCTAACTACGTCGAAACCAAAAGGAAATAGTGTGAAACTGTATGATTTTAGTTTATTTGTCTAAAAGAAATTAAATCAGCTATATAGTGTGTCTATCAATTCTTTTTACGCATAAAAACATTATTATAAGCTTTATTAACAGGATATTAAAATAATGTTACAGCATTATTCTTGATTTCAATTCAAACATTTTAAATTTAAAATGTTAATACTTTCTTAAAGCCCTTAATTTGAAGACACACCAAAATAATAAATGAGTTTGCAGGGTTCCATTGTATAAACTTAATGTAATTTACCTTAAGAACCATATTAATAATATCCTTGATTTATCACTCACTCTCGTTGTTATTTAAAGAAATTTTGCACTGGGTAGTATTTATTTCACCCCATCTATCAAATAATCAATTATTAATAAAACTATAAAAGCACTTCTGAACTACACACAATGAACACAAACTTTTTTCACAACTTTTTGATATTTGAATGCAGAGTGAAAAGATTTATAATTTTAGATTCCTTCCTTAACCTCCCCAAGCAAACTGGCTTTCCAAAATCATTTTTTAACTTTTAGAAATAACACTATTAAATAAATTTATTTGTACTTAGTTTAAACTTCTTGTATAGCTGAGCAATTTCTCATTACTTAGTACTCACCCTTCTTAGATACATTTGTTGTCACTCAAAGCTATATACAACCTACTACGCTCATAGCCTAAAGAGTAAAATGAGTAAACTCTGCACAATGTACAATGATCATTCCTCGAAAATATGAACTTATTAGTGCTTACTGATTGCTATGTGCTCATTGATAATTCTATAATCCTTTGAAAATAAATATATCCTACTCTAACAAAAATTCCTGAGAAAAAGGAAAATTTTATTTTCAAAATAAAATTAAGTTTCAGAAAGAAGGGCATACATTGCAATTTTTTTTATACTTAAGATTATTTAAGAATTGATATGGACCTTTATTAACATAAATATATTATGTATATATCAATTCTAACTCAGATTTGTAAGCAATTTACTTTTTGAGCTCCTGTTTAGGTTCTGGTTCTTATTTGACTCCCTGCTATTTATTGCTAAATATTTTTATGTAAAAATAATATTACTCAAAAGATTTCCCACATCAATAACTTTAAATGTATTAATTTTATTGATATCTACTATTTTTAATAGGACATGTTTGTATTATACTTTTAGTGTTTTTAAAAAAAATCATACTGTACTTAATATTTTACTATATGGACTGAGGGTGGCTTTCCCTAAATGGTTTCCCCACTTTCTCTCTGCATATGTGGGTACACTTCCTCTAAAATCAATCTATCTCAGCCCTAATCCATTAGCATAATTAGTAAATAAGTGTATAACCCAAATGGGTTGTAAGACGCAGCGAGATATATATATATATATATGTAATCTATAATTTCCTAAATAATACTGTACTAAAATTGAAAGTCAGCATTTTAGTTCTCAAATTTGCGTTGTTTTCTTTTTCAGATGGCTGCCTTGGCTGATCTTGGTCGAGTAGACGATGCTCTTCCCATTCTAAGAAGCATTCTCCTTGTTGATGATCCAGACCAGCGGAAACAAAGTGTTACAGAAGATGTGGTAAGTTACCCTTAGGAATAGGATTTGTATTGTACTAACAAATTTACTGCATCAAAGATTAAAAGACTGGTCATCTTTGTTGATTTTATCACTAAATTAAAAGTTAAATTTCAACAGCTATGAGTATAACTAGTTTAAAACTAGTTTTGCAAGTGTTGGAATAACTAACTTATTATTCATGCGATATATTTAGTAGGAATTAATAATTTAAGAAACATACTCAATACAGCTTAATATCAAGTTTTATTTGTTTTTTTAAAATAGACCAACAAGCTTTTATTTACTAAAACAGACAGAAGGTATTATATTACCAATATTCAAGAAAGGGATAAGAAGAGGTTTGAACATTATGGAGGCGTAACACTAATGTGTCAATGGGGAAACATTTACAAAAATATTCGGGAAAGGTGAGTGAGTAATAGTGTGAAGGGAAGGTGGAGAGAGGAACAACATGGGCACATAGAGAAGAGTTCGGCGATAGATTTAATATTTGGAATTGGATAGCTAATGGAAAAGAGATATAAGTTTGGAAAGGATTCTGATAATGGCATTTATGGCTGTAGTAAAAGTTTATGATAGTGTGGATAGAAAGAAAGTATGGAAAGCAATGGAGGAGGCTGGAGTAAACGGAGGAGCGGCTAGGAGAGAAAGGAATATGTATGATGATAATGTGAGTCTTGTAAAGACATAGGGAGAGAGGGTGGACAGAGTGGTTCTAATTAAAAAATGAGAGTCAAGCAGGGAAGTGCCCTCTCACCATTAATATTTGTATTGGAAATGGAAATGATCATGAATAAAGTGGCAGGGAAACTGGGTAATGAGAAAGCAATGATGTTTGCAGATGACTTGATGGGATGGGGAGAGGAAAAGGAAGTACAGGAATAGCTGCAGAAATGGAATGAAGAGGTGAAAAAATGTGGAATGAAATTTAGTATGGCCAAAAGTGAAGTGATGGTGAAGGCAAGGTAGAGAACAAGGCCAAAAAGTTGATAGAACTGGATGGAGTAAATTTGAAAGAAGCAAAGAGTGTAAAGTATTATGGTAGTGTGATTGAGGCAAAAGGGGACAGCAGAGAATATATAGTGAGACGAGGACAGCATTGAGAGGTTTTTTTACATGTGCGTAAGAGACCTGTAGGGAGAGTTCTTCTATAGGTGTGTAAGAGACCTACTATAGAAAAGAGAAATGCCACTGAAGTGTAAGGATGTGTTGTATAGAGCCCATACCCATAGTTACGAATGCAGTGGAAACTTGGACTATGGATTAAAGAGAAAGTGGAGGCCATGGGTATTAAGTTTTTGAAGAGTATGCTAGCTGTCACCGGAAGATATAGGATTAGGAATGAAGATGTAAAGTCAAGAATTGGACTACAGGGAGTACATGAAATAGTTGAGTAAGCAAGGATTAGATGAAATGGACACATAATAAGGATAGAAGGGGAAAGGATTCCAAGAAGATTAATGAATATGAAGTATATAGGGAAGAGACCACAAGGAAGACCAAGAAAGAGATGGGAGGAACAAAATGCAGGAGAAAGAATGGTGGAAGGACAGAGGGAGATGGAGGCATTTTACTAAATGTACCTGGCCACAGGCTAGAAACAGTTCATGATGATGAATGTTAGAAAATTTAAATTATGAAGTTGAATTATGAAGGAAATAAGCTATCTCTATAAAGAAAACCTCTTTTCGCTCTATAAGGTAATTGTATTATATTTGGAAGAAGGTATAGGAAAGGTGGATATAAACAAATAAAAGGGACGAACACAATATGGCTTTTACAATGAAAAGATCTAAGATTTGGGAGTAGCACAAAACAGTAAAAACATTTTGTGATCAGATATATGATGCTTCATGCTATACACTTTATATGTATTATTAATAGAGTTTGTTATAAAGTGGTCAGTAATTGATTTAGATGTATTACACATTCTAGTTGGGTAGTGGTGTGTTAATATACTTGTATCCATTTGTACAGTCTGATTTCGGTAGGAAGAAAATTAGAAAATTTCTGGAAAAGTGACTAGACTTCAAAATGTATCCCTATGCCAAAACATATGATTCTAAAGACCATATGTTTAGCAGCTGTCACTTTTGACAAGGAAAGTTTTGAAAACAATAAAAGTTATAATAATAATAAAAATTACAATTTTTATTTTATTTTATCAAAAATAAAATATTTTAAAAAAATGCAATTTTATTACTTTTTTCATATGTGTATTAAATTAAACATTGAAAAAGGATAGAAGGGCAAGGCCTACACACTTACCAAGAAACTGTAGGCCTCAAAGTTAAAAATTAAAACATATTACAACACATAATTATGTAAGCAGAAGAGAGTAAAACCCATATTGGACTATTTACTATGGCATATGTGTATTATTAATGGTTAGACAGTACAATATGTTGGATGTGTAAGAGCTTAACTTGACTTATAATGTTTTGATAAGGTAATGATTTTTAGAATAATTTAATGTCTGTTAAAACAGGTTAGCAAATTTAGGAGTTAATTACTATCACCCCTGGACTTGTCTAGAGGTGTAGCAAGAACTTATTCCGCATCATCATCAGAGATGGTGACCTGGTGGTCTAGGGGTAAGGTGTCAGACTTCTGTGTTGGGAGTCCGGGGTTCAATCCTCGGTCCCGGCACAGATTTTTCTGATTGCCAAATCCTTCCTTCACCTCTGACAAGACGTGTTTTAATCACAACTTGTGAATGTGTGAAATGCCAGGCCTCCACCGTGGTTCGGATTCCATGTTAAACTGTAGGTCCTTGATTTCGTCTCACAATCACCCTACCATTGCACATTAGCGTAAGTGCGTATAACCCAAACAGGTAGTAAGACGTTGAGCTAATAATAATAATAATAATCACCAGTGTTGGATTCATCTTCATCATCATCGTCACCTAAGTTGATTATTAAAGATGGGTGGATGGATGGGTGGATGGATGGGTGGAGGGGTAGATTTCTGTTGTCGGAACTTTCCTTGCTTTTAAGGGCATCAATAAGTTCCTTTTTTTTTATGTCTATTTGTGAATTTGACTATTATGCTTCTCGGTCTAGGAGTAATAGTAATATTATTTGGTTCAAGTTTTTTTTACTTTGGATACTCTATGACAAGCGCTGACATCATTTTGAGATATATCATACTCTACTTTGGCAGCCAGTGAGGTAATTATTGTTAAGATATTTTCACCATTTGTAACATTATCAATTTCAACATTGTTTATTCTAGAGCAGGGGCTTCCAACTGGCAGCCTGCTAAAGCTTTTTTATTTTTTTTATCTGAAAAAAAGTTATGAAAAATATTCCATTGCTCGTTCAAAACAATGTATTAATTTTTTTACGACACAAATGAGCAAACGAAGTTGAGAAAGAATTAATAGTCAGCCGTTCTACAAGCAACGCGCCGCATCGCACAGTGCAGGACCTGGCAAGAGTAGTTGGGCCCCTTCACTGACTTCTCTCCCCTTCACTCACGTAACAATAGACTCGCCCGGCAAGGCTTGCTGGCTACTCCTCTCGTCTCCACTCACGCTCAGTCGTGCTTGCTTGAAGTGTAGTGAAGTTGAAGAATGACCTATTTAATTACTAACAACAGTGGGAAGCTCCATTGTTTGGTATGCATGCAAATTGTGTCTGTACCGAAAGAGTACAATGTTAAACGACATTACTCAACAATGCACGAGAACAAGTATGCAGCATATAAGGAAGAAGCTTGATCAGCACTGGTTGTAGACTTCAAAAAGAAATTAAAACAGCGATCAGGTATGTTTAATAAAGTCTTACAAAATCAGTCATCTTCTCTGTACGCCTCCTACACAGTGTCGCTTGAACTTGCAAAGGCAAAAAAAAAAATCCTTTGTTTAATAAAGTCTTACAAAATCAGTCATCTTCTCTGTACGCCTCCTACACAGTGTCACTTGAACTTGCAAAGGCAAAAAAAAATCCTTCATTGAAGGCAGTCTGATTAAAAAGTGTGCTATGGAACTGGCAAAGGCTTTTGGAGATGCTAAAATGGCTGAGAAATTTGAATTATTGCCCCTTTCCAACCAAACTGTACCGAGAAGGGTCATTGATATGGGAGAACAAGTAGAAAAATCGTTGATTAGATTGGTTAAAGAAAGTATGCATTTCTCACTATGCCTTGATGAAAGCACTGACCAGTCAGATGTCAGGCAGCTATTAATATTTTTAGGCACCACCTTCGAAGACTTCAGCAGTAAAGAAGAGCTTTTTGATGTCTGCTCTCTTCAAGGAACAACATAAGAGAGGGACATTTATGATGCTATTAAAAAAAACTGTCGACAGAGTTGGAGGCTTCAGTAAATGTTCAGCCATTTTGACAGCCGGAGTGCCAGCAATGATCAGGGAAGAAGAGAGGTCTGACGGGATTGCTAAAAGAAAATGGTGTAACGTGTCCTATGATCCATTGTCTCATTCACCAGGAAACCTTATGTGGGAAATCATTGAAGAAAACATAAGTTTTTAAACGTGTGGTTAAAATTATTAATATGTTAAGAGGTGGAAATCGAGCCCTTTTGCATAGACAACTAAAGAAGTTTTTGCTGGAAATTGAGGGAGAATATGGAGACTTGCTGCTGTACTACCATGTAAGGTGGCTGAGTGGAAGAAAGTGCCTTGAACGGGTTTTTTTTGCTTATTCGCAAGGAAATGCCTGGATTCCTTAATAAGTTTGTCTCATCTGATACCACAAAACTAGAAGAAGAAATTCAAAGCACAGAATTTTTCAAGCAGTTAGCTTTCCTAACAGACATGACAAATTACCTTTACATCTTAAACCAGAGTGTTCAAGGAAGAAACCAGGTGGTATCAGATATAGAGGGAATTGTAAATGGATTTCGAAACAAGTTAAAAATGTTCAAACGTTCTTTGGAAAACAATTATTTGACACATTTCCCTTGCTGTCTACAATTAGTGTCGGAGAAAGACCAGGAAACTATAAATTTTTCAGATATCACTTTACACATTCAAGAAATCATTGAAGAATTCACACATTTCAAGAAAACTGAAACACTGAAGATCATTGTACAACTTTACATGAATCCTCTTGTTTCTACTATCAAGGAACAATAAATAACCACACCTACAACTTGAGCTGTGCGATCTACAAGCTGATAAGTTCCTACAGACCAGACAAGAAAAGAGATCACATTTTTTTTAAATTGCTATCCAGCGAAAAATACCCAAACTTATGACAATTTGGACTAAAAATGACTTCAATGTTTGGGAACACGTACATATGCGAAAGTGTTTTTTCTTCAATGAAATTAATAAAAAATCAGTACAGAAGTCTACTTGCAGATTCTTCCTTGCTGCATCTTTTGAGATTATCAACAACAAAGCTGGAGGTGGACATTCGTTCATTGGTAGCTGATTGACCACAGTACTCCCACTAAATTGTCCTTTCTTAAGTTTTGTTTTGACTACATTATTAATTTCAGTTTGTCTTCAGGTTAATTTTTTTCTTTTTGCAATTTATCAAATATTAAGTCAAATAAACTGACATTGTTGAGTGCTCTTCTTCAAAATTCAATTTTTCTGTTTTTAATAGTTTTTGTTTATTTTTAATCTCACTCTTTCTTGCAATTATAAAATAGTATTTTAAGCAATTAAAATGATTAAACCTTTATTTCAATTAAACTATGCATATTATTTCATACTGGTACCTCTGTTCTATTTGCAGAATTTTACAAAAATTGGTCTTTTATTAAATTGCGGCCCGCAATCGTGCATAAGGTTTCCAATATGGCCCTCAAGCCCTTACAAGTTGGAAACCCCTGTTCTAGAGTATTGCTGGAGATCAAGAATATTTTTGTGCCTGGTCATTTATTATTTTTTAAGTAGCCACTTCATTGTTGAGCTTGGTTATTTCATCATTGGCCTTGTTCATTCGTGTTGTCAAGCAGTTCAAGGATTCCTTCATTTCTCGAACATCATTTGCTATGGATTTGAGAAGATTTATGCCACATTATCATTATTTGAATTATTTGTCAAGATCAATTGAGAGTCCTTAACCAACTTAACCTGCATTTTAGTTTTGGAAATTCCAGTCTTGCATTTAGTACATGTCTATGACATGTTTGTTTCTACATGACTTAAACAATTTGTCAGTAATTTTTCCACACTTTTTATGGTACCACTTTTGGCAAACAGCACACGACAATGACATTTGTTTTTCTCCGACCACATTTTTACATACGTCACACAAGGTTTCATTTTCATCAACTGGTATAAATATAAACAAACACACCTCTCTATTTTTCCTTCTTACACTTTTACACTTCCCACTTTTTCAAACTTCCAAAGTTGAACGTTGTTATGAATTTTCGGAAATAACTATTTTTCATATTAAAAGACATTGATGAAAAAGTAACATTTCTGAAAATTCATAACAATGTGCTACTGTGGAAGGCTTTGAAGAAGTGGGAAGTGTAAAAGTGTTTGAAGAAATGAAGAGAGAAGTGTCTTTTTCTATCTAAGCCTAACCTATCATTTAAGGTTGACTTCCTTCACTATCACTTACCTTAACTTACCACCATGCAATTATTCATATTATTACTTTTTTTATAATTTTTATTGTAATTTTAATGTCTTTAAAGACATGGGTGTTGAAACCATTTTAATTATTTTTTCTATTAGGCTTTAATTTTTAGTGTTGTTCTTATTTTTGAATTGTGTTTTTAATTGTGTGGGTTTTTTTCCCTCTAATTTAAAAACCGATATTTCCATGTATTAACTTTTTTCTAAAAGTATTTGTATTTATAAAAATGAGTGTCATTCATATTTTAAGAAAGTGTGTTTTAGAATATTTTTTAAATCTGAAATTTTAAAGATGTGATATCTATTTGGCCTACATTTAAAATAAACAAATGTATAGTCTTAACATTTTAAAATTATGAATATATTCAAACTCGACTCAAACTCGGGAGCTTTTAGAAATACTCAACTCGCGTTCAACTCAAATGAAAAAACCCAAGCTCGTAGACCTCTAGTTATCTTATCCCTACTAATGCAAATGCATTTCCAATAAACTAACCTCCTCACTTCTGTCGCTTGGATTGTCATTAAATATATAATATTTCATACATATGAGATAAATTGCAAACCACAGGTGCTGCATTCTAAAAATGAATATGATTGAATTTTTAACTTGATATTTTTGTTGCCATTTCATCTAAGTTTTCCCTTTCATTTTGATGTTACAGATTAAGAAAATTAAGGACTCTGTTGATGAAGCTAATAATAAAGAACTCACCTATACATTTCAACGAATCGAAAAGCAACTTTCAGAACAAGGACACATACAAAAAATTGTAAGTAACATTATTCTTATTGTATATTTCACCTTCACAAATATCACTCCTAGCTATAAAACATTAAGAATGAGTTTAATATTGAACATATTTTACATTGCTTGCCCTAAGCGTAATTCTCAATCAAAATAAAATACAAATTCTTGCTTTAATATTTCAAAGAACACATATTTAGATAAAAAATTATGAGTATAGAAGTTTCAGGGAAGCATTTACCTACCATAAGAAATAGATGCAATGTCATAATCAGGAGCGTAGGAATGAAGAGAGCTTGCGGGCTAACAGCGCCTTTCCCCCCATATAAACTGAGACAGGAGCCAAAATTATCTTCTTTGGAATGCCCACTGATTCTTTAGCTTAAATCCAAGCAGTTTTCAATCAAATTGTTGTACTGCACATGTTAGGGAGAGGTGCCAATGTAAGCAACTTACTCATATTTATAAAGGGGGGCCAATTACATTTCAGATGGTTCCACAAGATCTTTATATATGTAGGAGTGCCCATTCTCGATAAATAATCAACAATTCCAATGGCACTTAGGGGTTAACCAATGTTTAATATTCTTATCGCTGTTGGATGCTTAAAATAAGACCTTTAAATAGCAAACAGGATATGAGTAGGGAGCCTAAAATAATCAGGTCATAGAAACTTATAACCTAAGTGTTTTAACTGGGAGCAAAACCAACTTTTTGTACATTTTTGCTTATTTGTCAGAATTAATTAATTTTATACTAAACGATGAGAGTTTGTATTAACGCTACAAAACTTTCTTCTTCCCTTGTGTTTCACATTGTTTTGCCTTTCCCAAGCCATACTATGTAATAAATTGGCATGGGTTAATTTTTTTATCCAAGTAAAACATAGTAGTGTAAGTGATGTGATTGTGCGCAAGGTGCTGGACGACATCCTCTGCTCTGAAATCACAGCCACTACCCCCATGCAGCCACGAGATCGCAGGTTCTTAGCTGCGAGTTTTACGAGGCAAGATACCGGCCCTGGGAGGCCTCGCTTCCGACCCGGACTCAGGGACTTGCAGTAACTTTATCTGCTAATCTTCTAGTGACAAAGCATCAAGCTACAGTAGTAAATACTGAGATAAATTGTTTTGTGCTCCGTTTTTTTAAAATATGTACACTATTCAAAAGTGAAAACACTCTGGTTTACATAAATAGTAGTTTTATTTTGACTGTGTTTATAATTTAAAACAAAAATAAAACCTTGGATATAGTGAAATACCCAAGGCACTATCTACCACTAAAACATACATGTCTGATTTCTTCCTTGTCTAATCATCATGAACAGTTTTCAGTCACTGGCTGCGTCTGGAATATAAGACTCAACACCTACATTCCTCCCATCCCATCTCCACTATGGACTAGTCCTCTCACCTTTCCTCTACCCTCATTTGTACTCCATTTAATTATCTATACCTTGGTCTTCCTCTTGCCTCCCACTTATATATCTAACATCTTCTTAGGAATGCTTTCCTTCTCTATTCTCTTCCCATTCTCGTACCACATAAGTAATGACTTCTCTATTCTGTATTGCACTGATTCCTCCTCAACTATGGATCTTCCTGGTCTGAAGCCATACTTCTCCTCTTTCAATCTTTCTTCTCCTATAATTATTCTCTCCAGTAAATTTGCATACAATTTCACACAGTGGCACTGCTTTCTGTTACCTTTCTGAACATAGGTTCTTTCCTCTCCTCTTTCCATATTTATCGCTTCACTCACTTCATCCACTCCTGGTGCCTTGCCACCCTTTATGCTCTTCAGTGCCTCTTCCACCTCCCTTTAGATTATGTCCCTCGCACATTCTTGGCTAGTGCCCACTTCATCTTCACTCTCCTCACTATTCATGTTGTCATTCTGCAAATCCTCAACGTACTCTTTCCACATTTTCCTGATTCCCCCTTTTCCTCCACCACATACCTATTCTTGGTTAACATTCTAAACTATTACTCTCTGATCTTCCTTACTTAAATGTTCCTATTTAACCTTTGAAAGTAATTTATACTTATCCTTGTGATTTGAAAATGAGCAGCTGAATAAAGGAATAAATTACCTTTAGACGAACACCTTTGTTGCATTAGGTGTTAGTGCTAATCGGTCAACACAGAGAAGCAAATAACACCAACCAACCATGTTATCACAAATGCACATGTATTTGTAAACTATAAGGTATAATTTATTGATTGACAAAGTTTTGATTTTAAAATTGAAGTAAAGATGATACTTTCAACTAAACAAGTTTTTGCATACCTTCACATGGGTGTTTTTTTAAGAGACCAAAGCTAATTCACTTTGAAGAACAACTCAAGTTGTGCTTTGTATTGTAGTTCTTAGAGTAAAATTATAAATAGTTTTAGTGGTGGTCAATTGGGAAAGTTGTAAATTATTTGTTCATACTTTTTATTAAAGTTTTGTATTTGAAGTATACGCTTATAAAAGGTAGCAGTTAAAAGTGTACTAAAAATGAAAGCCTAGTTATTACTGGTAGCAATTAATGATAATAGACAGACTATCCTTCAATTATCAGTTTTGAACATGCCCTGTTGCTGAATAACAACAAATTGTGAAATTGTGTTTATTGTGTTTTTAGGCCTTTTTATGACAGGTTGATTATGATATTAACCAACCAACCAACCTAATAAAACCTAATCTTCAATTGATAGATGCATGGAAAGCCAGTCTTTTGTAAAAAAAAAAGTATTTTTCTGTCAGTTATTACATAAGAGTGGATAAAATTTAGAGTGAACTAGATTTTTATTATCTTTTTATTAGATAAAATTTTTTTGAAGATCTGGCTTTGTTAGGTTCTGTCCCGTGGTCTATACTTGCAAACATTAGGAAACTATTCATAGAGATGGTTATCCGACACCTTAGCTCAGTTGGTAGGGTCCCAGGTTTGATTCCCGGCATGGTCAAAAAATGTATCATTAATGAAATATGGGTTTACCCTTTCATATTGATAAATAAAGGGCCGGGGACTGGATGTTGTGCCTGTCCTAGTCTTAAGTTAGATTATAAAGTATATGAAGCTACGACAGGCCTAGCAAGCCGGTAGTGGAAAATATATGGCTTGAATTTAAAAAACTGACCCAGTATACAGGCTGGAAACAGTAGTGGATGTAAAGTAGATTTAGAGATGATTACAAAATCAATAAAGGTTTAGTTGGTGTTAGGCCTGCCTAAAAAACTTTACTTTCTTTAAAAAAAATTACTTTTTTTTTAAGATTGCAGTGGGTCTGAGACACTGTCAAATTCAGCCTTGTGAGGACATAAGAGGAGCTACTTGGATAAATAAGTAGCATTTCCAGTCTATTAAACTGATTGTTGTACTAAGCACATGACACCCTCTATCTGCAAATGTTGGCACTATCTTCGCCAACATGTGACAGCCGCTCGGTCAGTATAGCTCGCTTGCAAGCTCACACCATAGAGTTTTATTTTGGGGACCCCTTCAGTTTGGCTTGAGTTTTTTGGAAACTTCTAACCCCCCCACCCCCCAAATTTGAGAGCCCTCAATGGGTATTTTAGGTCACCAATTTAAAAAAAAATCTGGCTCCATTAGGTTTTGTCATGTGGTCTATATAAGTGTGCAAAGTTTCAACATTAAACTAGGGCTCTGCGAGTACTCGTATTCCGAGCTCATCGCTTAAGCTCGAAATCGAGATCGAAAGTTTTGTAGGCTCGTCATTTTAGAGCTTACACTTGATATACTTAATAAGCTACTTTTAAAACACAATAGTAAGCATAGTCTATTTAATTGAAATAATTTCAGCATTTCCACTTATAAAACATTCGGTTACTTAACAAATTGTTAAAACTTAAGTTCAATTTTCACATTAATAATGTAATAGAGCTTTAAAACCACTTTCGCCGGTAAATTTATTCAATATTTTCGTCCATTTTGAATTATAATTGATTGAAGTTGTCTATTTGTATTTCCATGACAAAGCAATGAAAATAAAAATAGCTAGGAAGATTATTAAATAAATGAATGATTCTTTTTACTATTTTTACCTGGTCCCTTTCTAAAATAATAATTTATGTTGAATTAAAAATGTAATATTAAGAATATATTATTTTAAATGTTTCCAAACCTAAGATATTTAAAACTCATATTAATTAATACGCTTAGCTAAAAAACTAGCTTTAGTTTAGTTAATGTTTTGTTATTAGAATTATGTTGGTTAACTTGTTTAAAATCAATGTTGATCTTATTTATTGCAATACATATTTTACCAAACTTACCACATTATATTAGAAAAGCATTTACTATCACATATTGTTTGCTAAAAATATTATTTTGGCCATATTATTTTTAATTTTAAGGTATCGGCATAAACTTTTATAAGCATTAAAAATTGAATTGAAGTGAATTTCTCACTAAAATAATGTCTAACGAGAGAACATACAATGGGTGTGTGCAACTGCGCATAGAGGAATGGAAAGGGAACAGAAGACATGATCACTGATGATGCATAATTACACTAAGGAATAATAAACGAAATACGAAACACTTAAAATTTCTAATTGTTTATGATTCTTACGTTTTCGAATAGGGTAAATTAAGTTACTGAAGCATATTTTGGGGCAATATTAGCTTATTAAAACATCAATTTTATTAACTTTTTTATTAAGACAGTGTAGAAGAAACACACTACAATAATGTAAAGTGATAGTGAAGGAAGCCAACCTGAAAGGATAGTTAGGTCAGGCCTAAATATAAACAAACACACTTCTATATTGTCTCTCTGCACTTCCCACTCCTTCAAACTTCCACAGTTCCGGAAATATTTCTTTTTCATATGAAGAGACATTAATGAAAACGTAATATTCCCGAAAATTCAAACTAATGTGCAACTGTGTGAAGTTTTGAAGAAGTGGAAAGTTTAAAAGTTTAAGAAGACATGAAGAGAGAAGTGTGTTTGTTCCTATCTAGAACTAACCTAACTATCCTTTCAGGTTGGCTTCCTTCACTATCACTTACTTTACATTATTGTACAATGTTCCTACACTGTCTTGTTATATATTTCCAAGCCATCATGCAGTTATTCATTTTATTAACTTTTTTATAATTGTTAGTGTAATTTTAATGACCTTAAAGACATGGGTGTTTAAACCATTTTAATAATTTATTTGATTTTTATTGAGTGTTGTTCTTATTTTTAAATTGTGGTTTTATAAGTGTTATTTCTAACTTAAAAACCAATATTTCCATTATTTAACTTTTTTTTCAAAACTATTTACTCTTTATAAAAATGATTGTCATTCATATTTTAAGAACATGTGTTTTAATATACTTTTTAATATTTTAAAATGATGAATATACAATACTCGAACTCGGGAGCTTAGAAATACTCAACTCGAGTTTGACTCAAATGAAAAAACCCAAGCTCGCAGACATTAAACATATCGGAAATAAAGAGTATCACATTCCACCATAGAGCATATATGAAATAATTTACCCTTTTACAGAAACTTTGAGAAAAGAGGAACATATCTCTCCAGCAAAGAATATAACAACCAATGTTTGCAAATTACCTCAATTAAAAATATACATTATTTCTTATATCATGGAAAATGTTGGTTTGATAAAAATATATTCCAAATAAAAGATTTTTATTTTTAATAGTAGTGCATGCTACAACTTAACAATGGAAATTTATGCTAATGTAAAGTACTCCTAAAAGTCATTTTCGCGAGAAAATCATATTAACCTCTAGTTAATTATGCTAAACAGTGCCTAAATACAAATTTTAATCAAAATCGCTAGAGCAGAATTTGAGAAAATCAATTTTCTCTCTTTTTGTTCTTCAGTAAACTACCCTCAGAAGAAAAAAGAAATGAAAATTTGGCTTTGGAAGAATTTATCTTGTGCTAAGTTTGTCTTCTAGGTCATATAAGGCTTCTGGAGGGTGCAGAAAGATACACACAAATGTTAGTAAATTATAGATTTTTTAATGCTATGAAATTATTAAGTCAACAAATGTCTTGCTGCCCTATGCCTCTAATATTCATGAGTTCTTAAATATATTTCAACTTAATTTTTCCAAGCTATAATCAAATATTGTTTTTGGAGCTTTATTTTGATTAACCTTACTAATTTTAAAATAGTTTTGGGCTTATTTGAAACTACAAAAGAAAAGTGTAAATTCATTTCGTTATGATCCCTCTAACATTACTTTTTTTTTGCCGTATCCTACCATGCATTCTGCTTTCAGCATATTTGCACTAATGGATTAGAAATTAGGAAGATAGAATTTAGAGTAATGTACCCATATTTTGGTGGAGGAAGTGTGTGAAAACCATTCAGGAAAAACTAGCCTCATTACACCCAACTAATTTTAATGCCCAATCTGCCTATCATCTGGCCTATTGTCAGAATATAACCAATAAAGTAGGTAAAAGAGACATTAAGTGAAAAGGAAGCCAAACTGAAAGGATAAGTAGTGTTACAGTTCTCATTTATTACTCTTATTTCTAAAGTACAGTTTTATACAGTTAGTATGTGTTAATGTGTCTCTTAACTACACATATCTCGAGTTTGTTGCATGTGTCCAGTTACGAAGCGAAAAAACAATCTCAAGTGGTGACTTTCTCAGTCCCGTAGCTTGACTGCCGTCTCTTGGTCACAACCCCCTTGCTCTGAGGGGTGGCCCAAGTCTTGTGACCGTTCAGGGATAGCTCAAGCATGGTCTCGCTTGCTACATTAGGTTAGGCCTAGATAGAAACAAATACACTCCTCCATTTCACATATTCATACGATTTATAGATATTATAACCAACACCTATAAAATAATTAAATGTTGACATTGTTGAGTGCAATAAAACTGATTTTATTTTCTAAAAGGTCCTTCCTATGAAAATTGTACTGTACTTACCTAATTCTTTGTACATTACACACTAGCTTCGTGCTAGATGGAAAAAACCACACACTCTAATACCTACTTATTCCAAATCACCACTATTAAAATATAATTTTGAGAGCCATGGGCAATAGTTTTGTTAGAATAAACTGAATTCATTGTTTAAAGTTCTACTTCTTACTAGCACCATGGCTATTTTGTCTAAAATGTCAGGCTCACACAGGCTCAAACATTTTCCAGGTTTTTTGGTAATTAATTTCCCCACCATTTCCCCTCATTGATGTAGGTCCACTTGCTCTTTAAAAAAAATCATCTTGACCCTTTAAATTAACAATTGTGTTGAACATATTTAGACGAAAATTTTGCTCCTTCATCTTTTAACCCAAAATGTGTAATCAAGTTTCACACCAAAAAAGTGGGAAGTGATGGTATTAACTCATTCCCTGGCATGTGTATAGCACAGCTAATCTGCACAAGACCGGCAGCTCCTATTCTATACTACCATCCAACAAATATTTTTGTTAAGTATTTATTTTTCTCATTTACTGCCTTATTAATAGTCCTAGTGTAGCATTTAATTGTTAGCTCGATCTATCAGCTTCAATATGAAGTATTCAGACTGGCTATAAAAGTACAGTGGTTCATTGATAGATGGCATTATAATAACTTATTGCAATGAGACATCAATTCATGCACGCACCAGGAAACGTTTGGGCAAAGAAAGATGTTCAATGCCTGCTCCAGCGAAAGGTTTAGTAAGTAAGAGTATCGAAATAGTTGGAGTAAAGCTGAAACGGGCTAAGAGCTTCAAGTATTTAGGAAGTACATTGGGAGATGCTAGGAACAAGGAGGAAATAGTAAAAGGGGACAGCTAGGAGATGCATTCTATAGTGGGATGAGGGATTTGGTGGGAGAAAAGGTGTCATTGAAATGGAAAAGGAAGCTGTACAGAGAATACTATGTATGTACCTATGGTATTGTATGCAACTCAGAAAAATCCTCAACGCAACAGTGACAAGAAACACACCAGAAAGTACAAGTTGGAGTATTTCTTGAACTAATAAGTTTGGCTTACAATTCGGTTCAAAGTTAACGGAATGTATTCGGTTTAGAAAAATATTCTTATAAAAAGATCTAGTGATATTTCTTTTGCGTACATTCTTATTAATTGTTCTGTTGAATGTAATCTTCAATACTGAGGTCATTTCCAGAGAAACTCACAGGTTACAAATTATATTGAATGACTCAAACCGCCTTCTCAGACCTGATGTTATGGAGTCTGATGACAAAGAATAAAATGATTCTATAATGTTGTTCGTGATAAACATCAGAATCATTACAAAGCTTGTGGCAGCAACTACAGGTAAACTGAGATGATGTATCAATATTTTGACTTTGCGCTACCAATTTAGCCTCATTCAAGATCAAATCCCATTGTTCATGAACCTGTTGAATGTC
The DNA here is from genome assembly GCA_902151455.1 of Timema bartmani. Taxonomy (NCBI): domain Eukaryota; kingdom Metazoa; phylum Arthropoda; class Insecta; order Phasmatodea; family Timematidae; genus Timema; species Timema bartmani. Next base: position 117,235 of record CABFWB010000153.1, on the reverse strand, counting down.
AGCAATGAGGCTTTCAATGTTACTGCTCTCAATATCAAGTGTAGTATTACATGCTTCAATCACAAGATTAATCTGGTGGATCATTGTAAGTAACATAATCCACAGGGATGTCATTATAAAAAAGTCAATTTTTGGATCCAATAAAATGTGTGTAACAAGAACTGCAAGTCATGTGTACAGTTTTACTATAAACGTAATTTTCTTTCAAACCTCTAGGTGTATTTTTGTGTTTGTAACTCTAACAAAATTGAGAGAATGGGCCATTTATGATCCATGTTTTTACTAATATATCTTGACTTTGTTTATTTATCATAAAATAATGAAAAGTGACTACAGTCAACTTTGATTATAATGAACCTCTACAGACTCGGGTATTTTGTTCACTATAACCGATTTTTTTTTATCTGAAAGTAGTGGGCTAGTGAAACAAAATAAGAGTTCAAATACTATTTCTCTTTATTGGTATCTATTAATTAATCTTTATAAAATCAGTTATATGCTAATGTTTACTGTATACCATTTTAATTAATATTTTTTCCCCGATTCTTCTTTACAGAGTCTGTCCTTTTTCCATACTTGATTCCACACTATCCATGCATTTAAAAAACTAAACCGAGTAGAAAAGTCTAATTTTTTGAGTTCCATGTACACTTGCAAAGGAAGGGATTAGTGAAAACAATTACTAAATGGCCACTAACTGTCCTGTAACTCCTGTCATATTAATACAATACTTGCCACAGACAAAGGTATTAAAACGTAAGCTAGGTCAATGAGTAGAGTAACTGTTTAAGCTCAACCCTCCCCCTCCACATTACATACTTTCAATCAAGCTTCGTGCTACCTAAACAAGAACTCGGGTAGAGAATCGGTGTCTTCAAGTCTAAGCAACCAAAAAGTTCTCTTTTTAAAAAATTATTATATTAGAATGACATTTCTTATTGAAAGTTTCAATTTTCCTGTTCACTAAAACCGAAGTTGAGTGTTCACTATTAACGAATTTTTTAACACACATTAAAATGTGTGTGGGTTGGGACCGATGAATTAGATTCACTGTAGCCGAATGTTCACTAAAACCAGAGTTGACTGTACTATAAAAAAACACTTCACTTTATAGAAATACCGAGTCATATTTCATTTTGTAAATACAAGATTTCAAAATCAAATAATAAAGAGTACTTTATTTTGTCAATTTTAAAAATATATTTCAAATGAAACATGGAAATAAAGCAGATCTATTGAATCACATGTCACCTCACACATACCCAGATTTAGAACAAGATGAAAATGCTTATGCTCAACATAATTTGATGGCAAAAAAACTAGGGATTTTTTTTTTCTCTGAGAGACTACTGGGTGAAAGTAAAATTTTCTCCAAAGTTAGAAGGGGTGTTATAATATTTTTAATACAAGGTCAAAAAGTCAGATGTGTGACCTTTCAAATTTGTAGCTTGGTTCTTACTCAAAGGTCATGTTTAAGCAAGCAGAGTTGTTTTAATTTGGTTAGAAAACAAGCATCAACTATGAATGGGTGGAAGTGAATGTGTATTTTAGCTGGCAATATTTTTTTGTATTTTATTGCCAAAGCTTTGAAAATAATTAGAAGTTATGTCGGAGATGATGAACATTCAAAACAAAGTTAGTGGTTTTATAGCTAACACGCCCTTATAAAAAAATCACAATGAAAACCAAAGTTTAAAAAAATTATTTATTCATTTCAATCAATGTAGTGGTATCTTTTTTAATCTAATAATTTTTGTTTATGTTTGTGATGTATAATGTTAAAACAGTCAAAATGCAAGCAAATAGCTTTTAACAAGTGTTCAAAATATATGGCTTTATCAATGATGGCTGAACAGCTTCAACATTGTAGTTCACAACCTAAATTTAAATTAGACTTATCACATCAGCTATCACAAAATATTATATAAACATTAATATTACATGTGTAAACAAACATAAAACATTTGAAAAGAGGAAAAACATTCTTTTTTTAACACCGCATCATACTACCCATTCGGGTTATATGCTTATTTATTAATTAGACACTAATGGATTCAGCAATGAGAAAAGTTGTATTTAGAAGAAGTGTACCAAGATTTGAACTTCGGTCTCCCCCTCATCAGCACTCTAGTCTGCTGCAAGAGTGAACAATTACTTTTGTTTTGTTTAATAAATTAATCTTTTCAGCTATTATTTATATCTATAAACAAATCAAACAATGGACCATTTAAAGGGAATTCATAGAAACAAAAGTTAACTTTACATGCATTACTTTTCACACAATAAATGCAGTGTTTCAATACTGTAAACAATTCCAAGCTTCATAAGAAGTCAGGATGGTCTTTTTTCTGTGTGTGGCAAAGAAAAAAAAATCCTTATTTATACAGAAAAATACAATTGGTGTCTTTAATACTGGTTGTGAACTACATTTAATTTAAGACAAATACTAAACCACTTTATTATTGACAGTTGGTAACAACAGGGTTGGTGTATTTTCACTCGGTAGCATCTTCCTTTGCCACAGAGAATGGTTCTGCTATTTCTTCTGCGCCACTATCGACAATTAACACATCTTTCGAAGGGCGATCACGTTGGTCTGTCTTTAAACTCTCTATCTTTCGAATGATATCCTAGAAAAATAAAATACAAAATTTTATTTACTTTGAGTTATTGTTATAAAATTGCAAATAAAATTACAAATTGCAATAAAAGAAAATTCACAAGAGGTTTTTTCCATCCATCAAAGTCAATATTTGATTCCAATATAAAAACTAATGAATTGGTGTATAATATAACTAAATTAATTTCTGTAACTTTTTTAGGAGAAAGGAAAAAAAACTTGTATTTCTTCATCATTTATTTGGAATACTGCTTCTTTTTAGAACTTTTGCGGCTTAGTGCTTTATCTAATGAAGGCTATAATTTTATTTCTCAACTTTTTGGTTTTTTTTAAATATATCTTGGGGAAAAAAAATATATGTATATATTTAGTTTTTATGTGATTTCATTCCACACCAACTCTTATATATAGTATGTATTAGGGTATGTACTTGTAAAAATGACCAGAATTCACACATTGATAACAGGTTAAATTAAAATTATTTCATTACATACATTTTACTATATTGTCAGCATAAAGAAAAAAAAATCATATTTAGACTTAGTTCCTTTAGGCACAAAGCAATTATAATTCTGGAGTGCATTTTAAAGTTACATTTTTTTAATATTTAAATATTTTATGTTGGCTATAAAATAAATTAACCTATATATACCTAACAAACAATTTTGAAAAAGATGCTGGACAGCTAAATCTACGATTTTTCCAAATCAATTCTAAAATTCCTTAATATTTTCAGGTTTTAAATATTTTTCCTCATTCCCACTATGAATAAGAACCTTCCATAAGTATGTTTATATACCTAGTTGTGTGTTATGCAGCTCTAATTATTTTTTTTACTTATGGTGTCAATTCTGGCAGCTTTAGTCAAAAAAATTGTAAAACTTTGTTAATGTTGATCACCCTACATTTTTTATCTCTTCTGATGGGCTTTTTCTGTGCTGATACAACAAAACATCAACTTCCCATTTATTTGTAACTTTTATTCTAATTTTTCTGAGCGAACTAAATAAGACTTATTTATTCACGTGGTATTTAAATATAACTTTACTAACCATTCCTTTTATAATTTTTCCAAAAACAACATGTCGCCCATCCAACCAAGGGGTCTGTTTAGTTGTTATGAAGAACTGGGAGCCATTGGTGTCTTTTCCAGCGTTAGCCATGGAGAGCCAACCTGCTCCATAATGCTTTAGCTTAAAGTTTTCATCAGCAAAACGCTCACCATAAATACTTCTGCCTGCAAGATATAACACAAATACACACAATAATTAAGTGCTCCCATGACAAAATAATGGGTAGCGTGAGAAAAAAATATATAAATAGCGATAAAACAATTATTTACTATAGTTTCCCGGTTTGATTACAATATCCAGGTTGTCATTTTTCACTTAATTGAATTAAGATGTCTGGTTTTGTACATATTATATGTAAATCGTGTAAATCCCACTTGAGTTTGTAAATATGTAAATCCAAAGTTCCCAAGTTTGATTCCTGTAGCTAGATGTAATTTTTAGCTAAAGTGGTAATATTCTACAACTTTTTTTAGCATCGTATCTTACTACGTGTTCGGGTTATAAGCTTATTTACTAATTACGCAAATAGTTTAAGGGATTAGGAAGGTTATACTTATAGGAAGTGTACCCACATTTACATAGAGGAAGAGTGGAAAACCATTTTGGAAAAACCACCCTCAGTACACCCGACCAAGATTTTAACCTCGGTCTCCCTGTCATCAGCAGTCTAGTATGCTGCAAGAGTAGCGCTTTAAACCATTTGGCCATTGAAGTGGGTAATATTCTAAAACTAAAAAGATCGACACAAATTTAATTGATTCTACTTACCGCCAGTGCCATCTCCTTTTGTGAAATCTCCACCTTGGATCATAAAGTCTTTAATGACCCTGTGAAACTTGCTGCCCTTGTAACCCTCACCCTCGGGCTTTTTTGCCAGCTCCACAAAATTCTCTACCGTTTTTGGGACAGTTTTGCCAAATAAGCCAACTTCCACTCTCCCGGCATCTTCATCTCCTATTTTGATATCAAACCATACCTTAAAATAGATTAAACATAGATTAATAATGAGATTACTGTTCAACTAAGTTTAAATTTATTACGTTGTCAATAGATATTTAAAATGCAGCACTTTCAAAATTATAAATATCAAGTTTAAAGTGAACATAGGCTTCTAACTGTTAGTATGTTCTGCTTTGATGTTATCATAGCTGTACACACAAAATGTGAGGCTCCAACCATCTACATAATATGTGTTAAATGTTTTGTTTATTTTATTATTTTTGAGCATTGTGTCTTACTACCCGTTCAGGTTATCTGCAATTCCTATTAATAACATAAATGTTGATACTTATTTGAGAAAATTACCCTGGACAACATATTTTATAAAACAATTAAAGTCTGTTAATTCACAGGTTAGTGTTCGACTATAAAAATTAATACATAAGCCCTAGGACTTAAGTGAGCTTAGTTTTGAATTGTTCATTAGGCTGTAAAAAAGTTTTTTTAATAATCTAGAATTTAGTATCATTGGATTCCCGGCATTTTTGTGAGTGCAACGGTAGCTTAGTATGAATTTAGTGATTTTCAGGGTTAGAAAAAAATTGGCCTAAAAGATTTGATTCTTGGGTTTCATCACCAGACATTTTATTTTGTGTGTAAAATACATAAGGAATATTGATATTTTGGTTAGAAAAAAATTGTGACTTTGATTATTTATGGGTACCACCACAATGGGTAAGACCACAAGTTGCTATAAAACTTCACTAAATAAGTTAATATTAGAAATAATAAACATTCACATTTAGATTTCACAGGTTGTAGCGAAATGCAAAAGTCTACAGCAACCACACTTTGAACACTTGCTTTTTTCATAGCAAACTCAAATCTTACAAATAGGATCTAATTTGTTTATTACTTTTTCAACACAGATGTAGGTAGACCTTTTAGTGAATTAACAATAGTCAAACTCTCACAGATATCTTTATTTTTAAAACCCTCTTACATAGACTATTAAACTCAATCAAGTTTTAGTAACTAGGCAACTTAAATGTATTAAAACAATAGCTACAGAATTGCCAGCTTAAAAAAATTACACAGGTTGTCCAGCCAAACCATATTTTAAAATTCCCTGACTTTTCCAGGTTTTCCAGAGCCAATTTACAACTTTTCCAGTCCCTATATTACAAACACTATTTTATTAAGATTACAACTTGATGCAATAATATTTCTAAACACATCCACACTCTGAAATTGTGACACTAAGAAGGGTTACAGCCTAAAGTAATGGGCTCTTGGGTAGAGCGATCCGAGTTAAATTTCAGTGAGATCATAATGAAACATTAAAATAGTGCTTTGCACAAATACAGTTTAAGAAATAAAGATGTGAAGTAGAAGGATGGAAAGATGGATAACACACAAAAATCCCATGTTGACTTTGAGAATTAAAATTAGTATGTTCAAATGTGTTAAAAGAGATTTTGGTATGTATTAAATTGTAGAAAAATGTAATTTTAAATAGTGTAAATAAAATTTTAGTTTTTTTTTTGTGACTATTTGAAAATTCCAGAAATGTAATTAAATTCCCTGACTTTTCCCTGACCAAGCAAATTCCCTGACTTTTCCCTGTTTTCCAGGTCGCTGGACACCCTGTTACAACATCTATAATTATAATTAATAATAATAATAGAATAGAACTGATCTTTTAAGTGTTTATAGTAAAAAAAAATCAACACCAACACTAACCCAATCTTCCAAGTCTATTAAAATTCAATTAAAAAGAATTTTGAATGTAGAGTGAAAAGTTATTTTAATGTAAAGTTGTCATGGTGTATCTTGTGGTAAAGAGTTGTAAGCTAGAGGCTGTGACTCTGAATGAGACATTTTAAGGCTTCAAAATTAATTATTAAAACTAACCAATTAAAATATTTTAATCGCTGACATTTTTTTTGTGTATTATGTAATCAATAGTATTGTGATTTTATTTTTATTGTTTGCAAAAACACACATTACTACTGTTCAAGTTATATGCATATATGTAGTGATTACACTAACGTGTTTAGGATAAGGAACATTGAATTTAGAGGAAGTGTAGGCCTACCCGCAATCACGATTGTATGTGGAGGGATAGTGTAAAACCATTTTGGGAAAACCACCCTCAGTACATCAGATCGGGATTCAAACTCTGATCTCCCTGTCAGTAGTTTAATATAGCACAAGTGATGCCTTGGACCATGCAGCCACCAAAGTTGGTGTAAACGTTCTCTACTACAGTTAGAGTTACTAATTTAACTATAATAAATAAAAATCACCGAAATTGGTGGACTATTTTATGTTAAGGGTGATAAGAATATGAAGCTATGGACTAGACTTGGGGCTGTGTATCGTTTATGACTTAAGACTTATTTTTATATTAAAGATCAGTAACCTCTTTTCTCTCAGTATAACCTAAGCTTAAATAATACTTAGTGACATGGGTGGACTGAAAACATTTCTTAGGCCAATATGTAAATCAAAGTACTTTTGTCAAATTTGGTCATACCTTGTGTGTTACTCTGGGGCCCTTTTTTCCATCACCACCTCCAGAACTTGCACAGCAAGAAATTACACTAATAAAAACACATAAAATTGTAAAAATATTTAAATGTCGGCCTGACATATTTAAAAATATAAACAACATTGAAGAACCGTAATAAAAAGTTTCTGATATTAACCCTAAAAAGTGCGTGCAACTCTGAATGACTTGAATAAAGTGCCACGGTGTTCAGGGATTTCTACTTTCTCTTTTATCTCTCTCTCTCTTTATTTCGTCTGTTCCGTGAGAACCAGTAAGATTTTGCCAGCACACTACATAACCCTATTTGAAACTATGAACCCACAGCCTTTGTGATTTTATAATTTCTTAACAATGAAACTGTTTTGAAATATTTGTTTACTCGTGATAAGAATAATTCAAAACATCTCTTTGAAAAAACTTAGTTGTTTTCTGATCATATTCTTTAAATTCGCTTGATAAAACTTACAGTAGAAATTAAGTAATAGAAAATGGATTTTACAAAATTGGTTTATGAATGTCAAAGTCGCGGGTGTAGATGGGATCCATGTAAAGAGAATATAAAGGAATATAAAGGTATCGCCACCTCAAGGAACTTGATTGTCATTAGGCGTGTTTTCGCGGTTGACCTGGTATCGATGTGTATGACCACAGTGTTATTCATGGTCAACTAAATGTTTATGACCGAGACGATACTTGAGCTCGGTTTGATAATGCTTTCCTTGACCAGACTAAACAATTTTCTCGGTTTACTTGGCTACATCTTATATCGAGTGTACCAAGGTGGAGTGCGAAAACGATTTTGAGATTTTTTCTTAAACAAAAATGATGGTTAGGGTGGAGTAGATCTAACAGCTAGTAACAGAATGTATGTAATCCTACTACATGTACGGCAAATCAACGGAAAATGAGCTTTTTAATTTTATTATTAGTTGATTGTGTGCTTATTTTGACTAGTCCTAATATTTACACAACATGTAAAGCTAAACATAATATATTTTCCAAAAAATAACCTTAAGAAAACATAAGGTACGTATATAAGATTCAAGGGCGTAGAAAGGACATTTTTCCATGGGGGGTCCACTTGAAAGTTAACGTGATAGTGTACATTATTTTGGATACTTTTTTTAGTAACGCTTTTTACTACTCGTTTGTGTTATACGCTTATGTGCTAATTACGCTAAGGTATTTGGGATGAAGAAGGTTAATTTTATGGGAATTGTACCCGCATGTGCTTGGAGGGAGTTTGGAAAGCCATTTAATGCCGGGATCATGATCAACTTAAATTAAACTTAATGTAGCGTTCACTTAAAGTTAACTTATGTGTGATCACGATTCACGTAACTTAACATAACAACTCGAACCAAATATATAAATTCTATAGTATGTGTTTTGATTTGTAATTTATACTATTTATATTAATGTATATGATCTGTGAATGTTTACAGTTTCCCACCGATATTATAGGGACCATGTGTTGATTTATGTGGTGCCGGTAGTGGTATACATTTGCAGCTCCGAAGTGACGGTCAACGTTGAAACACATAGAAAATTATATGTTAATTGATGTTATACACTTTTAAACTTAATTATATTATGTTAATTTCGATACAATTGATCAAGTAAAAAGTGTCAGAGTAGAAAATAAAGAGTCGTTCAATTCAACCAACTATTAAGAATAATTTTGCTAGAAGTAATTGACGTGGATGGCCTAATAGAATACGACTCGAAAAGACAATTTTTTTAAGTTTTCAAATACATTTTTTTTCTGCCTGGAATCTTTTGACAATATTTGTTTGGTTGTTATTGTAAGCCCACATCTGTTGGTGTGTGTTTTAGTGCTATAAACCATAAAATTTATCATAATTTGGCAGAGAAAAAAAGTAAAGAATCTCGGCGTGTTTCAATACTGGCCACGGCAGTTTTTAACATACATGATATCGAATAATAATTTTATTTAATACTATATTAAGCTCACAAGCATACATCGACTCAAATAATACCTCGGCTACTAAAATTATAATTATTTGATTTTTTTTTGTACTATATAATTGTTAATATAGTTCTATTTATTGTCCGTAAAGACATTTTTTACAAACTTTACTGGATACGACACGGTACATTACAAGACACAAAAAAAATACTATTTGACTTGCAACAAAGTTTTAAGTAAATAAAATTGTATAACATTTAAGAGAAAAAAAATTTGCGGCACATATTAAAGTTATACTGTGAAAGTATTGTGATATTTGGTACTTACTCAAATTTTAATATAATTCGGTCTTAAACTGACAGGCGTCTTTCTTAAAACTTTTTATGTTATAAAAGTTTAGTTTTCATCTTGAAGTTCGGTCAAATCAATAATGTGCCCGCTTTAAATAAAGCTAAACTATTCCTTAAAGACTGTTTAGTGATATATCCGGAATTGACCTTTTGGAAACCATTTAATTAAAAAAAATTCATTATTGTTGCGATAATGCACGTTAACTATATCAACGAAATTGAACTGTTTCACCACTATACTTTTATCTATGCGTTTTACTTTCGAGCTTAAAAATTTCGCCACATGGGCACCTCAAGCGTTTTACTAGCGCCTCTATAGTCTAAACACGGTGCCTATAGATATTTATCATTAAACTTTTTGGATAAATTAGCTTTTCTATACAATATACAATACCAGTACACAAAAAAAAAATTTTTTAACTCAAACTGATTAGTCTTGAAATATATATATATATTTATGTATATATATAAATTTTTTTCTTGGGGCTTATGCCAAATAAATTTATATAGTTTGATCAATCATCTTGACTTTTTTCAATGGTTGTTACTAACTAAATACATTTCATGTATAATAAAAGATTTTCTATTAATACGTGGATAAAATATGAACTAACATTAACGAGCTTTTAAAATCATGATTATGTTAGTTGATTTATATTTTAATAACAAGGATCTTTTTTGAAAACAATACATTATAGCATTTTATATAATATAATCTCTGTGGTTTTAACTTCTTTACAATATTTTTGAATTAAGTCTGTTCTATAACGTTCTATAATGATACGACCCTAGCACTTATTTTAATTAAATGTCCGATCACTAGAACTAAAGCTAGAAAATAGACATTGGTCTTAAAACCAACAGATGATTACTAAACAGTCCTGTTGACGTCACTCGCATAGTGATTGGCTGACTAGATCACGTGACACTCTTCAAGTAACGTTCACTTAAAGTTAAAGACCTCCAAGGACATCTCTTACGTTAAGATAACTGCAAGTCAACGTTAAGTTATTGCATCGTGATCGCTTCCATTTAATCACACGAGGAGATCCTTTACGTTAAGTTAGCTTTAAGTTAACGTTAAGTTGATCGTAATCCTGGCATCAGTGAACATTATTTGAAGGGTATCACGTGATCTAGCCAGCCAATCATTATGCGAGTGACGTCAACAGGGCTATTTAGTAACTCATTTGATGGTATTATGACCAATGTTTACTCTTTAGCATAAGTTCTAATGATCAGACATTGAAACAAAATAATTAAAATCTAATAGGAAAGTTAAATTTATCAAAATAGTTTTGTAATAGATATTTATTATATCGATTGAAAACTGTAAATATTCACAGATCATCACTGTAAAACTAGTACAAATCACAGATAATACTTGAGAATGAAGATGTTTGGCTCGAGTTGTTACGTTAAGTTATGTGAATCGTGATCACACATACGTTAAGTTAACGTTAAGTTGATCGTGATCCCGCCATAAGGTTCACTTAACTTAATAAAACAGATGTGTAATCACGATTCACGTAACTTCACGTATCAACTCGAACCAAACATCTGCATTCTAGAGTATGTATTTTTATCTGTGATTTGTACTATTTTTTAAGTGTATCTGTGAATGTTTACTCATGGATAATACTGTTTTCTATCGATGTTATACACATTTTTCATTAAACTATTTTGATAAATTTAGATTTTTTATTTTAGTTTTATCTTAAATCTACTTTAGCCTAATAATACTATGAGTTGTGAAATATATTGTGTATTATAGTTGGTCATAAAACCAACAAATGAACTACTAAATAGCTCTGTAGATGTCATTCGCATAATGATTGGCTGGCTAGATATCGTGATACCCTTCATGTAACGTTCACTTAACTTAAATACCTCCCTGGACATTTATTAAGTTAAGTGAACTACAAGTGAACGTTAAGTTAACTGCATCGTAATCGCTTTCATTTAAAAACACGAGGAGAACCGTTAAGTTACGTTAAGTTAACCTTAAGTGAACGTAAAATTGATCGTGATCCCGGCATAAAAAATGCCACCCTTAGAACAAATTGCCTGGTAAACATAAATTATTTTTAGAACTCTGTTTGAAACTTTTTAGATATTATAATTTAATTTAGAATATACAATTTAATTATTAATTAGGTGTTACATGGAAAAAAATTATATATATATATATATATATATTTTTCTCTATGGAGAGAAAAATAACATTACACGTTGAAATTAAATTACGTGTATACCGGTATAGATATTGATAGGCTATGTATTATATACGTGTTATTGTGATTATATATTATGATTTATGTATATTATATTTGTACATAATATACATAATCACAAACGTGATATATAAACACTCACACACATTCATTTCCATTTTAGCATTTAATATATTTTTTCCATAGTGTATTTGGTAAACTTAGAATTAAAGTCTAGTCTAGTTTTCACACAAAAAATAAATTGTTAAGTGTGGCTTTATTAAATACTTGATAAATATCTCGTTCTTTGCAAGGGATTATTTTATAATACGTTTCATCTTTCCAGCTCAAGTGGATTGGAATGTACGGAAAAATCACCCCCTCCCCGCTTAACTCCGTTAAAGGTTGAATTTTGAAAAAAAAAAAAAAAGTTTTACTTAAAAAAGAACCTTCCTGTCATGTCTCGTCTTTCTAGCTAAAGTGATTTGGAGAATACATCAAAACCACCCCTTCCCACTTCACCCTTTAGGGATTGAATTTTGAAAAATTCCAAAAATCCTCTGGTCTGTCACCTTAAAATATCCTCTCTGCCAAGTCTCATCTTTCCAGCTCAAGAGTTTTGGAATATATATAAAAAATACTCACTCCCCTAAGGGTCATATTTCGAAAAATCCTTAAATTTCCATAACACATAAATGTTTTCGATTTTGACAAAGAACACTCATGTCAAATTTGGTGTTTCTTACTCAGTTTTGGAAATGCGTGTACCCATTGGAGGATAAAGGAACATCTCCCTCTCCCCACTCCACCCCATTAGGGGTTAAATTTAGAAAAATCCCAGAACTCTCTGGGCCATTATTTTAAAAGAACCTCTCTGCCAAAATTGTTGGAATGTTGGTATTCTTTTATAACGAGTTGCGGTTGTTTAGTGCAGCCATCTTTAAGCGTGCGCATGCGCAGCGCGTATCCTTACCAGACAATAGATAGCCGAGTCATGCCCGTTATAAGTTTGGGACACACATCCGTGAATTCGTCACTTGTAATTGTATTGTGCTGGCTAATGTTTGATTTATTGTGTCATCTTGTCTATTTGGTTTACTTGATTGGCTAAATATATCTAACAGGTTATGGGCCCAGATTTGCGAGTGTAGTGTAAGAGAGAAAGTTTAACATCAAAGATAAACGGACGCGTGAGTGTTCTGAAATCGACGTCATGAACACCGCGAACGTATAAAGGATTTAACTTCTAGGCAAAGACAATTATGATACGTGGAAACTGCAAAGGCAGTCCGTGTTAATTAAAGCCGATTTATGGGAGTTTGTGAATGGTGGTGCGTTAAAACCCAAGTTGAATTATTGTGCCAACGAAGCCAACGTGCGAGAATATGAATGCGCAATGATATGAAGGCGCGGTTGGACATAATTTTGTCTATATCCTCGAGCGAACTCAAGCAAGTGAAAAATGTTGAGACATCGCGTGAAATGTGAAGAGGTTAACGTTACAGAAAATGGCAGACATTAGTGATGTGCGTGCGCATCTAAACAGTTTTTTCGACTCTGCAGACAAGTTTAACGACCGGCTGGCACGATCGGAAAGACAAACTCTAAGTGAATTAAAGTGACTGAGAAAAACTGAGAGGCGTGCACGTAATACGATGATTTAAGTGCCGAAAGCCTGAGCATAAGGCGAACGAGTGTCGAAGCAAGGACAACAAGGAGAGTGCAAAATGTGTGGATAACGCATGTTTAAATGTTTCGGCATGCAAGTCTAACGATCCAAACTTGAAGTGGTGCCTGGACAACGGCGCGACAACGCACTTGTGCAATGAGACAGAACCTTTTCGCGAAATGTATAACACAAGGCACGGCGCGCTAAACCCCGCGCCCAGTGCAACAGCTGACATGGTAGGCATAGACAAAGCACAGTTAGTAGCGAACGTATTCGGTGACAAAAGGAACGTAACGCTAGACAACGCAATGTATGTACCGAATTTGAGAACAAACCTGTTGTCGGTCAGTAAGATAACTGATCGTGGATTCGATGTTTGGTTTCAAAAAGACAGTGCCATTATACAAGACTTGAACGAGAATACTGTACTAAGTACTGTCAGAGTCGACGATTTGTACTACGTACGTGAGTTCAAACAGGACGCGTGGGTCATACTAATGCGAAGGACATTGCGGACGCCTTTCATAAAGGTGTCGTGAAGGGAGTTGTGCTGGTGGGTTCCTCAAGTTTAACTGTGACATTTGTACACAGGGAAAGATGACAAGGGCCCTGTTTCCCAGCAAATCAAACCGTCACACAGACGTCTTGGATGTGATACACTCAGATGTATGCAGACCCATGAGAACAACGTCCATGGGAGAAGTATTTTATCGAATTTATCGACAACAGCACCAGATGGTGCGAGATTCGATTTTTAAGGTCAAAGGCTGAAGTACTCAAAGCTACTATTGAGTACATAACCCTCGTTGAGAACAAAATGGGTAAACTGTAAAGTGCTTGCAATCTGACAATGGTGGAGAATACACTAACAAGGAGTTCGACGAGTACTTGAAAAAAGTGAGAGATCAGTAGGAGGTTGACTGTCCCATACAACCCGGAGAAAAACGGCACGGCACGACATGGCGGAAAGAAAGAATCGATCTTTTCTTGAGGTCACTAGGAGCCTTCTGATGGAAGCAAATTTGCCCAATGTCTTTGGGGCTGAGACGGTTAGTACTGCAAATTACCTCCGAAATCACCTACCAATAAAGAGCTTGGATGGTCGAACACCGTACTTAAAATGGACCGGTTGAGTGCCGGACGTGTCTTCCTTCAGAGTGTTTGGAAGTGAAGTGCTCTCTACCTGGATAGAGAAACCGGAAGAGGAAAGTTTAACTCTCGTGGACAGGAAGGGATCTTCCTTGGCTAAGCAGATGAGTCCAAGACGTACCACGTGGTGATAAGCCGTGACGTCAAATTCATGGAGGAGGACAAGCCTCGTTGGATAGCTGACACTCAAACTGTCCGGGAAGGAGATACGTAGGGCAAATACTCTACACAAGCTCGATGATTTGTGGACATTTAACTGCCTTCAAGGTACCACACTGAAGATGATCAGCCAATCACACATTATGAGGACGAGGAGGAGGACGACGACGACAACACCATCGAAGCGTATACACCATCACTTGATGGATCGGGTGAATATGGGGACATTTCTTCCACCCCCGAAGACACGGCACTTGACATATACATGCGTCAGGAAATTGATCACACATCAAGGGACCGTGGCCGTCCAAGGAAGGTCAGGTTCGAGGGAAGAGAGAAGAATCAGTATCTACCAAGTCATTTCAAGTCTGGCCGAAAACGCTGAGGGAGCGGAGCAGGCCTTTCTCTCAGAAATACCTATGAAAGAAGCAATGTGCGGTCCCGATGCGGACGAATGGCGTCAAGCCATTGGCACTGAGATTAAATCCATCGTGAGGAACGGGACTTGGATACTCGTTGATCGTCCTAGAGTTCACAAAGTTGTCGGCAGCCGAATTGTTCTAAGGAACAAGTTCCTATAGAGTGGAAGGCTTGAAAGAAAAAAAAGCACGCTTGGTTGCCCAAGGTTTTATTCAGCAACCCAGCGTTCATTACACAGACATTCGCTCCAGTGGCTCGAATAGGTTCCATTCGTCTCATGGCATCCATTGCAGCTCAAAACGGAATAAAGATCAGGCAATTTAATGTGGAAACTGCTTACTTGAATGGACATCTAGAAGATTTATATGGAATCACCGAAGAATTTACCAGAAATCCTTCAGGATATTGTTGATTTGGAGGGCCAGAGTCAGATCGGGATGAAGGCAAAGACCATACTTGAAAAATTGAGTAGGGGGGACAAGGTTTGCCTCCTAAAGAAATCGCTTTACTGTTTGCGACAAGCTGGAAAGAGCTGGTACTTCAAGTTTGATGAAACCTTGAGAAGTCTGGGTGCGACGTCTTTAGTCTCAGACCCTTGTTTGTTCCATATTGGTTCAGAGGAAGACATTATACTAATGGCGACATACGTTGATGACATCCTAATCGACTCCCGTGATAGGAAGGGGATTGCTGAACTTAGAAGGAGAATGGCCAACCATTTTGAAGTCAAGGATCTAGGCTATGCAAAATCTTGCCTCGGGATAGAGTTTAACCAGACAGAAGGGCAGGTGACGATGCACCAGCATGGCTACGTACACGATCTGCTTTCGCGATTTGGCATGTCCGAATGCAAACCTGTAGCCACACCCGTATATACAAGCTTGAAGCTGAGGAGAAACGAAGAGCATTTGGAAGATAATCTAAGGCTTCCGTACTGTGAGCTGGTCGGGGCTCTTACGTACTTGGCATCGACTACAAGGCCTGACATATCATTTGCTGTAAGCAATCTGGGACAGTCTAACAACTGCTATGTAACCGATCACTGGAAGGCCGCAAGCATGTATTACGCTATCTAAAGGGTTCCATCAATGTGGGGTTGACCTATGGCTCAGATCCAGGACTAGTCAAAGGATTTGTACTTGCAGACTGGGGAAGTCGTACCGAAGAAAGGAGGTCTTACACCGGGTACATATTCATGCTACATGGTGGACCGATATCCTGGGAATAAAAAAACAGCGAACTGTCGACGACAGAAGTAGAATATATGACTCTGTCAGAGAACGTTAAGGAAGCCGTCTATTTGCGGCTATTTCTCGTCGTGATGGGCTTTGGCAGCTTGGTTATTTTTTGCGACAACAGAAGCTCATTGAAGTTGGTGGAGAATACGATGTTTCATGCTAGGAGCATGCACATTGACATCCGTCATCACTTTGTGAGGGACTTACTCAAACGTAAGGAACTTCGTTTGCTTCGCATTTTAAAGGACGATCAAGTTGCAGACTTCTTAAATAAAAGACTGCCCAAAGTTAAACACATGCAATGCATGGAATTAGCCAGAATGTTGGTATTCTTTTATAACGAGTTGTGGTTGTTTAGTGCAGCCATGTTTAAGCGCGTATCTTTACCAGACAATAGACAGTCGAGATCGAGTCATGCCCGTTATAAGTTTGGGACGCACATTCGTGACCAGAGACAGAGGCTGTGTCTGAATAAACCGCCCTTGTGTTATTTTATTTGCTAGAAAATTGCAATGGCGACACTTAAAAACCGGAAGTCATTTTTGATGTTGTCTGAATTATCTTAAAGTGTGCTGATGCGTTATCTTGTTTATTCGGTTCACTTGACCATCTTGGCGATATTTCTCTAACAAAAATTTCCAACTCAAGTAGTTTAGAAGATACGGAAAAACCACCTCCTACTTCACCCCCTTAGGGATTAAATTGCACAAAAATCTCAAAAAATCTCCGAACGCATATCTCTTAGATTTTGACAAAGAACACTCATGCCAAATTTCGTGTTTCGCCATATAAATAAATACATAGACCTTATTATAATGCAGTGTTTTGTTGGTGGTGTACTGGTTGTGTCAGAGAGGATACATGGGCGTGTGCTAGATTCTAAGATGTTAAATATTTTTAATCAAAGCTGTGTGCGTTTGAATGTAAAATACTACATTAAGAGCCTAATAGAAAAGTAGTAAACAGTGTTCTAGAAGTATAATTTTCTTTCTCAGAAATGTAATCTACCTGTACCTACTTATAAAATATATAGCTTTCTTGACATAATATTCTACTATATAAACAAATACAATTTTTTTAAATACTATATATAACAATTGCCAGTCGAACAATTTATGCACTAGAGAAGATGAGTCGCTTAATTTGTTTTATAAGCAATCCAAATGACATGTTCGTTATCAAATGGTGGGTCGTATCAACTCAATAAATAAAATACAATTAAAATAGTCAGAACCATACAATTGGTGAGTGCTCTCTTTGGAGATTAATTCCCCCCCCCCCNNNNCCCTTTTTCGAAAATATCACTAATAATAATTCATTTTTGTATCCCTAGACCAGCGATTGGCGAAAGTTTTCTGAGCAGAGCGCCTGCCTGCCACTTAGGGGACTTGCTGAATTTTGGACTAGTCTATTGTGTCGCCTATTATTAACATTTTTTAATGAGTCTTAAAAATAAAAACATTTTTAATCACCACGTATTAAATTGTTCAGGCTAGACGTATATTTGATAAATGCTCTAATGTGGTAGGGATGAGGAAGGAAACATTTTAGAGATAATCTACCCACGTTTGCTTGGAAGGAGAGTGGGGAAGCCCTTTAGGAAAAACCAACCTCAGTAGACCCGTCTGGAATTTGAACCCCAATCTCGTCATCAGCATGAGAACCTCTTTATGATCTGTCAGTAACTGACCTTTGGGGTTTTCCATTCCTAAGTTTCACACACCTTTGTTTTCATTCCCTCCAGTTCCTTTGCTTTCTGGCACATGAGGTCATATCTTCCTTTTCTTAATAATTATATATGCAATGGAAAGGATTTAACTAGCAAGCTCTTACATTTTGCTCACTATAGCATTGATTTACAAATATCAGCTTCATAAGTAATAGCTACCCCCTCCCAACGCAACCCTCTCGAGTTTTGTTGCAGTGTCTCACCAAGAATGTGTATTTTACAACCATACAAACAGGATACAGTGTTCATTGCCTACATTATCTTCTCATTCAGATCATTGTGTGATGAAAAAAAGTATACATTTATAGGATATTGCTAGTGTTTATAAATATACTTTCAATATTGATCCCTTAAAATTATCCAAAAATGACAAAACTTACCTGCAAAATATATTTTTTTAACAACCAGGGGCTCATGAAAATAGTTTATGTACTTATGAACAACTGAGCATTGTATGTGACGAGTGGCAGATATAGAGCATTTGACACCTGGGGCAGGTTCTTTGGCACCCCCCATAAACAACCTTTGAATTCAAACACACACAAAATAAATTTTCAATTATATATTTAAACAGTACAGTACTTTCACAAACAAGTTGAAAATAAGAAAAATTCAAGTGATTGTGAATTCAGTGAACAAATAATACTTAATTTTATTGTATTAAAAAAAATTCAATCTTAATGCTTAGCTTGTTCCTTAAAGATTTACAGTCTTTGCTTCCTGGCCTTAAAATCTGTAAAACAATGAATTGCATCAAAATTCACCTTCTTTGCATAGTTATGTTCAATTGAAAGTAAAGCCACATTTGTCAATCTTTTCTGGCTTATAGTGGAGTGTAAGAAATTCTTTATAAATTTTGAAAAACTTTTTTCACCTGTAAAAATACACACACATAGTCAAAAAGAATCTTAAACACAGCAACAAGCTTGAGAGAGAGAATCTCACTTCTCATTCACTACACCTCTGCCCTTAAGACTATTCAACCAATCATCCCGGCCATATCTTAAGCCATTCCCTGGCACGTGTTTAGCAAAGTGATCTACACAGACCCCACAGCCATTTTTCTATTTGTATACTCTTATCCAACACATATTTTCGCTACTAACTTATTTCATTTATTGCTTCATTCATGGTCCTAGTATAGCAATGAACTGGTAGTCCTATCTATTAACTTCAATATGAAGTATTCAGACTGGATAAAAGTACTGTGGTTCATTGATAGATAGCATTACAATAACTTATTACAATGGAACATCGATTTGCACCCACCAGAAAACGTTTGGGTAAACAAAGATGTTGTTCAATGCCCGCGCCAGGGAATGGGTTAGATATGTTTGGATTTAAAATTTGGAAGCTATGAATTGAATATTAGCACACAATTTCAAACCTTAGGCAACCCGTGAATTTGTAGAGGAAATTAATTAAATTATTCCAATTATTTTTTATTTACAAAATCATCTCATAGAAGATCAATTAAAATAACATTGGATAATTAAATGTAATGGCTAAAATTTTAAAACTATTACTATTCTTGTTATTAAAATATCTCACTAGAATGTATTATAATATGAATAAAAAATCATAATACATCAACTCACATTGAAATTAAATCTGGACACTTTGATAACGATAGGAACAAACTTTTTTTTTAAACTAATAAACTAGGGAATTGTCATTCCATCACTAAAACAGAGGCAAGATAGATTATCCCACATTGTATTAATGTTGCATGTAATGAGGACTATCAAGCAGGTTGCACAGTAACTATAATTTATAATACATAAATATATGCAGGTCGACCGATGGTTACACTGTGAATGCTCCTCAAGCTCAGTGCTTTGTGTGAAATTGTTTCTTACTTGTTCTATTAATATTAACCATGAAAATCAGATCTAAAATTAACATTGAATTGCTTGATGTTGTGCAAAAGTATCTCGAGTGATAGACCAAATGTGGTGTTATCTTCTAGTACACATTTCTGGATTGTGTTAACCGGTTCTATTGAACATCTTGATGTTATCTTTTCACTTATTCATTCTTATCCTAGTTTAAATGAGGAGGAATAGCCAGCACACTTAACTGAATCATACTGAAGTAGAAACTAGAAGAATTCAACTTATTTGTCGACCTTGTTGGTTTTGGAGTAAAGTGCTCATCTAAGGACACGATATTTGTGGGTTCGAACCCAGCCAAGGTTGACAGATTTTTCTTGAGCAATAAAAATCTGTAGCACAACTTCCTTTTGAGGGGAGGTGAAGCTTTCGGTCTCATGTCGATTGTAGAATGTACAAAAACTCTGGAAGGCATGTGAAAATACCTTTCCCAGTAAAATTGGTAGGCCCTTTCGCTAACGCTCATTGAAACTCTCGTGTGGTGATGTAATCAGCCGGTTCACGTTAAATACCTCAATTACATTATATTTTGAAGTTATTATTTTTAATAATAATAACTCTTAACTGCCATAGATAGCTTCTACAGGTTAAGTGGTAAAATGTTGTTTTTGGTTTGGACTGAAAGGCTGACTGTGAGCCTAAATAAGCTTCCTGTAGCAGTGAGAGCTAGTTTCTGAAATATGTTTAGTAATTAATCTAAGCAAGTTCTAATCCAACTTCACTCAGTTAAGTATGCTGGCTATTTCTCCTAATTCAAACAAACTCAATGAAACCTTTATTCCATATCCAACAATATATTATGTCTCTTCTTTGTTCTACTTATATTAATGGGTGTATTAATTACAGGTTTCATTTTTTTTATTTTGTCAAGAACAGCTACAATCCAAATAAAACATTCTGATCAATAGGAGTTGTAAAATACAAGTTATTTCCAGTTTGCCTTAAGCCTCGATTACAGACGCCTTATCCGTAAGATGTGTAATGGTCAGTAAGATAACTACAGGGTTCTTACAGACAAATGAAACATAAATTTAAGGAATTTTCAAAGACTTTTTAAGGACTAAGGGTGATATGCTAGAACGTATAGTGAATGCTTAGTGGACCGATAGTGTGGTCCCAAGCAAACTATCGTTACACCTTTAAACCTATGATGATGTAAGCAAACCTATGCTAGTGTCTACAAAGCATTCACTTAGTCAATTTCTTGCATACAGCCCTAAAACTGCTAGTTATTGTACTGCCAAAAGCTAAACACGTCAATAAAAAAAATTATAAACCCTACAAAATTTTAAATAGATGGGAACTTTTCACTTAATTTAACGAACAGAGAGGACTATAAAAATAGTAATCTAACTTTGTTGTCACTTTCTTCACTCTCATTGGTTTATTGGTTAATGCAGTCATTCTAGATTCAGTATATATTGTAGTATGGCTAGAAGAGCTAAGGTGGATGGGAGATGAACTAAAAGCTATCATCAGTCATTTTAGTTTAAAACTGTAATTATAAGTACTTAAAGTGTTAATAGGCAGTTAAAAATCTTTAATAAACAATTACGTATTACAAATGATGGTTTTAAGGTCACTCATAAAAAAAATAGCGAATGCACATGAATTGAAATTTTAAAATATAGGAAATTAAAGAAAACAGAAATGTATTTCATCGACAGTAGCGCTAATACGTTTGTTGAGAGAAGTTAACACTGTTTCCCCTTGCCCCCATAGAGATTCCAAACCTTGGGCGCGACTATCTCTGAGCTGATGATGCGATAACAAATTAAACAAAAACAGTGGGAAGAGCAGCTGAGAGTAAAGTAAACAGCAGACAGGAGCTAACGCTTAATCAAAGAGGATGAGCTAGATATTTCACACACCAGTGCATCTTAAATCATGGCCTTTACAGCCCTTCTTCACAACAATTTCAAAAATAAATATTGAAACCTGAAGATTCCAGGACTTTTCAAGGCCCAGAGCAATTTAAGGACTTTTCCAGGCCTTGAACAGAGACATATTAAATTCCAGGTCATTCAAGGACCGTATGAAGCCTGTAACTAACTTTCTCATCAGTTGGTACGGTCGCTTGACTAAGGCTATGGAGTGTGAAGACGCAATTTCCATTTCTAATAATCATTAAGTACTTGAGGGCTATAGAGATGTGGAGCTTACAGAATCGGTAGGTGAAGTGCTCTATTCATTGAAAATTAAAATATTAAAAAAGTATAGCTTAATCTTTAAGAGTAGTAAATTAAAATAAATTAATAATATAATAAAGAACTAAATAGTTTTGGAAAACCTTTTGAGTATTTAAAAGGAAATAAATGTAACCATTTCAGGGTAAATTACCTTAGTTAAAAGTGAAAACCTGATACCTAATATAGCAACACAATTTATTGTGATATCACAACTCCAGAAAATGGTAACACACACACATACAGACCCACCTACCATTAGTTTGCAAAAGATGAATAATGGCATCGTTTTAGCATTGCATCATAACAATGTATCACATATCATCTGCAGGAAAATGTCTCAAACAGTTTTAAACTTGAATAATATTCAAAAGCAAATGCTAATAAGTAAAGATGATTTATTAAACACATGCGAGAATTAACTTTTATATTATATTTGGAATAAATATAATACAATTACCTCATAAAGCAAAAAGAGATTTTCCTTATAGAGATATATTATATATTCACATTCAATGTCCTTTTCCTGTGTTTGTCCTTTATATTATACCTTTTACATGTTCCTATCTGTGTGTTCTATCATTCTTTACAATTTTCTATTTTCTCCCTTTTGTGTTTTTTTCGTTTACTCTCTTGGGAAGTTGCGTTGCGCGTTTCACACTCCTCCCTGATGAGTTCCGATAGAATTAAATCTAGGTCGGAGGATTGGGCAGTGACTATAGTTTTCTTTAAGAGGCAACCATTAACTCTTTGTTCAATGGCAGCAATGTAAAGTATGTACTGTGTTAGTCTTTTCATTGTAAAAGCCATACTGTGTTCGTCCATTTTATGTGTTTCTATCACCTTTCCTATACCTTCTTCCAAATATAATACAATTACCTCATAAAACGAAAAGAGGTTTTCCTTATAGAGATATATGAGAGAATTAACTTGTAATAGGATGAAGGTTATGAAGCTGTAGTCAAATATGTGCAAGGAAGGGTTAAGCTGCAAACTTTATAAAGACAGACAAAAGAAAAACATTATCCAGAATAAATAACTTTTTACTATTAAATGTTGTTTTTCTTTCTAGAGATGGGATGCTCGAATCCTCTGATATTAAGATTCATAAACAATCTAAAAAAATAAATGTCTCAAATATAATTATAAAGACCTTGACTTCAAATAACAATATTAAGAAATTGGTTAAAGGAATTATATAGACTCATGTAGTTGGGAGAGTAACAACATCACAAAAAAAGGATAAATTTGTATTAATATATTTAATTTACTATAAAAAAGTTTCTTTGTGTTTATGATGTATTAGATATTACTAACAAAATAGCATGTAAGTGATATTAATCTCTTAATAAACTTTTTAAATAAAATTTTTAATATTTTCACTGTGAATAAAATTGTACTTGTTTAAAGATCTGAGGATTCAAAAGATAATTTAAGATTTGAATTCAAGACGTATAGGATTAGAGCCCATCCTCTTTTTTTTTTAATTGTCACTCAACATAAGTGTCAGTAACGTTATTATATGCAACTGTGCCTCACATTTATATTCATATTCAGGCTGGCCATCAAAAACTAACTTACAATATAATAAATGTTGGTGAAATTTATTAAAACTTTTTATCGGTAGATTATCCAATTTCAAAGTAAAGTTGTGTACTAAACATTATTTTTATCATTATATACATGTATTAGAGATGGGTCAAATCTACTAATTAGGAATTTGCATATCAGAAAACATGTTAATAAGTTTAATATAATATTTTGTTATAATCCATTTATTATAACATTCATACTTTAAGTAAAGCTGTCTTGGGTATGTTTTTTTAAATTTAATCCTGTAATTAAATTGGGCTAACCAAAGATAAAGTGTATAACATCTCTAAAAATAATTTTGATCCAAAATTTAAAAAGTAAGAGAGATAATTTTTTTTTTCCAAATGTCATATGATTTATATTCTTACAAAAGAAAAAGGCACCAAACAGCTATATTGAACTAAACATTGAAAGTAGTATTGAAGGGCAAGGCCTACACACTTGCTGAAGAAGGGGATTGATGTACCCCCGAACATTACATAATCATGTGTTTGTTGTGTTTCCTACCATTCTTTTCTCCTTTCAATATTTAGTTTGTTAATATTCTTAGGGATTCAAAATAATCATCTCTAATATATATATATATACAAATAAGTATCAATCATCTTTATTGTCACTACATTTAGTAGTTAAATTTTATTATTTTTTTTAATGGTGTGAATCAAAACTAATTTAATGATAGCAATTTTTCAAAAATAATAATACTGTTTCTTTACAAATTATTAAATTCCAATTTGAGCAATGTTTTATTTTAATAATTATTAAATAAGTTATCATTTAAGCCATGAGTGATACATATAGAGTGAAGTTGCTCTTGAAAGCTCATCATACGTCTTTGGTTGAAAGATCTTGACCTGCAAAGTAAAACAAATGTGATGTAAACAAGGGATACATGAAGGAGTATTATAAAAGGTAAGGAACATCCGTTTGTGCATGATAACACTACATGTTAATAAACATTAGGATAGGAGGGGCCGCATTCCAGTGAGAAATTGGAAATATTTTATTATTATTGTGCACCTTCTAAACCAATCGTCTATATCATAATACTAGTTATAAACTAGATATTCTTTAAATTTGAAAATTGACACCTGACCACGAGAATTGAACACGGGACTTTTTGGATTAGTACTTATGCCAATGCTTTTATCACTGAGCTATTCAGGGTCATTCTTAACTCATGAGTCTCTGGTGGATGCACATAAATCATCAGCTATATATGAGTGATCAATTTTGATCGCAAGCTAGCAGATAACAAAGCCATCTTGGACTCAGGAGGGCTTCATGCTGCCAATAGTAAAACAACAACTGTATGACTGTGCATATCATGTGGGATTAAATAGCCAAATTGTTACAGATGGGAATAGCCCCATTTAAATATCACATTCTTTAAATTGACAAATAACCCATGGACACGGTCACACAAGAAGAGAACCTGGACCTATGGCTTAGTATGTTAATGCTCTTAACACGAAGCTGACTTATAAGATAGAGCCAAAGTATAGTCTGTCAAGGTAAGACTGTTACCATTCACGGTAAATAAGATAATTAAATTAACAAGTTAATAGTTATGCAATATATTTTTTCTCGACAATTTTTTGGTGTTGTATATTCACTGATTCTGCTTCCAAGAATATTTAATTTTATCCAATTTGACTTTGCTTCAAAATTGAAACAGTGGGCCATACACCCCCACCCATTTCAAACCAATTTAATTCTTGAACAAGCACAACACCAATTCCTCCAGCCATCAGCAAATAGCAAATATTTTGGCCATAGTGAGATTCATACTCAAACTTTTACGAAGCACACATTCTAAACATGCTACGAAGGGTCCAGATTTGGGAAAAAATTAGATTTACTCATGTTTTCTATTGTGTTAAAATATACTTTTATAAGATGCATATACATTTTAGTTAAAGCTGTCAATTAGCAACTTAATCCCTATTACATAAACTGAACTGCAAGAAGATACCAAATTAGCATTAGGTTCTAGGCATCCAAACAGTTAAGAATTTTTTTTAGTTTTTCTTATGTGTACAAGTGTAATTTCATTACCTACTTTAAAGTCTTACCTTTTTTTTCTTTTTTGTTTTATCACAGCATAACACACCCAAATTTCAGAAATTTTCTTCACTTGCTATAACTTTGTTATGTTTGAGTACTGCAAATTTCTCAGCAACAGTGTCAGCCGAGAACTCTCCGTGAACTATGTTGTCTCTCGTACGTACATTCACTGTTCCAGCGGTCTTTTCTTTCTCACCGACAACTAAAAAATAATAATTTAGTAGGAGGTAAAAAGAGTGGGTGTTTGTGTGCATGTGAAATAATAATAATTATTATAGTTATTATAGTTATTATTGTTATTGTTGTTATTATTATTATTATTATTATTATTTTTATTTATTATTTCCTCTTATGTCGATAGTTTTTCCCAAGATTAGGATTCAAATTCAAGATTCAAAGGTAAATTATAGATTCCGATTCGTAAAATAGTGGAGATTCGGATTCGTAAAATAGTGGATTAAGCTCAACTCTAATAGTTTGATAGTTAAAAATAAACTTTGGTGAATAAGATCTAGTCATACAAGAAACCTCTTTTAAAAGTATTATCAGTGTGGTAGATATTAGGTGTACAACTTTAAAAACAAAAACCCGCCTTAGTGGCGTAGTTAGCTAACGCACTAGTTTCATGTTGAGCTAGACTACAGAGGACGGGGAGATCGAAGTTTGAATTTCAATCAGGTGAACTGGGGGTGGTTTTTCCTAAACGGTTTTCCACTCTCCCTCCACATAAATGCGGGTTCACTTCCTCTATATACAACCTTCCCAATCCCTAACCCATTAACATAACTATTACATAAGTGTACAGCCTGAATGGATAGTAAGACGTTAAGTATTGAAAACAAAGTGAGCTACTGATAATTACAATATTAACTCAGAGTTACATTAATTAATTAATTATGCCTTTAAGAGGGTACTCTTATTGAAACTAAGTAAATATAAAGACAATCAAAGCTTGTATTATCATTATTATTTAAGATTAGTAAAAAATAAGGGTAGTCCTAGCTTGATAAATGTCATTAAAATGAAGAACAGTATTACTTGAGACTATCTAATTTAATAATTGGTTTATAAAATGTCCATACCTAGTCAAGCTTAAGCATTTGGTGGCTAATAAGATAAGTTATCCAGATTGTTAAAGAAAATTGGGGGGAGGGGGGTGAAGTTCGAAACTTCAACTTGGCTTCAAAACAAGTATCAGCTCTGATTTCGCTTCAAGAAAAAAAATTGGCTTTGATAATATTACAAAGCTTCGCCAATAAAAATAATGAATGGTCAATTAATGCCATTTTTAGATATCATGTACATTAAAAATCAATGTTTACATAAGGAAAATCTAAAGTAATTGAATTGTAAGTTGTGATAATAGCTTGATTTACCAGAATAAATAAAATATTACACACAATTGTGTAGTAAAACATTTTTCCTCCAAGTGATTTTAGTGAATAAAATTATATAGCTAAATAACCACAATATAATATTTTTTCAAACATGAAATAACCAACAAAAAATTATTTGAGAACTTCTGATTCTGCTTCGAGAATATTCAATTTATTCTATTCGCATTTGCTTTGAATTAAAACAGAAGACTTCGCACATCCCTAAAGGAAATTATATTTTTAAATTATATTGATTGATAAACTTATAACTTCCTGATAAATAGGCTTAACACATTGTTTTAGTACAAGCAAACCAATTAAACAAGAGACATAATAATATAGGTGAGGGGGAAATTATGATAACTATGGAACATAAATTATCTAAAATGTCCCTTGATGTAATAAATTATGGCATTTGGAAGCCTTAGCAATTAATTTATGTATGTTTAATATAAATAAACACAATAAAATGAGAGTACCCTTGAAATGGCCAAGATATATTCCACAACTACTTCACATCAAACACTTTGAGTAATCTTCAGCAGGTTATAGCTTTATCAACAGTAGAGCATTTATTTTTCACTTCGGCGTTACTTACACATTTACTTTGGGAAATAGCCCTGTTATAGTTTATTTGAAAATACTAGTGTATTGACCCGTCAATAAGCTCCCCCTATTATATCCTAAAATTATCATCACTTTGAAAGGGCAACATATTTATTTCCAAAACTGAATTTATTAGTAATTGTTGTTGTCTGTCTGTTGTCGTCGCTACCGTTATTGTTATTGTTGTTATTATATTATTAGCACCGCATCTTACTACCCGTTCAGGTTGTACGCACATACACTAATGTGTAATGTGGCCCGAATATAGTATGGCTTTAAATATAATACTACTCTAAATTTTTGAGGTGTTCAACATGAAACATAAATGGTCTCGAACATAATACGACCTGATATGACAGTAACAGAGGTAAAATTTAATAACTTTAACACTCTTTTTAGTAAAGTTTAGTGTGAAATTTTATAAGCCAAGACTAAAAAACAGGGTGCGACCATTATGCAATGAAACCATTTAGACCAACTTTTTAGACAAGGACAAGGTGCGACCTTAGTAATTGTTGTTGTCTGTCTGTTGTCGTCACTACCGTTGTTATTGTTGTTATTATATTATTAGCACCACGTCTTACTA
Source organism: Timema bartmani (assembly GCA_902151455.1). Classification (NCBI taxonomy): domain Eukaryota; kingdom Metazoa; phylum Arthropoda; class Insecta; order Phasmatodea; family Timematidae; genus Timema; species Timema bartmani. The sequence goes on along the minus strand of CABFWB010000153.1, from coordinate 88,886 downwards.
CCAGTTCAGGTTGTACGCACATACACTAATGTGTATTGTGGCCCGAATATAGTATGGCTTTAAATATAATACTACTCTAAATTTTTGAGGTGTTTAACATGAAACATAAATGGTCTCGAACATAATACGACCTGATATGACAATAACAGAGGTAAAATTTAATAACTTTAACACTCTTTTTAGTAAAGTTTAGTGTGAAATTTTATAAATCCAAGACTAAAAAACAGGGTGCGACCATTATGCAATGAAACCATTTAGACCAACTTTTTAGACAAGGACAAGGTGCGACCATTATGCGATGAAATACAATATTTTATGAATCTGAATCTCAAATTTACCTTTGAATCTCGGATCCGAATCTCGGGAAAAATTATGAACATAAGAGGAAATATATATATAATATTATAATAAAAAAAATTTAACTAACTAAATGTTAACATTCATTCATTATAACATTCATACATTCAGTTAAGTGTTAAATTACTGGTCTGGAGCCTGGTTGTTAGGTTCATGTGATAATTATATTAGTTGTGAACAACAAAGAAGCAGTATTAGAGCTCTAAAACAAATTTCCCTGGAAAAATTGAAAAAGAAATAATATTTTTTTACAGAATGAGTCTTAAATCCTTGGATCTCAAATATATTTAAGGATTCGAGGGCCCATCCATAGTATTATCTAAGGGTGTGATTATAGGCCACATTAAAGTTTTATAAAGAATGTTTTTGGGGAAAAGGTGTCACCTATTTTCAGGTCAACTCAGTTCTTTGTTTTTATTTAACATGGTTGAAACAAGCATAAATTTAATATAAAATATGTGTCATGCCATCGCTCTTTCAATTCTGTGGTATAATCTTTGACAATGAAAAGGCCTAATGGCTAGATGATTTTAAATTTGGAGAAAGGTACAGGAAAAAAGGCTAGAAACACAAAAGAGAATTAACACAATATGGCTTTTACAATTAAAAGTAGAACACAGTTCACACTTTACATTGCTGTCATTGGACAAAGAGGTAATGGCTGCCTCTTTGTCCAGTGGCAGCCATATTAAGTGCAAACTGTGTTCTACTTTTCATTGTAAAAGCTATTTTGTGTTCATTCTCTTTTATATGTTTATACCCTCCTTTTGTGAACCTTCTTCCAAATATAACAAAATGCACTTTAAAAATAGAAAAGAGGTTTGCCTTAAAGAAATAATTTTATAATAATGGAAATTGATTAAAAGATAAAGAAATATAGAGTAACAAGTGCAAATTTAACCAAGAAAACCCAACCTGGGAACTCTGTAGTATACTAAGTGAGTTAAAAGACCAATTTATAGCTCTCACTTACCAAGAATAAAGTTGTACTGAGCCAATTGTGCATTGCGGATTTTTTTATTCATGGTGTCACCTGGATCCACATCTACATCACACATAAAACCAGCATCATAAATCTTTTGTTTTACCTGCAAACAAATAAAATATTGTTGGTGTTGAATTTATTTAGTTTGGGCACTTAAAGATCAAAGCAAAAATAATAAATGTGTATTCAACCCAAAACATTAAACAAAAATGTTTATATTCTATTGGTAAATTAATTTTGGTTGTGTGTGCAAAGTTTGATAATAATATTTAAACTTTTGTGTTAATTAATAAGATAGCTATGCTATTAGAGTTGTTAACTACGGTAGTAACCCCATCTAAATATATTGAATTAAATTGAAAAATTTCACATGGTCACAGGAATCGAGTTCTGGACTTTTGGGGCTTAGTACGCTTATGCCCGTACCGCTGAGCTATCCAGGAGTTGTGCCCAGAGTCATTTGTCACTCATATTTTAAGGCAGCCGAGCAGAAATCGTCAGCTACAACTAAACAATCAAACGATCGCCAAGCCATCTGATAACGCAGCCACCTTCGCCTCAGGAGGGCTTTATCATAGCAATAATATTAAATGTACAAATTAGGGATAGATGGGAATGACTTTTTTATTTCGAGGCGGGAACGGGAAAGGAAAATTTTAAAATTACCCTTTAGAATAATCTTAGATTTAAAATATATTGATTTCTAAACTAATATGGCAAGATTTGTTAAAGCTATAAAATTATTAAAACCTGCTTCGGTGGCTGCATGGTCTATGGCACCACTATCGCAATAGACTAGACTACCGATGATGGGGATATTTAGTTTGAATTTGGCTGGGTGTATTAAGGGTGGTTTTTCCTAAATGGTTTCCCACTCTATCCACGCAAATGCAAGTATACCTCTAAATTCAATCTTTATCATTCCTAACGCACTAGAGTAATTAATTAGTACATAGGCATATAACCACAGCAAGTAATAAGACCTGGTGCTAAAAAACATTACTCAAGGTAATAAAAAATAACATAATAAAATAGAAGTGTGTGCGCGAATAGCATTTTTTTGTCAAATAAAATAACAAAATTTTGAACTAATATCAAATAATACAATTAATAAAATAGTTGATTTTATCACATTTTTGATGAAAATTATTTTAATTAGTTAATTTCCATAGTGAAAATGGTGTCTTATATTTAATTATTTGTATAGGGGAAAAAATACTACAAAACATAATGTTTGGCACTCCTTCAATTTTCTCCAAGTATGAAACTGCAAAATATTATCTAGGTTTAAAAGTTACTTTACTTAAATGTTCTCTCTAGATTTGACAACCCTTATACTCTACTCCCTGTCTGGCTCATCAACAACAGACACGTTGAACCCTTATAAATGGTTGATCTTGGCAAGCTACTTCCTTTCCTCCCTTCCTCCCATATCTGTACCCCAAACGATAGAAGAATATATCTCTGTCCTTCTCTAAATCTTTCAAGCTCTTTCACTTGCTGAACCTAACAAATAACTTGATAGACAAGGCACAATAAGTCACTCCTCCCAACTTGTTTCTCTACAAGTGGTAAAATAACCCCCTCCCCATCCCAGCCACCAAGTTTGCTATATAACAAAGAAGAAGACTGTCTACAAAAGAGATTAACAGTGATGAGTCAGCAGTAACTGCTAGAACATAAGCGCCATCCTTTGTTTATTTCTTGTAGCATTGTTTTGTTTCCCCGCCTGAAACTTTTTGGGAAAGGGTCAATCCTGCCCAACCAAAGGGAATAGATAAATTCCCAACATTTTCCCAAGGATTCAGGGATCCCAGCCACCCCTAGTACAAATGCATATTACAAGATGAATCAGATAGCTTTATAGTAGGGGTCTGAGAGCTTGGGTTTTTTCATTCTGGTTTTTAAAAGCTCCCAAGTTCGAATATATTCATAATTTTAAAATATTAAAAAGTATATTAAAACACATGTTCTTAAAATATGAATGACAATCATTTTTATAAAGAGTAAATAGTTTTGAAAAAAAAGTTAAATAATGGAAATATTGGTTTTTAAGTTAGAAATAACATTTATAAAACCACCATTTAAAAATAAGAACAACACTCAATAAAAATCAAATAAATTATTAAAATGGTTTAAACACCCATGTCTTTAAGGACATTAAAATTACACTAACAATTATAAAAAAGTTAATAAAATGAATAATTCCATGATGGCTTGGAAATGTGTAACAAGACAGTGTAGAAACACTGTACAATGATGTAAAGTGATAGTGAAGGAAGCCAACCTGAAAGTATAGTCATGTTAGTTCTAGATAGGAACAAACACACTTCTCTCTTCATGTCTTCTTAAACTTTTAAACTTTCCACTTCTTCAAAACTTCCACAGTTGCACATTAGTTTGAATTTTCGGGAATATTACGTTTTCATTAATGTCTCTTCATATGAAAAAGAAATATTTCCGGAACTGTGGAAGTTTGAAGGAGTGGGAAGTGCAGAGAGACAATATAGAAGTGTGTTTGTTTATATTTAGGCCTAACCTAACTATCCTTTCAGGTTGGCTTCCTTCACTATCACTTTACATTATTGTAGTGTGTTTCTTCTACACTGTCTTAATAAAAAAGTTAATAAAATTGACATTTTAATAGGCTAATATAGCCCCAAAATATGCTTCAGTAATTTAATTTACCCTATTCGAAAACGTAAGAATCATAAACAATTAGAAATTTGAAGTGTTTCGTATTTCGTTTATTATTCCTTAGTGTAATTATGCATTATCAGTGATCACGTCTTCTGTTCCGTTTCCATTCCTCTATGCGTAGTTGCACATGCGCATTGTATGTTCTCTCGTTTGACATTATTTTAGTGAGAAATTCACTTCAATTAAATTTTTAATGCTTATAAAAGTTTATGCTGATACCTTAAAATTAAAAATAATATGACCGACAATACTGAATAAATTTGCTGGTCAAAAGTGGTTTCAAAGCTATATTACATTATTAATGTGAAAATTGTAACTAATTTTTAACAATTTGTTAAGTACCCGAATGATTTATAAGTGGAAATGCTGATATTATCTCAATTAAATAGACTATGCTTACTATTGTGTTTTAAAAATTGATTATTGTGTACAGCACGTGGAAGCTCGAAAATGATGAGCCTACAAAACTTTTGATCTTGATCTAGATCTTAAGCTTAAGCGACAAGCTCGACTCGAAGCTCGGAATACGAGTAATCGCAGAGCCCTACTTTATAGTTGATAATCACGGTAATTGCCACATCTAAATTTCATATTAAATTTAATTAGCTCAGGCACAGAAAATGAAGAAACCAAAATGGCTGAGCTAGGCAGAGGAAACCACATGCATATTATATTAAAGAAGTGTTTAGTAATGAGAATCAAATAGCCGAAGCTATTATTTATGCTTTTTAGTGAGGAATTCTCCATCTAAATATCATATTCTGAAAATTGAAAAATGACACCTAGACACGGGAATCAAACACGGGACCTTTGGCTTAGTACGCCAATGCTCTGACCACTGAGCTATGCAGGAATAGTCCCGTGCCCAGGGTCAATTCTTCACTCATATTTTAAGGCAGAGTCAGGATAACTCAGTGGTTAGAGCATTGGCATACTAAGCCAAAGGTCCCGGGTTCAATTCCCATGTCCAGGTGTTATTTTTAAATTTTCAGAATATGATGTTTAGTAATAGTTGACAACATAGATACCTGAAAAGCGTAGCTGTCCAAAGATGGACCAACTGGAATGACTATACTTTGACGAGGAGACAGCCAGAATGGCCACTTGCCAGCATAGGATTCTGTTAGGATGGCGATCATTCTCTCAACAGAGCCCAAGATAGCACGGTGAATGATTACTGGCCGCTTCTTGTCACCACTCTCACTAATGCAACAAAACATTAAAAACAATACATTAGGAATTGGACATGAAGGTAAATTAAGTAGGGGAAAGACTATAAGTGAGGCCAAGAAAGATCTGGGTTGTGTGTCTGCTGATGAATGACATATTCCTTACTCTTCTCTCTACTTGTTGGTATATACTTCGTGTCGATGAAGTTTGGGGGTGGGTAAATGGCGTTAGAGGGTAAAGAAGAAATTAATAACCTGCTTTGGTGGTCGCATGGTCTAAGGCGCTAGACTAGACTGCCATTGAAGAGGAGATTGAGGTTTGAATCTCGGTCAGATGTACTGAGGGTGGTTTTTTACTAAATGGTTTACCACTCTCCCCCATTCAAATACAGGTACACTCCCTCTAAATATAGCCTTCCTAGTCCCTAAAACCATTATCATAATTAATACCCAAGTGTATAACCCGAACGAGTAGTAAGATGTGGTGTTAAAAAACATAATAAAAGGGTATTGTGCATCAGATAGGAATTGAAATATCAAGGTCAGCAACTGAGTAAACTGGTTTTGTTGGTGAAATTAAGAGAGTATGAAGCTTAAATAAAAGAAGACATATAAAGGTCTCCATTCAGATTTTAGAATACAAATAACTTAGTGCAAGATGGTATATTAAGTACAATTTAAGTCAAAAATGTTCCACAGAGTCCATATATTAAGAAAAGTTCATATAAACATGGGTCTAAAAATGTTAATGACTATGTTATACTTAATGTTATTCGTCGATTAATAAGCAAGCAAACAGAAGAAGTAACGCAATTATAAAACAAAATTTAACAGACACAACCAAAAGCAAAAGAAGACAATATTTTGTTAAAATATTTGTTCAAAATGGTGTCCTGCTTCGATGCACCATATGAATCTGCATTCCATACTTTGTCGTACTCTGTTGAGTACACTTAGTTATTTTTTTTTCATATTTGCTAATATCCAATTACAATACGCGATATGCTCTCTTAAAATCTCAACATCAGGAACAGGAGTTGAATAAGCACTGGACTTTAAATGTCTCCAGATATAAAAACCCATTGCATTCAAATCTGGTGATCGAGCAGGCCATTCAATGGATAACTCACAACCAATCAATCTTTGAGGAAAACCTTTAATAACTCTAAAACTAAGTATTTTAGGCCCATGTTTATATTAACTGGTCTTAATAATTGGTCGATGGGACTAAGCCCCTAGAATATTTGACACCAATTAAAATAAACCTGTATAAACATCTTAAAAACCATTAATTTTTCTCTCTTTAGAGGCCAACACCAAGTGAACAGCTGCACAATGATTAATGGAGTTTTTTTTATCTTGCTAAGTCTTCAATTAAAACATATTTTCATTAATGCTTTTTTATTAAACTTTCCTTAGAAAGGTTAAATTGAATCATAATTAATTTAAACTTTCCTTAGAAAGGTTAAATTGAATCATAATTAATTTTTTGATTAGTCACATTATATTTAAAATTTGATCCTATAATTTATTATGACTATTGTGTTTATTATTGAACCCTTTTAGTGCCTCGCCTATTCCAGAATTCGTGGGTGAAGAATGCCACAGGCCTGTTAGGTTTGGTGTGCGAAGAATGCCACAGCAATTTCCTCATTTTTTAAAGTGTTTTCAAGAAAATTCACCAAACCTTTATTTATGAAGCAATTATTTTGATTTTTCTATCATTTTAATCCGTATGTACTGTTCTTTAATAAAAATGAATTAATACAATTGAATTAAAATTATTTAATTTCTAAATTTTAAATTTAGTTTTAGTTTTTTTTAATTTGTAAGTTTTTTCAAAACTAATGCTAACTAACATATTTAAAAAAATATTATATATAAATTTCAATATTATTTTGTAGTAGTGCATTTAGTTTTATACAAGAAAATAAAGTTTTGAATATAAATGATTATAAATAGTAATTACAGGAATTTTTATTTGATATCCTACATTAGATATTTATGAGCCGTTATTGCTTGCCTTACAGTAAGATATATTAATTTGCTCACCTCATGAATAAATATTTAAGCCTACACATAATGAATGCGTTTTTTAAAAACCTTTTATAATGAATATTTTCATATTTTTAAATATATTATATAGATTTAAAAAGTCATTATGCCTACTTACTTACATTGGTAAAGAAATCTTTTCATTCACATGACATAATATGAAAATCTAAATAGTATATTTTTCTAAACTCAGAACAATTTAACCTGACAATTTGAAAATTGATTACAAAACTATTTACATCAGTATGAATGTTAGCCACACTTGTTTTCCCATGCAGCTCTTGCGTAAAACGGCGTTGAGCTTAGCACATTGAGTACACGACCGTCTCATTATAAATGTACTGAACTCCTAGTTTCAATAAAACCTATTTACGGTTGATTTTTGTTGCCAACCTTATCAGGGTGTCCAGCCAAACTATATTTTAAAATTCCCTGACTTTTCCAGGTTTTCCAGAGCCAATTTACAACTTTTCCAGTCCCTATATTACAAACACTATTTTATTAAGATCACAACTTGATGCAATAATATTTCTAAACACATCCACACTCTGAAATTGTGACACTCTATGAAGGGTTACAGCCTAAAGTGATGGGCTCTTGGGTAGAACGATCTGAGTTAGATTTCAATGAGATCATATTGAAACAGTGCTTTGCACAAATAGAGTTTAAAAAATAAAGACGTGAAGTAGGATGGAAAGATGGATGACACACAAAAATCCCATGTTGACTTTGAGAATTAAAATTAGTATGTTCAAATGTCTTAAAAGAGATTGTGGTATGTATTAAATCATAGAAAAATAAAATTTTGACTAGTGTAAATAAAATTTTAGTTTTTTTTAGTGACTATGTGAAAATTCCAGAAATTTAATTAAATTCCCTGACTTTTCCATGACTTTTCCCTGTTTTACAGGTTTTCCAGGTCGCTGAACACCCTGCTTATATAAAATTATAGAGAAAAATGTTCTCTTTCCAGTGATATATGTATGACACCACTATACTATCTATCAACTAAGCGAGAACTAGCTCAAATCTGGAGAGCCGACCTTATCGGCTCTGGCACTTTTAATAGTAGTAGACAGAGCCAATTAGATCGGCTCGTGGCACTTTTAGCGATAGTAGGTGGAGCCGATCAGATCGGCTCGTGGCACTTTTAGCGATAGTAGGTGGAGCCGATCAGATCGGCTCGTGGCACTAAAAGAGTTAAAAATAATTATAACATTATGAGTCATATTTAATTAAAATAAATTGACACGTATTTGTTTTTACTAACATAATTAAATGATATACTTATCAAACCCAAGCTTAACTTGTCTGGATACTCGGGAGATTTGCTCGAGATCGACTTGAATCAAAAAGCAGGAATTCGCAGACCCCTGATAAATTCTTTAATTTTAAGATAAAACAATAATGTAATATTTAAAAAAATCAGAGAAACTCACCTTACATAACCAAGATTAAATCGAATGGGAAGTTGGAAGTCCAGCTGGATGGTCGCACACTGATGTGATCGCTTCAAGGCATCACTAATAGTGATGTCAATCTTTGGACCATAAAATGCCCCGTCACCAGGATTTTCTTTCCAAGGTTCGCCAAAAGTATTTAAACTGTCAGCCAGTTGCTGAAATACAAAAAATAAATTTCTATAATCTTCTGCTCTGTTTTGGTTTTACAGATAATTTATATATTGTTCCTTTGAAATATTGATGAAAGAATTCTAAATTGTACAAGATTTACCTTCTCTGCTTCATCCCACATAGCAATTTCACCCAAATATTTATCTGGTCTTGTGGATAAAACCAGTTGGAATGTGAAACCAAACACTGCATACACACTCCTGAGAAAGTCCAATGCTCCAAGCATTTCATCTTTGATCTATAACAACAAAATCATAATTATACTGGATCAAAAAAAGATCAAAATTAATATTTATTAATATAGTTTGCATGCAAATTTATATTGATATTTTCAAAATAGACATTTTTTTCAGTAGCCTTGTAAAAACAACACAAAGTGTTGGAATTATCTTTTGCTATGAATTACTGACCTTTCTAGCATTCAATTATGGCAAGTATAGTTTTTTTTTGAGATGTCCCGATACCAGTTTTTATCGATTCCAATTCTTAAGTTCAACCTCAATTCTTAGATTCTCGATTCCGACTCTTGAACATTTCCTTTTTCATTATTTTTCCAAGCATTATTGCATAGAAAATCTAACGTGAATGATACCCTACTTCCCCTCAATGCGAAACCTTCACTCGACAAATATAAGTTAAAACAAATGATCGCTTGAAACTTTAATCTCACAATCTTATAGATATTTACTAAACACACTAAAATTCTTCAAAACTAAAAATTCAAATAAACTCAAAATAAATTTAATAAATCGCAGATTTTATAATGGAAAGAAGAACACATTTCACAGGTTACAAAAATGTCAAGTCATCCACCATCACTGATCCTACACACGTTAGCTCGCCATAAATATGAGTGAAGAATGATCCTGGGCAAGGGGTGATTCCTGGATAGCTCAGTGGCTAGAGCATTGGCGTACTAAGCCAAAGGTCCCGGATTCCCGTGTCCAGGTGTCATTTTTCAATTTTCCTAATATGATAAAGAATCTAATTAAAGGAGAGTGGCCATTTTAATTTTGATAGTAATATTGTAGCTTTCGATATACACATTGTGATATATCAATTAATGATGGATACATTGATATATTATGGAAAATAGCCATTCCAGTCTATGTATAATATAGCAATTGTTTGTTTAGAATCGATTAATCTATTCTGACAGTCTCACTTAAATTTTACTTTAAAAAAAGTTTTTTTATCTCTTTATACTGTCATAATATCAGGTCGTATTATATTCGAGACCATTTATTTTTCATGTAGAACACCTCAAAATGTTAGGGTCATGTTATATTCAAGATCGTACTATACTCTGGCCATTACAGTATATTTACAATTTTCCGTTATTTAAGTGAAATGGCAACTAAATTAATATGAGAGATAATCGATTATTACCTATTTTTGAATGTTGCTGTTGTGTTTAGTTGCCAATAGGGCTCTGCGAGTACTTGCATTCTGAGCTTCGAGCCAAGCTCGTCGCTTATTTTCGAGCTTACACTTGATGTACTTAATAATCTATTTTTAAAACGCAATAGTAAGCATAGTCTATTTAATTGAGATAATATCAGCATTTCCACTTATAGAACATTCGGTTTCTTAACAAATTGTTAAAAATTAATTTCAATTTTCACATTGAAAACGTAATAGAACTTTAAAAACCACTTTCGCCCGGTAAATGTATTCCCATTTTGAATTATACTTGATTGAAGTTGTTTACTTGTATTGCCATGACAAAGCAATTAAAATAAAAATAGCTAAGAAGATTACTAAATAAATGAATGATTCTTTTTACTATTTTTACCTGGTCCCTTTCTAAAATAATGATTTATGTTAAATTAAAAATGTAATATTAAAAAAATATTATATTAAATGTTTTCAAACCTAAGATATTTTAAACTCATATTAAATAATATGTTTAGCTACAAAACTAGCTCTTGTTTAGTTACTATTTAGTTATAGAATTATGTTGGTTAACCTTTTTAAAATCAATGTTTATCTTATTTATTGCAATACATATTTTACCAAACTTAGCACATTTCAATTAAAAATACATTTACTATTTCATATTGTTTGCTAGAAATATTATTTTAGTCATATTATTTTTAAATTTAAAGTATCAGCATCAACTTTTACAAGCACTAAAAATTGAATTGAAGTAAATTTCTCAATAAAATGTCTAACAAGAGCCCATACAACGCGCATGTGCAACTTCGCATAGAGGAATGGAAGTGGTACAGAAGACGTGAGCATACACTATTACGCTAAGTAATAATTAACGAAATATGAAAGAGTTCAAATTTCTAATTGTTTACGATTCTTACATTTTCTTATACGGTAAATTAAGTTGCTGGAACATATTTTTGGGGAATATTAGCTTATTAAAAAGTTAATTTTATTAACTTTTTTATTAAGACAGTGTAGAAACACTGTACAATGATGTAAAGTAAGTGATAGTGAAGGAAACCAACCTAAAAGGATAGTTAGGTTAGGCCTAGATATAAACAACCACACTTTTTTTTTTCAAAATCATTTACTATTTATAAAAATGAATGTCATTCATCTTTTAAGAATATGCGTTTTAATATACCTTCTAACATTTTAAAATTATGAATATACAATACTCGAACTCGGAAGCTTTTATCAATACTCGACTCGAATTAAAAAACCCAAGCTCGCAGAGCCCTAGTTGCCAGTTTTATTGAGAACTAAGAATCGAGTAGCGAGAATCGTAATATTAAGATCAATTCTTGATTCTTTTGATACCAGTAAGAATCGAGGGTATCGAGGAATCAAGTTTGGAAGCCCTAGTTTTTTTTAGCACTGTCTTATTACATGTTGGGGTTGTACACAATTTGTAATCAAGTATAGTTGAAAAATTATAATTTATAACTAGACTTGGGAATCTAACCCGAGATTTTTTGCTTGGTGTACCAAAGCTAAAGGACCCCAAAGTTCCATCCTTGTATCTAAGTTGTATATTTCAATTAAATTTGAAACTACAAGCAAGATAAGACAAGATTCAACTCCTTAATGCAACTTTAGATCTGATGCATAAAAAATGGTTTGGATTAATTTTGCCTAGTCATATTTTACCAGAATAGAGTATTAATATAAAATAAACACATAAATAGTTATTTATTTATTTGTAAATATGATACTCCAGGCTTTATTTAAAAGTGGAAAGATAGAAGGACTAATCTTGCCTGTTCGACTGCACAAAATATGTGAGCATCATCCTGTTGAAAGCGTCGAACTCTCGTCAAACCAGTTAGTGCCCCAGAGAGTTCATTACGATGTAACACTCCAAAGTCTGCCAGTCGAAGAGGTAATTCTCTCCATGAACGAGTTCTTTGATCAAACATTAGGCTGTACACAAATGCACTTAATGATTAAACCATTCTTTTTTTTCATTAGAATTAAAAAGGGCTTTTTAGGCAAATTTGTGTTTTGATTGTAATTTTAATTATTTTAAATCAAGTCTAAATTTATTTACTTTTCAACTAACACCCTTTGACATTCCTGTTTTACATGCATCTCTCTTCTCTATAAAAACTGGTCCCCCACCTTGCAGCAAGGTCACCTCTTTCTGCATCCATTCACACAATGGTGAAGGAAGAAGATTAAGATGCGTAATTTAATTTTTACAAAGCATTTATTTAGCCGAGGCTTGAATTAATGAAATCAAACCAAATAAAAATGTAGTACATGTAGCTCACCAATGCCCTGGACAATTCATGGGCTTCAATGCAAATATTTCTTTCTCTGATTCAAAGGAGAACATGTTATCCTAAAATCAAAAGAAGAAAAAAAATTAGTATCATGATTTAGGAAAATCTATTGAGTGGGCTGGACCAATAAAGATATATGTGCTGATGCTGAAAATATTGGCGCTGTTACAGTTGGTAATTTATTTAGACAATTTTAGCAATTGATATCAAATAATCAACTTTGGGGCAAAGTAAAATATATAACTGACCCAAACCTAGATGACAGTTTATATCTCCACAAGGAATGCCCCCCCACCTAGAATCTTTGAATCTATTTATCCTGAAGAGGATTCAAGGATTCAAAAAATAAAATACGTTCAAATTTTGGTTTGAATTATATTTTAGTTTATTTTACTATGGTAAAAACCTAATGACAATACCTCAGACCATTAATTTACCACTTAATGTGAAGAAAATCAGAATTGGAGAACATCAAATTAATTTTGGAAAACTAAATATTCAGGCTTATTATGTTTTTCAATATTTGGAGGTTTATTATGTTTTTCAATATTTGGATTTGGAATATAGATTTGAATGCATAGTGAAGATTTGGATTAGAGAAAAAATGAATTCAATTATATGTGATTTACAAACAAATTTAAAGGAAATTAAAACTACAATATTTAGAGATCATCAAAAGGAAAATATATATATTTTGACCAACTCTGTGGTCTAGTGGTCATAGTTCCTGGCTACAGATCCAGAGGTACCTGGTTCGATCCCTGGCGCTTCCAAAATCTATCTGTGAAGCAGTGGGTCTGGAACAGGGTCAAACTCAGCCTCGTGAGAACAAATGAAGAGCTACTTGAATGAAGAAATAGCAGCTCTGGTTTATAAAACTGAGATTATCGGTTGGACTCATTGTGCTGAGCACTTGACACCCTATATCCGCAAATAATAGCACTATCATCGCTAACAATGGTAGCCGCTTAGTCTGTATAGCTAGCTTGTGGGCTCACACCATGGAGTTTTATATACATATAATACTTTTAGCACAAGTTAGTTACCTATTTTGAAATAGATAACCAAGAGAATTGTTAGCAGGAAAGTAACTAATGGCATTTCTGAACTTACATATAACTAAACAAAAAAAAAAAAAGGAACACTTACAGCATAATGTGCCCAGTGGCCTGAAGTCTGCCATAGCTTGGCATTGTAGATGTTGGGTGTCATAACCTCCTGGAACCCTCGCTTCCTGTACTCTGACTTGATGAACTCTACAAGAGTGTTATAGATATACGCTCCTTTAGGCAGGAAGAAACATGAGCCAGGACTCAGCTCGTGAAAAAAGAACAGTTCTTGTTCCTGTCATAATACAATCATAACACATTTAAGCTTTTTTTTAAATAGCATAGCACCTTATTTGATGGCCTTTTGCTGCCAATAGTAGAATTACAATTGTATGAATGCACATATCATGATACATTATAAATGTACTATTGGCAATAAAAAGCCAACTACCGAGTCAATGGTGGCTGCCTTATCTGATAATTAATGATCTTAATTGATCATACATTTGTAGCCAACAATTTCCACACATCCATCACAGACTTTGCCTTAAAATATGAGTGAAGAATAGCCCTGGGTACAGGACAATTCCTGAATAGTTCAGTAGTTAGAGCATGGCATACTAAGCCAAAGGTTTTAGAGTTCGATTCCTGTGTCAAGGTGTTAATTTTCAGTTTAGAGAATCTAATTTTAAAAGTTAGCAACATTCGTCACCAGGTGTTACATAATATAAAGTTGAAAGATTGAAAAACATTAAGTAATAAATGGAAAACTACTGGATATAAATTCCTGTAACCACAAAATCCATAATTTAGTCATGTGTTTTGCTCCTTCTGTAGGTTTGGCCCTAAAATTCATATAATTTTTTAAAAATTTATAAGTTAATTTTTTTGGCCTACAATTATATTTATATTAATGTTTATCAAATTTAGTCAATGTGGCCTTATTTTTTTCTCTTTGTTTTAAGCTAACTTATACTTGACTACTAACCTTCCCAATCTTTCGATGATCCCTTTTCGCTGCTTCTTCTTGGAATTTCTCCCATTCTTTCAATTGCTTGGGGTCTGGAAATGATATTCCATAAACTCTTTGTAAAGTCTCTGCATCACTTTTACCTTCCCAATATGTGGCAGAATTCTGATGAAAATAAATAAGATATTAGAAAACATAGTTAAAATATTGAAACTATGAATAACCCGTTATAGATCTTACATACCACCTTTCAAAAAGGAACAGGAGATCCCCAAGGTTAACTATATTAGCATAAATATATCACAATTTTTTTTTCTTCTATATACATTCTCCAAAAAAACTATACTTGTAAAATATGTACAGGCTAACATTTTTATTGAAAAAAATACAAAACAGATTGTTACAGAGGTATATATTTTAGTAGTATTCTAGAAATGTATCAGCGGTTGTGGGCAGGAATGCTGTGTGCGCCTAATAATAAATTCAAGGTCAAAACAAAGTGGAAGGATGAGGATTTGCACCCTGCAGTGTCCTTGAATTGGTAATTCAATAGGTAACCGTTAAAAAAAAATCACTTTGACAAATCCTAAAGTGAATAAATGTATTAAAAAGATGACTTCCTCGATGTCTCAAGTAAACAAGAAAATGAGGAAAAGCTACTATATAAATTAAATTAATAGCATTATACAACTCACAACAAAATAATATTGTACAGGCTGCTAATAAAGTTTGGTGTTTACGAGTATTAGATCAACAATAGAAGCATTGAGAGAGCCGACCAAGAAATTTCAAAACATCGATAGATAATTTATTTATCAGAATACATCTATGACAAAGAAAATCAAGCATACAACATAAATCAGCAAAGTTTATTAAAAGTCAATGCGTTAAATTTTAACCTCGATTATTATTGTCACATGGTTGGGTTGTATTATATTCGAGTTCCGAGATTATATTTTTACTATCAAATTGTAATATTAATTTAAATTTTAAATAATTATTAGACTTGGGTCAAATCCACTGTTTTATGAATCTGATTCTACATTCTAACTCTAAATTTATAATATGAATCCAAATCTTGTAAAAATTACTGACATAAAAGGAAATAGCAATATTATAGAATAATAATAAATAATAAATGTTAACCTTATTGCTATAATTAATTAGGAATGGCTGGAAATGAGTCAAAATATTTGAATCGGCCCCCTATTAACAACAATACACAGTCCTGAAGATCCGTTTTAAGAATCAGAAAGCCAAATGCAGATCGTAAACCCAATTAATTGTGATATTATCAGCCGCTGATTGGATCGGAATTGGCCCCCCTCCCCCCTTTTTTTTCATATTGACGTGTTAAAGATGAATGAAGTTGAATTTTGAGGAACTATACCAGCAATTGTGTGGAGGGAGAGTAAAAATCCATTTAGGATAAAAACCCTTTCATTACATTAGAGCAATATTTGAACTCCAATCTCCCATTCATTGGCGATCCAATCTATTGTGAGGGTTACACCTTAAACCATTCAACCACCAAAATGGGCTGTATACTTTTTCTAGCATCAATCCATGGGTGTACAAACCTTGGTAACTTTGAGAGCTTTTACTTTGCCTGTGTGTCTGACATGAGGGCCTCTACACAAGTCAATAAGGGGACCACATCGGTACACAGTAGTTGTGGGCGTGTTCACTTTCTCATTCAAAATGCGAACTTTGAACTCATTGTACTGTAACAAACATCAAATCAACATTTGTAGCATTAAGCTTTGTAATTTACACAAAATGGATCATTTTCCCCCTTGCATGTTTTACTATCCATAGTTAATAATATACTAATGCGTAAGGAATAAGGATGAAAATATGTATAGAGAAAACATAGCCACATGAGTAGGGGAAGAAGGGGATTGATGTACCCCGAAAATTACATAATTATGTGTTTTGTTGAGTTTTAATTGTGAATTTTGAGGCTTACAATAAATACTCTGGTAAGTGTGTAGGCCTTGCCATTCTATCCTCCTTTCAATGTTTAATTTATAATAGCCATTTGGCACAATTTTTCCTTCATTTAGGAAACAAAAAAAATTTCAAAACATCCAGAATTAAAACCCTTGTCAGAGGCAAACTAGATTTGATGATAGTGACATTAAATCCAGCAATGCGGATTAAAATAAGATAATAATTGTAAAAACACACAAAGAACATGAAAATGATCGATAATTCTTTGTTTCCCTATTGTATTCCCACACATTTAACATAAATAAGGTCATAAGAATCTGTTATTACACTTTTTATTTGATCACGACAGCTTTGGCCTTTTTTTGAAAGTTAAAAAATTACTAAATATAGTTCCATAATCATCCGCCTGGTAAATAAATATGTTATACCAAGCTAACAAGTTATGTGGACTGACTTTACTTAGCAAAATGACGATACATGTTTACTAAGGGATGAATACTAAATCGTGTTGGGAGCAGATTTAAGTTTGGCTCTTTTGTTTGAATAGCCAAACAATATATAATTATAATTGGTGGAGATCAAAAGCGGATAGCAGCTGTTTGCAAGATATAACTAAAAGTGGTTCTAAAAATGAGTCCTGGACAAAGGAATCTAACCCAAGAGGCTTGGTTTAGTGCACCAAAGTTTTACCACTAAGATATCCAGAATTTGTCCAGCGCTCAGGGTTGTAGTTATTAATTTTATCACTCATATTTTAAGGCAGAGTCTGTAATGCATGTGTGTGATAATAAGCTACTTAGAGGAATCAAAACCACAGCCATCAGTGAATGAGAGCCTGCATTTATGCTTGTAGAAGTTTTAACTGAACATGGTCGGTGATAAGAAACATTATGTGCATGGATTAATCTCTTAGAGAAAATGGTGCATACAAAGTCAACATTGTCAGATATTTTTGTAAATAGCATTTACTGACCTTCCAACTAAATTTTTATTATAAATACTGAACAAGTGCATTTAATGTCTTCCATATAATGTTTTTAGTTCCTACTAATAAATTCCTTAGCCTATTTTCCGATTCTTTCCTGTTTGTATTGTAACCTTAGTTAAAATCCATTGTACCTTGAACATTTCCAAAAGATCCTCCTTTCTGAGCTCGAGCCTTTCAAAATTCTGTTTGTCCTTGACAATGCTCTTCATCAGCTGCTCGACAAAAGGAAAATCCTGGTTGGATACCTACAACCAAGGGAAACATTTGTCTTCTTGTACAACTAAAATAAGACCACAAAATGTTTTTAACTTTAAAATAAGTGCAGAAATAACAGCCATACCAATGACTGTAGTGTATACTAATACAAATAGCTATTACATTAATGATTATTTCACTGTGGCAAAGAGTTAATACCTGTTTATCGGTAATGAACATGTCATAATAAAATCCATTCTCTATGGGTGGCCCATAACATAAGCAACCTCCATACACTCGCTCCATGGCTTCCCCCAGAATGTGTGCCGAGGAGTGCCAAAACACTTGCTGGGCTGAAAATATAACAACCACATTAAAAGAAGCTTGTAACAATTCAATAAAAAAATTTATTACCACCTTTTAATACCTGTCCATGGTATAAGCATATATGATAATTACTCTAATGGGGTAAGGATGAATATGAGAGCATTTTAGAGGTAATCTACTAGTATTTGCGTGGAAGGAGAGTTAGAAACCATTTAGGAAAAACCACCCTTAGTAGACCAAATGGGGATTTGAGCTCCATCTCCCTGTCATCTGCAAGCCAGTCTAACAAGAGAGTGACACCTTAGACCATTCGGCCACTGAAGCGGGCCATTGTTTGTTTTAATATGAATATATTCCTATTTGCTGAACCAATGAATAAATTTATACAAGGTATTAGATGTTTAAAGTTACATAAATTATTAGTATTTGTACACATGTCCACAGCATTCTAGATGTGAATAAGATAGCTATGATAATATTGTTTTTAGTTGAGGTAATGGCTGCATATAAATATCATATTTAATTAAATTGAAGAATGACACCTGTACACAGGAATCTAACTCGGGACCTTTGGTTTAGTACACAAATACTTTTAGCACTAAGCTATCCAGGAGTTTTCCTGTGCTCAGGGTTGTTCTTCACACATACTTTAAGGCAGGGTCTGTGATGGACATGCAGAAATTGTAGCTACAGCTAAGCAATCAAATTATCGCGAGCCATCAGATAGCACAGACACCTTTGACTTGACTCTGCCTTAAAATATGAGTGAAGAATGACTGAGCATGGGATGACTCATGGATAGCTCAGTGGTAAAAGCATTGGTGTACTGAGCCACAGGTCTTGGGTTCGATTCCCGTGTCTAGGTGTCATTTTTAAATTTAATTCGATATGAAAATACATGTGTGCAAAGGTCTCTTTTTCAAATGTGAATTGAAAATAAAAATTGAAACATGTTCAGAGAAGTTAAAGATTAGTTGTTTTGACTGTCATTTTTTCAAATTTTAATGCAACTAGTTATAGTAAAAGATAAAAAAAAACAAGATTCACTAATAATGTGTGTGCTAACAAAGCATTTGCCTATTAACCTTGTGGAAAGGCAAGATAGAAGTAATATAGATTTTACAAACACTATACCAATAGACCGACAGCTGACAGTTGGTCTGTGTGTACAGTGTAAGCAAATAGAAAACTACATATTGCTATTTCAGAATATTTATGAAAATATGAAATAAATTGTTGGTTTATGAGTCATATCAAATAAAGAAGATAGCATTCTAATGGACCTTAACCAAATAGAGTGTAATGAGGTGGACTGGAAGGAATTATATCAAGATAGGGATAGGATGTAATGAACTTTTGAGTTCCTAATGCCATATATTAAGTAGGAAATGGATAAGTAGTTCATAAAATATACATTTTGTTAAAGAAAATACTTTTATTGATAATGTTTTATAAACCAGCAAGAGGTATGTACATTCAAAGCCAAAATTCAAATGTGATTTTTTGACTTAAAAGAAAAAGATATAGCTTGAAATAGTAAAGTTACATTATATTTACATTTCAAGGAAAAGATAGAGCTTGAAGCAGTAAAGTTACATTATATTTATATTTAAAGGCCTTTTTAAAATACAGTCAACTTTGGTCATAATGAACCTCTATGGACTCAGATATTTTGTTCACTATGTCCGAAGTTCACTAAAACGGATTTTTTTTTGAAATCTGAAAGTAGTGGTTTAGTGACAAATCAAAATAAGAGTTCAAATACAATTGCTCTTTATTGAAATCTATTAATTAATCTTAAAAAGAAATCAGCTATACAGTATGCTGCTGTTTACTGTTTTGATTAATATTTTTTTCCAAGTTCCTTCTCTAGAGTCTGTGCTTTTTCCCCAACTTGATTCTACACTATCCATGCATTCAAAAAACTAAACTGTGTAGAAAAGTATATATATTTTTTTAGTTTCATATACCCTCTCGAAGAAAGTTATTAGTGAGAACAATTACTAAATGGCCACAAACTGTCATTCCCTGTCATGTAACTCATGTCTTACAGCTCAGAAGAATGTCCTTTACTTGCCGTATACAAAGGTATTAAAACTCAAGCCAGGTCATTGAGTCAAAGAGTGATTGTTTAAGCTCCACCCTCCCTCCATTCCCCCTCCACATTCTATACTTTCAGTCAAGCTTTGTGGTACCTAAACAATAACTCAGGTAGAGAATCTGTCTCTTCAAGTTTAATCAACCAAAGAGTTTTTTTAGAAGAATTATGATATTAGAATGACATTTCTTATTGAAAGTTTCAATTTTTCANCAAGTTTAATCAACCAAAGAGTTTTTTTAGAAGAATTATGATATTAGAATGACATTTCTTATTGAAAGTTTCAATTTTTCAGTTCACTAAACCGAAGTTGAGGGTTCATTATAAGCCAATTTTTTAACACACATTGAAATGTATGTGGGTTGGGACCTATGAATTAGGTTCACTGTAACCGAATGTTCACTGTAAGCGAATTCACTAAAATCAGAGGTGACTGTACATCTTATTATGTTGAATAGTTTTATAGTTTAAATAATTGATTATATGCAAAAACAAAAGATAAAATAAATATGTTGCACTATCCTGGAGGGGTGTCTATGTAAACTGTAAGGCATAAGGTCCATTAGAACCCCAGTTTACTTAATACACAAGAAACTTTAGAATTCATTATCTTGATTCATTTTTGAAGAAAAATTTAAAAAATGACAGTTTCATTTGCATCCCTGACCGATCACATACTGCTTCACCATTTTAAGGAGCACTATTACAAGCAGCATGTCCAAGTATTTCCTTATTTAATCTTTGATTGACAGTGTGGCGCCTAGTTTCTCCGAACTTTTCTCTCCCACATGTAGAATTTGTGAGTTGAGATACGCAGCTAGAAATGCTTAGTGAGCAACTTTTGAATGTTTTCTTATTCAGCTCACTTTTCTTGTAAGGCATGAGCCTGGTTGCTATAGAAAAGGATGTCTGATTTAAGGATCAAGGACACAGCTTATAATGATACAGGACACATTCATGAAGGAATATGTTGCAAAAGAACATGCCTCCGCTACTTGGTTGAAAGGTTTCAAAGAGAACACGTGTGTGGATGTATTTTCACACACTCAGTTAAAAATTACCAAGGAGACCACATGTGTTTTATATGGCTCTCACATTGACTCTGTCTTAAAAGTTAGAGAACATGTATATTTATTTGTATGTGGCTCATTAAGCACTCAGTAGAAATTGTAAATGAGCTTACATGTGTTTGTGGAGCTCAAAACTTGGTCAAAATTCAACCAGAGGTTTGTAAAGAAATAT
Source organism: Timema bartmani (assembly GCA_902151455.1). Classification (NCBI taxonomy): domain Eukaryota; kingdom Metazoa; phylum Arthropoda; class Insecta; order Phasmatodea; family Timematidae; genus Timema; species Timema bartmani. Next base: position 67,442 of record CABFWB010000153.1, on the reverse strand, counting down.
TAAATAAGATAAATAAAATAGGTTTATTTAATAACCATCTAAATGATCTAACAAGAATACCGCCATCACAGCAGTTTAAAAATATATTAATTATAAGGATAAATATAAAATCTTCAATACTGTATGTTATTCAGCTTAGATCTTAATTCAATCAACGTAAAACAGAAGTAATAAAGAGTAGCTTTAGAGTTTGTTTCTTCTTAGAATTATTCAGCAAAATAAAGGTGGATGAGCTGGATTGTATACACACAATGTTCTAAACGAATTTAATTAATATTAAGTTTGTAAATGCCTTCTTATTCACCAATATATTCCAAGCACTACATAAAGGCTCGGGCAGACTTAAATATAGACATTCAACAATTAAAAATGCTGAAATTAACCTCCACGAGGATATTGATATGCATCGCAGATGGGAACAAACGTGGATCCAACATGATTCACCAGATGTTAAGTCCAACATAAGCATCCGCAATAAGCCGACAGATTTCAATCTGCCATGGAACATATGGAAGACTGCTAACAGAATATGGACAAATCATGACATATTTAGAGAATATCTCTTTAAATGGAGCAGGGTATCTGATCCATTCTGTAGTAGTGAGGCGGTACACCAAACCATCCAACAGAGCAAAAGTGCAATAGCACAGCATACCCAGGCGATGTGAGGGTCTTCTTTGGGCACCCCCCAGAAATATTCAAGTGAATTGACAAACTAAATATTGATATGTGATTCTATCTGTATTTTTAATGTTTTCTGTTCTGTTAATATTACTGTTTTGTTAATAATTTTTTCTGTATCGTTATTTTTATTGCTTTATACCATGTGTTGCAATAAGCTAAATAAACAAATGCCTTTTTTTCACCTCATCTTATGCATGTGGTATTTGTGTGGAGGCAAAGTGGGGAACCATTTTGGAAAATACACCTTCAGTACACCTAACCGAGAATCAAACCTCTATCACCCCATCATTGGCAGTCCAGTATATTGCAAGAGGGAGGCCTTAGACCATGCAATCACCAAAGCGGGTATATGCTAACCTTGGCAAAACAAAATTAAATGTTTTTATCCATAAATTATAAGATTATACAAGTAATTTTAAAAGCTTCTATTTGAAGAACTCTGGTTGTGAATGCAGTCATAAACCAGGTTGAAATTAATTTTAGGTAGGACTACTCAATTTCTAATTTCAAAATGGCAGTTAACTATTGGCTATTTTTTAAAAGAATTTACTTTTGCAAACATGTTAACCTATAACATTTTTAACCTGTGATTCAAGATATAGTGGGTATTTTTAAGATTTTGTCACTTGTTAATTTGAATTACAATATAATTCTAGGTCCAAATATAGGTTGAATGTGTTATTTTAAGGCTACAGGAAAATATAAATTTGATATTAATATTTGAAAATTCATTATAAGCAGCATTTTTTTTAACAAAGTGAAAAGAGAATTTTCATGGGAGCTTCAAGCCTTTTAGGAAAAATCATCCTCAGCATACCCAACCAGGATTCGAATCCCTACTTGCCCATCACCATCAAACCATACTAGAAGAGTCCCACATTTAATCTATGTGTACATCAATGTAGGTCTTTAAAATAAACAACACAATTTTTTCCCTCAACAATGGATGTCTCCCAAAAATAGGCATAAAAAAATAGACAATTCATTATGAACTATTTTTTAAACCATTCAGTTATTTGAAGTGCTTGTACAAACCCATTGGTGGATTGTAGTACTTACAACATACCTTCATTATCGTCAAACTTTAACAGTTGTAGTTTAGTGTCCCCCTCTAGAGGCCTATCGAGATCCCAAAGTGCCCCATTCACTTTAGATATAACAGCATTATCAGCCAATCCCTGACTGAAATCAATAATAAAAATACACAAATGTTAACACAGAATATATATAGGTAAGTAATCTTGACCAGCCCAATAATTCTATCAATGAATTCATTAATTAATTAGTGACTAGAAGTGGAACTGAACAAGGATAGAATTTAAAAGTGAATATTTTGATAAGGTGATTTTATATCAGTGTTCTGGCCAGTAATATCATTTTAAAAAAAAGTACAATTTATAGAAAATGGTTACATTGCAGTGACTTGAAATAGGGTATTTCGACACTATAAAATAAAACAAAATAGATTTATAATAGTTACAAACACACATTTTGAAAAATAATAACGATAAACTGAAACAAATTCAAACATCTGACATTAAGTGGGGTGACAAGTCTTTAAAAAGCATCATACCTAATTCCTTTTGCCACATCGTATGGAGTTGTGCGCCATGATTGACCATCCACTACTTTCCCATCAGGTAAGGTTATCTTAATAGTCTCAGGAGTCTTTGCATTTATCTCTGCCTCATAGTTTGCTTTCAGCTTATCCCATAAAGCTATTCTTTCCTTGAGAAATATAAACAGCCATAAATTAACTAAAAATTAATATATAAAGTAAAAAACTATAAATTATGTATTTAAAAAGTTGAGTTAAAGATTGAAAAGAGGATGGAAGGGCAAGGCCTACACACTTACCTGAAAACTGTAGGCCTCAAAGTTTACAATTAAAAACGCAAGAAAACATATAATTATTAAGTTTTCGGGGTACACCAGTCCCCTTCTTCAGCAGAAGAGAGTAAAACACAAAATGGACTATGGCAACATGTAAGTGGAATTGTGGAAGAAAAGGTGTGGTAAATACAAAAATATTTGTGTGGCAGTGTCAACATTTAAAACTTGTTAACATATTATTATTGTTATAAGTTTAACTGCATTAGTAATATTTGTCAAAAGTGATAGCTACATATAATATAAATGGACATATGAATGTTTGAAAGTAGAGCTAGTAACTTTTAGAACTATCAAATTCTGCAAACTTCCTCTAGTCAAAGTCTTTATTACTAACCTTTAAATCAAAAGATAAACACATTTATGACTACCTGACTTTGCCAGAAGATAGCTTTGGATTTAAAATTAGTTTATTATGAATATAAAAGGTATATTTTTCTCTTCTACCTGAATATAAGAAGGCCACGGTTTCAACTCAGACACACCTGTCTTCTCTCCAGATGCTTTCTCCTTTTTATCTTTCACTTTTTTCACTTTGGCCACCTAACAAATCCAAATAGACACAAATTAATAAAAGAAGATAAATAGAATGCAACAGTTTCTAAATCGCTTATCACCATACAATTTCAAGTTCAAACAAAAAATCTTGACAGCAACATTGGAAACAAATTTATTTTCGATCAGTAGTATGTTTAGCATTAACGTTATTCTAAGAGGAAATAACTGTGAGGTTTAACATATAAGAAATGCATCCGCATTAGTGTAGAGAGGGGACGGGAAAATCATATGTGGATACGAGGCCCAGTGCAATTCATTTGTATTTGAACCTTAGGCCTACTAGGGGACGGGAAAATCATATGTGGATACGAGGTCCAGTGCAATTCATTTGTATTTGAACCTTAGGCCTACATCACACCAGGATGCCATGGCAGCTCTAATGGCAGCGCTGCCAGTTACAAAGCAAAGAAATAAATAGTGCATCCCACACCTGACATCACTGCCAGTCATGTAGAGATGCTAATATGGGTGAAGAGACACTTCACCATTGGCAGCGCTGCCATAATAAGACAGAGAATAAGAAATCAGTGTGGTAGACCCCACAAATGCCAACAGTGCTGCCAGCAGAGCTGCTGTGGCATCCTAGTGTGATATAGGCCTTAATCTCTCTGTTGTCAACCTCAGTGTATTGCGAGCTTGACACCTTAAACATTGTAACCAATGGTGCAAGTAGTTTGGGAGCTTTGTTGTAATGAAATTGGAAACCCCCCATGATCACTATAGGGTCTTTCCTTTCACTATGAACAACTAAAGTGGCTTAAGTATATAATTGTTTTGGGAAGTTGAGTTAACAAACATGCTACTGTACATCATGTTTCATTGTCAGAAACAGGAAAAAGTATAAAGAAAATTTTGCAGAGAGAAGCAAACAAGAGGTGAACACCAATTTTTTAAAGCCATGAGAATAATTGCAAATAGAAAATAGCCACACCCATATACATTGCTCCAGTAAAATCAAGACAATTTAAAATAAGTAGTTTAAGTATACAAATAATAAACAACTCTAAAGTCATAAACTAACAATAATAAAATCAAAGATAGGTTTGACATTTAAGAACTCCACCCACCAAGGCGAACACGAACGCGTGGGCGAATGTGATCCGTTGGCAAACTTATAAGTACACACCAGTGTGAATTGCTCACGCAACTAATTGACAAGTTGTGTGGTTCTGGCCGAGATCTCCATAGTAATGAATGTGTGTGTGCGTGTAATTTACACTATGGAAGCATCACATAACTTCTTCTATATTGAATTATAGTAAAGGCAGCAAATCTTGACTCTCCTTCCAAACATAGGGCCTATTCTGTCCCACTTCCTGTTCGTTAATATACTTTTCTTATAGCCATCCAATTGCATACTGTACAGTATGTCATTCTCTTTAACAACTTTTATGAGCCTCTCTGTGATTTCTGGATCTATACTGATTAGAAAGATATAAAACAAAAACAAGAAACGTTCGGAAACCCGGCATAGGGCCTCAAACTGCATCAAAATGGCTGCTGCCCGCTGATTAATTAGGCGAACAACCTGACATGAACGATCAGTCTGCACTCGTACGCATCTGAACGTGCAGCCCAGCTTTCTCGCGTGAACAGCCCGCTCGCCAATGTGTGTCAATGCATTTACCTCGGTGAATTGGGTAGTTTGCATTTGCGTCTGTGCTCGCTCACGCATTCACCTTGGTGTGTGGCATCCTTTATGTTTTATAACATAATAGTTTTAGTATACTTTAATGCAAGTTTGTTGGCAGTTACAAACTTAATTATCTGATATTAGCAAACAAGATGGGGGTGATATTTGTGGGAATGTACTATATTTCCCTAGAAAAGGGATGGGAAGTCACAAAGCGGGAAAAAGACTGTCCTCAGTACACTTAGCCAGGATCTTAGTTCTTAGTTAGAATCAAGCACTCTTCCAATGTGTTGGCTTTATGAAGATTTTTAATTAATTCCTTGTGCTTTGTATTTTTTTTTCTAAGCATTTGAAAGGGTAGAGTTGAGTAAGATATAATTTAGACTAAGTGTACCTGCATCTGTGTGTAGGGAACGGGGAGAAACTCTTTAGGATACATCAGCCTTGCTACATTTGTCAAAGATTGAAACACTGACCTCTGCTTCATCAGAAAACCAGACAAAATAAGAATGACGCCTGTTTACGCGTACCCACTAGAGCGGGTTTTATTAAATTACTAACTACAATTCTTTGTAAAATTTGGAAAGGTCTGGATATATCACTGGAACATAGTGAGCCTTTGTACATTTATTTCCCTTCACCTTCGATAAATTAACAAATATAATTTGTATTATCAGATTACATGGATTGATTAAATAATGTATCCAATAAAATGTGAAACATTGAAATTATAAATTTTATACCAAGACTTAATTATGAAAAAAAAACATGTTTCTTAACTATATTTTGAGACCTATTTACATTCTCCTTGATCATGTCATCATCAACAAATACTCAAGAGTTGTCAGAATTTACTAATCATTTGCCATATAGTTGAATAAACTATACATTTTTTTAAATTAATGGTATTTAAAAGGTTTAGGAGAAAAAAAGTGATTCAAGTTTAAGTTAACCAGAAGAGTTAGTCTTTATACAGTGCAGAAGCAGGTGAGGTACAAGTAATTCAGAGTTGACCGACTATTATAAGCTGGAAATAAGATCCTCACTCATGTCAAGCTCCTGAAATAACAACCATTATAAATAATAGGCCCAATTGATATTAACATTGAGCGGAGATAGATTTATCTTTTATTAACAGTGACTGGAAATAGATTTATTTTTTAAACGTTTTACACATAAATTAAAACCATAGTATTTAAGCCTTGAGAGATATGCCCATCTTGACTCTGTTATAAGCGTTCTTCTCTAAAATGTGTAGTAACCCTTTAACAATATGACCTTGAGAAATCTGCCCATCTTAAAACTATTACAAGCACTCTTCTCTAAGTTTAAAGCCCTGTAGTAACATAACCTTGAGAGATCTGCCCACCTTCAAACTATTACAATAATACTCCTCTAAAGTTTGTTTCCCTGTAATATGGCCTTGAGCAACCTGGTCATCTTAGCACTATTACAAGTGTTCTCTTCTTAAGTCTGTAGTAACCCTGTAATAATACGACCTCCAGCAACACGGTCTGCTCACCTTTTCTGTGTTAGGAGTGTTCTCCTCCACACTTTGTGGCACCTTGTGCTGCTTAACTTGACTGCTCAGGTTCGCATGAGACTTCACACAGTTCACAACCGGAACCAAGTCCTTAAGGTTCATTTTATAGCTTGCAATATGTCTGTACCACCGACACACGTTAGGGTAAACTTCCTTTGGGGACTGACCAAGCATTTCAAAAACTGTAAAATCTGCACAACCTATGCTAAACCCTTCAACATAACTCCGATCTGCGAGAAACTTGTCCAATCGATTCACTCCTTCGTTTGATTGTAAATCACCAAACTTAGTACATAGATCATCAACTAAAGAAGGCATTGCTTAGCAGTCTAAAAAAAATCTAACTCTTGAAGAGGAAGACAAGTAGAAAACCCTCAAATTCTAAAAGAGAATTTTGGTTCAATCTGAAACAAAAATGCAATATATAGCTTGGCAGCAAGTTTTTCACTAGCCCAATATAGCTTGTCTAAGGCATTGTTTCATGAATATTTGCTAAAGCCCCTAATGAAAATAAGTCTACCATAAATAGTCCACATTAAGACAAATTAAAAATGTTTGGTTGTTCCAATAATCTACATGCAACATTCAGCGTTTTCAACAAACCCATTCGTGTTCATCATCATTAATCATCATTTATCATTAAAGTAAGTTTTTTATTCCATTTAAAATTAACTATAATTTTTAAATTTTTCTAATTTCATAAAACTGTGTCACTTGTTTTCTGATGAAGACTTCATGTTACTGCACTATGATACACCAAATACTTTAAACTGTATTACCAAACTAGGTTACAGTTTTTCTGTGGGGTGAAGCGAGCTCTTAATGAACCTTTAGAGATCCACATATTATGAATTCAGTAGGTTTTTAGAAGTGCAATTCATATTACTATAATGCACGGAGGCAAGCCAATAAACTCCCGTGTTAACCATATTTGATTCAAAAGTAGATCCTACTCATGTTCAAAAATTAAAAATAAACTTTAAACCAAAAACTATGTGAATAAGGACATTAAAAGATAATGGTTAAGCTTACATGAACTTGTGTTAATTTTGAACACCTCAAAAGTTTTAAAANAAATTTGGGCCTACACAGGGTTGTTCCTTTATAAGAGAGCTCCAAACTTGTTTGTAGAAGTGTCCTTGACCTACATTAATTAGAGTTAGATATGTTTCCTGTAAATATGTAGCTTTGTTTTGTCCAATTGTCTTGCATCCCTAATGGTGTGGCTGCTCTGATCAGCAAAGCCTCCTTCAGTTGAGATGCAGCTTATATTCACTAAGAAGAGGAAAACAAATCACCCATGCACCAACACCTTATTTTAAAACAAGGGTTTTCAACTAGCGGCCCACTTTTTGTGGCCCGCGCAATCATTTTAAGATTATTTTTTTTTAATCTCAAGAAAAGTTATGAAAAATATTTCATAGCAAGAGGCAAAAATGATCAAACGAAGTTGATAAATAATTAATAGTCGGCCGTTCTACAAGTTACGCACTGCATCGCACAGTGCAGGACCCGGCTAGAGTAGTTGGTCCCCTCCACTGATCTCACTCCCCTTTAGTCACTTAACAATAGACTCGCCCAGCAAGGTTTGCTGTCTACTCCTCCTGTCTCCACACACGCTAAGTCGCGCTTGCTTGACGTGTAGTGAAGTTTCACAAGTTACTGTCCATTTTGGAGGCTTAGTTTTGTGTTGAGTGTGAAGTGTACCGCTGCTTGAGTCTTTTACGTGTACAAAAAATGAGCGGAAACTCAAAGAAACGCAAAATTGAAAATGAAAACAGAATTTATAAGGAAAGCTGGGAGAGTGACTATTTAATTACTAACAACAGTGGGAAGCTTCAATGTTTGGTATGCATGAAAATTGTGTTTGTACCGAAGGAGAACAATGTTAAACGACACTACTCAACAATGCATGAGAACAAGTATGCAACATATAAGGAAGAAGCTCGACACGCACTGGTCGCAGACTTCAAAAATAAATTAAAACAGAAAACAGGTATGTTTAGTAAAGTCTTACAAATTAGTCATCTTCCCTGTATGCCTCCTACGCAGTGTCGCTTGAACTTGCAAAGGCAAAAAAAACCTTCACTGAAGATAGTCTTGTTAAAAAGTGTGCTATGGAAATGGTAAAGGCTTTTGGAGATGCTAAAATAGCTGAGAAATTTGAATCAGTGCCACTTTCCAACCAAACTGTACAGAGAAGGGTCATTGATATGGGAGAACAAGTAGAAAAATCGCTGATTTGATTGGTTAAAGAAAGCATGCATTTCTCACTATGCCTTGATAAAAGCACTGACCAGTCAGATGTCAGTCAGCTATTAATATTTGTGCGCACCACCTTCGAAGATTTCAGCAGTAAAGAGGAGCTATTTTATGTGTGCTCTCTTCAAGGAACAACAAAAGGGAGGGGCATTTATGATGCTGTTAAAAAATTGTCGACATAGTTGGAGGCTTCAGTAAATGTTCAGCCATTGTGACAGAGTGCCAGCAATGACAGGAGAGAAAACAGGTCTGACGGGATTGCTAAAAGAAAATGCCGTAACGTGTCCTATGATCCACTGTCTTATTCACCAGGGAGCGTTATGTGGGAAATCAATGAAGAAAACTGAAGTTTTTAAATTTGTGGTTAAAATTATTAATATGTTAAGAGGTGGAAATCGAGCCCTTTTGCATAGACAACTAAAGCAGTTTTTGCTGGAAATTGAGGCAGAATATGGAGACTTGCTGCTGTACAACCATGTAAGGTGGCTGAGTGCAGGAAAGTGCCTTGAACGATTTTTTGCTATTCGCAAGGAAATCCCTGAATTCCTTAATAAGTCTGTCTCGTCGGATACCACTGAACTAGAAGAATAAATTCAAAGCCCAGAATTGTTAAAGCAGTTAACTTTCCTAACAGACATGACAAATCACCTTAACACCTTAAACCTGAGTCTTCAAGGAAGAAACCAGGTGGTATCAGATATGGTGGGAATTGTAAATGGATTTCGAAACAAGTTAAACATTTTCATACGTTCTTTGGAAAACAATAAATTGACACATTTCCCTTGCTGTCTACAAATACCAGGAAACTATAGATTTTTCAGATCTTAGTTCACACATTCAAGAAATCATTGAAGAATTCAACACACGATTCAAGGAATATGAAAACACTGAAAAGCAGTGTCCAGCTTTACGTGAATCCTATTGGTGCTACAATCGAGGAACAAGAACCACACCTACAACTTGAGCTGTGCGATCTACAAGCCGATACGAAAGAAAAGGGAACACATTTTTTTAAACTGCTATCCAGCGAAAAATACCCAAACTTAAGACAATTTGGACTAAAAATGACTTCAATGTTTGGGAGCACATACATATGTGAAAGTGTTTTTTCTTCTATGAAACTCATTAAAAATCAGTACAGAAGTCGACTTACAGATTCTTTCTTGCTGCATCTTTTGAGATTAGCAACAACAGTGATGGAGGTGGACATTCGTTCATTGGTAGATGCAGCTGATCGATCACAGTACTCCCACTAAATTGTCCTTTTTTAAGATTTATTTTGACTACATTATTAATTTCAGTTTGACTTTGGGTTAGTTTTTTTTTTGTCATTTGTCTTCGAAATTCAATTGTTTTGGGTATAATAATTTTTGTTTATTTTTAATTTCACTCTTTTATGCAACTGTAAAACAGTGTTTTAAGCAATTAAAATGATTAAACCTTTGTTTCAATTAAACTTTGCATATTATTTCATACTGGTACTCTGTTCTATTTGCAGAGTTATACGAAAATTGGCCTATTATTAAAGTGCGGCCCGCAAACATGCCAAAGGTTTCCACTGTGGCCCTCGAGCCCTTACAAGTTGGAAACCCCTGTTTTAAAACATCAACACAGTTAAATGGTTTGAGGCAGGACATTTGTAATCTAAATAGGCCCTTACCTTGATTTTCTTACAAATGGTCATTTGGAGCAAATTATAAACATATTTTTTTGCAGTCAACAATGATAACATTTTACTTTAATATTTGTATTTGTGTTATTTTACAAGTATTAATAATATCTATGAAAAGTGACAGATCACATGATTTGATGTATTATATGTGAAAGTGGATTAAGTAACTTTTTCTAGCTCTCAGATGTGTCTATTCATAAGAAATTTGGGGTAGATGTAGAATGGTTATAAATAAAAATTAACCTTACAAATTAGAGAAAATGAAAAACTTAATATTAACACACAAGTTGTGCTGTATAGCCAAGAGTTTACAGATTTAGTCCCAAATTTGTTGCTAAACTTAATTTGTGGTAGCAATGAAAATTACTACCAATTTTTTTTTTCCATTCTTTCTTACACTAGTGTGGATGCACTTTCTTTAAAATGACCATTTCATCTCTAAGCTTTAGATTAAGTTGTTAATAAACCCTGTTTTAAAGTTTATATACTAATACAAAATTATTTACTGAGTGCTTACTGATATTGCATGTTATTTGAAACTGCAAGTATCCTTTTACAAAAATGCTAGTTACAATAAAATTACAGTAGTTATTTTTCTATTATTTTCATAATCATAAAACCCAAATTTAAGTTAGTCAGTGGCACAGGAACGAGGGGGTACGGGGGTAACTTTTACCCCCCCAAAAGAATAGAAGGGGGTAAAGTATCATTTTTACCCCCTCTACCCTCCCAAAAATAATATAATAAAACATTTAGATAATGTAAATATTTTGTTGAAGCAAGATACAAATTTCACACTAGTTAACATAATAAAAATAAAATGTTCTTGGAGCACACACTGTTGAAAACTCTGATAGTGTACATAAGCTACTGCAGAAAGAAGTTTTTCAATGCTTGTACGAATAAAAATCTATCTTTGCTCCACGATGAGGCAACATAGGCTAAATCACCTGTGTCTGCCTAATGCATACCCTGAGAGGTTCAACAAAATTGAAATTGCAAAAATAGTTAGTGGTTTTATAGCTAGTAACGAATATAGGGCAAAGGTGTATGGAAACCAATTTTCAGTGTTTCATAATTTTAGTTTAGCCACTTCGGATATAATTTTTCTTAATTTGTTTTGTGTGTATTAATTCTAATGTTTGGCATGACTAAAATAAATGAGAAAAATGTGCAATGGGACTGTTAAATACGGGTATCCCTCTTATACGCTATCTCTTTAAGCATTCTCGCTATAACACGATTTTAAAAAATGCATGGTCGGCTGTAATTTTGCAGTCACTCTGTGGTGGCGTGACCTTGTGCGCACACATTCCAGTGATAACAATTATCTTTACTGTACAGTTTGGTGTTAGGGGGGTGGTATTGACAACATTGGAGATGTATGGGCAGAAGTTAAACAGTCCTGTATGGAATTTGGAAAAATATCTGGCCTAAAGTTTCTGATTATCATGATTTTGATCCTGAACATGAGTTATCCAATTCGAGACATGGAATTGTTGACATAGCAATATGTTGGATTTGAGGACATAAACCAGGAAAATGTGGATGAATTACTACAATCCCACTCAACAGAAATCACCAATGAAGATCTTCTAGAAATGGAGAACGGCATAGAGGATGAAGAGGAAGAGCCTTATGTTGCTGAGCCTATCAAACAACTTTCAACAAAACAATTTGTTGATTTTTTAAGCACATTGACAGTACAATTAGAATTAATGAAGAGAATGACCCTAACTTGGATAGAAGCACCAAAGTTGCCAGAGAGGTTATGAGTTCTTTGGTTTGCTATAAATAACTCTATATAGAGAGGAAGAATGCTGCCCATCAGCTGAGTCTTGACCATTTCATCAAAAAAGTTTAAAATCGTCAGTCTAACGAACCACGACCTTCAAGAGAGCAAGAGCCTATTGTCCAAGGGCCATCAAGAGAACAAGAGCCTACTATCCAAGGGCCGTCAAGGGAACAAAAGACTACCATCCAAGGGCCTTTAAGAGATCAAGTGCCTAACGTATCAGGGCCATCAGGAGATCAAGTGCCTACCGTACCAGGGCCATCAAGAGATCAAGTGCCTACCGTACCAGGGCCATCAAGAGATCAAATGCCTACCGTACCAGGGCCATCAAGAGATCAAATGCCTACCGTACCAGGGCCATCAAGAGAGCAAGAGCTAACCATCTCAGAGCCTTCAAGAGAGCAAGGGCCTTCAAGAGAGCAAGGGCCTTCAAGAGAGCAAGAGCCTACTGTCCCAGAGACTTCAAGAAAGGAGAAGAGTAATAACCCAGATTTGCCAGATCCAGTTAATTTATCATGTGATTGAAGATTAACACTAAGTGTACCTGTAGCATTGTATTAATTAGATAAATTAATTAAAAATTGAATTTGTTTACAAATTTCAGGGGATTGAAGATTGACAAAAGGTGTAGGCTACCTAAAGTATTGTAATAGTTAGATAAATTAATAAAAATTGCATTCATTTACAAGTTCTAGGTTTTTATTTACTTTTTCCCTATCTCATCCATGTTAAAATCAATTCCCTTTACGTGTTTTCGTGTTATGCGATTATTTATCAGAACCAATGCCTCGCGTAGTGTGAGGGACAGCTGTATTACATTTTCCTGTTTGTTTTTTTTACCTAAAAAATTCTATCTTCTAGAAAAGCACATGAGTATTTTTACCCCCCCAAATAAAAACATTCCTGCACCACTGAAGTTAGTACCATACTGACAAGTAATCTAATCAACAAAATGAATAAATACTCATTTGTTGTTTCTTTTGTTGACAAACAAAACTACCCCGTTTAACATACTTAAATTAAGGGTTTAAATTCTAGAAGCAATTTTTATTGTGAAGTTTTATGGTTTGGATGTAGCCTACATATCTAGCAGGTTTATTCAAAGTATCACTACTAGCTTTATTTAATCTAACTTTATCTCTTTTAAGATAATTCAGTTTTTCTTTGAGGGAATGCTATAAATTTCACACTCCTTTGCACCTCTAACTTTAATATTTATTAATTACTATTAGTTTGTTTCTACACATTGAAAGTAATAATACGTGTCCTACAAGGCAAATTTTATAAAAAAAAAATGCAAATGATGATACAAGCAAGCGGCTATGCAGGCTTTTACTTTTGACAAAAGTAAATCATTTTATAAGGGGACCCCATTAAAATGTCCCTTACAACTCAAAAGAGCATCCATTAAAAAACAACAACATGAAAACCAAGTTTTTAAACAAAGTGAGCGCTGTGAAAGAATAATTCCCGAACAACCTAGGTAATCCCTTCAGTGAAACATCAGACAAAGTGATAAAAATTGATGACCACATAATATTTCCAGAAGAATGATAAAAAGCTCTCCAAACATGTAACACAAAAGGTTTTGAGTGCTACAAGTCTTTTGTCATGTCAAGATTTATGGAAATCATTGCAAAGAGCAAGGTGACTTTGAAATCACAAAAGACCATTAGTGCCCTCAGATCTGATGTCAGTTTGTTTTCAAAGCTATTAATTGCATGCCAGACACATAAGATGGACCTCGATAAAATAAATTTTGCACGAAAACCAGACATATCCACCTTCTCTTTAAGTTTGTTATGAGATGAGAACATGTATTAAGGCTGATGTGTCACATATTCTGGAAGGTATCATCGATAAAGATATATTTATAGTCTTAGCTGATGCTGTTATTTATGATGGCGGTGCTCTTGTAAAATCTTTACCTTCAAGTATAGGCCTACATTGGAATTCAACAGGACAGTGGTGAGTGATAGAAAAAACAAAAGAGTAACTAGGATCGATCGATCCTGTATGGGACATATACAATGATGAAGGTCTGAAGAAAGCTGTGAAGCAGAAAAAAGGAGATAGTTTACGCCATCAAGTTTCCGATAATGAAACATTATAGAAAAATTGGCCAGACTTTCTTAGGAACTCAGACAACAATAGCAATCTTTTCCAGATCCTTGAAGATCAGTTGCCAGGAATTAATATGACATGTCTATAGCCACACATGTTGAGTGCAATTTTGTTACTTCAGAAAATGCCAAATCCTGTATTTCTGGATCCTTTTCAAGAGTACTTCTAGAAGCTGATAGTAGACTTATCCTTCATGTTCACGATGCTGTTTTGAATGGTGAAAAATCCGTTATCATCCGCAATGTAGATACTGATGTGCTAGTCATAGCAATATCCTACTTCTTCATGTTGTAAAGGTTAGGTCTCGTAATGCTTTGGCTAGATTTTGGTGTTGGAAGAACAGGAGATATATTGCTTTGTACAGCATTGCAAGTGCCCTTGCTGAAAAGAAGTCTCATTCACGGGTCATGACTCCAAGTCATCTTTTCTCTTCAAATGGGAAAAATAAAGTTCGGAAGGCCTGGTTAAAGTTTGATGAAGTTACCTATGCATTTGCAACTTTATCAAATCCATCTTCAATGATTCCAGCGGACACATTTGATGTTTTAGAATTATATGTAATTCTTCTCTATGACCATGAGTGCTTAGAGCTCTCTATTAATCAGGTTCGCAAGGTTCTTTTTACTGTCTAAAGGTAAAGCATTGGAAAACATATTTCCTATTTCGGCAGCTCCTCGAAACCATACAAGGCGAGCTGCACACCAGACAGGGCATATTTGGAGGCAAGCATTTTACTCGCAACTAGTTATTCCACTAGCAGAGGAATGGGGATGGACTCTCAAAGATGAACAGTGGATTCCAAAATGGTGAAGGCTATCAGCGGTATCAGATGCCTGTCGTGAGCTAGTGAAATGTGAATTCAAGAAAGGATGTGGCCGACGTTGTTCCTACAGGACTGCTGGACCGCCATGCTCTCATTTGTGCAAATATTGTGCGTATACTTGCTCTGTACAAAGGTAAATTCATACCATAAGTAGATGTCTAACAAAGTTATTTTCATGCATATTATTTTTTCAATGAACATATGCCAAGCCGTTTTGTTAGTGAATATTGTTAAATCAATTGATAAGCCATTGATATTGTTAAATCATGGTTAGCAATTGATGAAAATATATTATAGATAAATAAATTCATTCTTATGTTTTTTTATAGAGACGGTGATGAGGATGTGATACATAATACAAATGATGAAAGTGAGGATGTATGAAGGTATGATCACTAAAATAGAATTTATTGAAAAATCATTGGGAAACTGTTTAAATCTAATCAAATATATATATATATATTTCAAAATATGTTTTCATAAAAACAATAATGTAGGTAACTTAGTTTTTTAGTAACACTGAGCTTACAAATGTTACGAATAAAATATTTTTAAGTAAAATATAAAAATAATTGATGTCAAGCATGTTTCCTGAAATAAAAATTTCCTGATTTTTAAAATGGTGGCATTTTAGTGGGTTAGGGGGCTCAATTAGGTCTGAGACTATTTTTTATGAATTCATCTCATCCATTAGATCAAAAATCCATTTTAGAATTTTGAAAAAAAAAAAATTGAAATTTTAAAAAATGGACACCATTTTGAGTTGTAAGGGACATTTTGATGGGTCCCCCCTTTTAAAATGATTTACTTTTGTCAAAAGTTTTATTATTATTATTTAGCACCGCGTCTTACTACCCATTGGGGTTATAAGCTTAAGTACTAATTACGCTAATGGATTTAGGAATTGGGAAGGTTGAATTTAGAGGAAGTGAACCCACATTTGCGTGGAGGGAGAGTGGAAAACTATTTAGGAAAAACTACCCCCAGTTAACCCGACCGAGATTCGAACCTCGATCTCCCTGTCCTTGGCAGTCGAGCTCAACACGACTCGCGCGTTACCCAACTATGCCACCGAGGCGGGTAAAATGTAAGGATTGTCAAAAGTAAACGCCTGCAAAGTCGCTTGATTGTATCGTCATTTACAGTAGTTTTTTTTCATTGAGACGGACTATAGGCCTAAGGTTAGCCTCAATTTATGGTTATAAAATGTTGTTTAAATATATAGGCTAGTGCTTGAATAGTTTAGTTTAGGCACTCAAGAATATTTTTCTGTAGCTGTGGCTTATACCAGCACAGAATTTAATTTGATTTTATTTATAAGTTTTTTTTTTCCTCAAGAGTTTTTTTAGGCTACATTTTCTCATACCAATCATCTTAGTTTTATTTAAAATTTTATGAGAGCCATAGGCCCAGATAAACTTATTTACTAAATTACCTAAGTGACTTTTAACATCAAATCATGTGGCAATATTTACAAAATTCATACTTGTGAAAAGGAGTGGTTAGATAAACACATTTTTGTAAAAAGATAGCCATTCCTAAATATTAATCGTTCATATAGAAACCATTTATTCTGCTTTTTTTAAAAACAGCTTAACATAGTTAATTTATTCTAAGACAAAATAATATTGCTAAGAAAATCTTATTCATGCGCCTAAATAATAATGCTTTACCTTGCCAAATTCTAATGTACTAAAATGCTGCTCGAGTCCAGGGTAGCCAGCTTTGACAAAATATAGTTAAAACTAACATGTTAATACAAATAATCCTAATGTAAGTTACTTATGGAACTTTTAAATAGAAAAACACTTGCATTGGCAGTCACATGGTTTAAGGTGTCGCTCTTGTATTAGACTAGACTGGCGATAACAGAAAGCTCAGGGTTCAAATTTTGGTCAGGTGTACTGAGAGTGGTTTTCCACTCTTCCACCACACAAATACAGGTACACTTCTTCTAAACTTAACCTTCCTTGTCACTAACTTTTTTGAACATTGCGTCTTACTACCCGTTCAGGTTATAAACTTATATACTAATTACACTAATGGTTTTAGGGATTAGTAAGGTTATATTTAGAGGATGTGTACCCGCACTTGAGTGGAGGGTGGAAAACCATTTTAGAAAAACAAACCTCTGAGATTCAAACCTCGATCTCCTTGTCATCAGCGATCTAGTCTACTGCGAGAGTAGAACATTAGACCACATGGCCAACCAAAACGGGTCTCATCCCTAGATCATGAGTCATTAGAACAAATATGTATTAACTGAACCAGTTTTAAGACGCTGTGCTAAAAAATTATAGAAAAAATCAGATAAATGTTGTCACAAGACAACATATGAAAAGGTAAAGTAAAACTCAATGGCACTATGGTAAAGATAGCTGCATTTGTATAAAAATCAACAAAGTATCTAGCTGATGTGCTTAGTAATGACTTGATGTTATTTAAGAAAGTGCATGTTAGAATCTGTCTGGGACTTCTATCTAAGAAGATTTTTATCAAGTAGGCCTACATAGTTGAAGTTTTGAGATTCCTTAAAATTAAGTGGTTTGCTGTGTTAATAACTATAACGTATTAAGTACCAGAGTAGACAAAAATAAAACAGTATATTTATAATTTGGAATTCTGCATTGTGTGAAGCTGGATTATATTTTCATAATTTCCTGTCAAAGTTTCACCACACTATTCACTTAAAAGCCTTTTAAAAGTTGTTACAAATAGTCTACTAAATACACACCATTTATAAGAATTATATATGACTAACTCTCAAGGTTTAGCTATGTAAAACTTATAAATAAGGAAGGAAATATGTTAGAAGACAAAACAAATACATGCAGGTATACTGTAGGTCAATCTCTTTGACCTACGAACCGAGATACAATTCCTGTAAAACGTGGTGTATTTGATTCTGGAAAACTTAAGTACAGAAACTGCATTCATTATGTCATATAAATAGATTTCTCATGCCTTTTCGCCATCCAAATCGAAATTCTTTCCACTTTGTAACACGTTGTCACCCATTTCTAAACAACACAAAAAAAGGAAATTTATAAATGTTGTCTGCTATGATCAGAGACAGGTATGCCACTTGTAACAACATAATGGTGTGGTAGATACCATGCTTTTATATGGCGGAAATGATGGCTATTCCACATAGTTCAAAGAACGGCCAATGTGCCGCTTAGAGTAATCTTTATATTTATTTCTACTTAGGCTTGGTTTATATTCATGCATAATTCATAACTAATAGTGAATAGTGTATAGTGTATAGTGCGCAAGAAGTTGAAATACATTATTTTAAATGATGGCGTCTATAATCGATTTATAGTGAATAGTGAAATAGTTCACAACACTGGTTCACAGTGCATAAAGTTGATTTAACTTTAACTTTTCTTATACGTTATGCACGAGTTGTAACCGATATTCTCGCGAGAAAAATCTAGCCAATAGGATTTATGGAAAACATAATTCGATATTTTTCAAATATTATTTTATAAGTTAGAAGTTATTTTGAAGACCAATGATTGACATATCCATAGAGGTAGTATCCTTAAAATACCACGCGCGCAAGGAGATCACCTCTCAAACAAATTACAATCGTTATGAATATTTTATTCACTACGTTGCATTATAAACCTTAGTAATTTTCTTATGAATTGTGCTCTATACACTATGCGCTATTCACTTTTAGTTATGAGTTATGCATGAATACAAACTAAGTCTTACGTACGCTTCACTTAGGTTAAATGTTAAATAGATGTTTTAAATGAGTATGTAGGATAAATACATACATAGCTAATCACACCATGCCTTTATGGGGTAGGCAAGAAACTGTGCTTAATAGTTCAAAAACAATTTCGTATTTAATCCATCCTCACTAACTTTCACCACACTTCCCTATCCTTGCATAGGTACTTCCTTCACGTCAACAACATTCAAACACCAAGTCATAAATGATTTTTTATTTTAAAACTATTGATGTTTTTATTTTCACAAATTCATCTACAACATTTAGCCACGTCACATTTTAATTTTATACTTCAAAATATAATTATATACGAAACACTTAGGTATACACTACTTTAAGAGCCAACAATAATAAAAATAGAACTAGTTTTAAAAGTATTCAAGTAGTAATTTCATTTTCATAACGTGTATTAATATGATTAATAATGCATTCTTGTATTTCTTCTCAATGCAATCCTTCATAACCAAATATAAAGTGTTTCAGGATGGATAAATTGAAAACAAACAAAAATCCTTGCCAAATGCCTATTTATATTAGGGATTTAAACACGAGATATATAAGATAGGATTCCTAGAAAATATGTGTCCAACTACAGCCCAGACAACCTATACTTCATTATAAGTATAATACCATATTATGGTATCGAAAGCATAACATAACAATTAAGAGCAAAAATGTCCTATAAAACATCTCATGAACAAAGGATATTGACATGTTACTCTGGTTTTATTGCCAAAAAAACAAATTAGTTACGTTACTATTTTGATATAAACTTCTAACTTTCACAGATTTAAAGTAGTGTCAATGACACATTATTTGGTTTTAAATAATGTACAAACCATTTTAAAATTATTATTTATCTTTAATGCTATCTATTTTTAATTTTAAATCCGTATAGAAGTAAATTATATTATACAAACTATACAAACTTTCCCTAGTTTATGATAACATTTCCCATATAGAGTTTTCTCTAATGTTTAAAATTTTATTTGGACCGCTTATGTTTAAAGAAATAATGCCTGCAATACCTGTTTAAGATTTTATATTGATTTGATTTACAATGTTAAAAATAACTTCATTACCTTATGCTATTTATTTTCAGCGACATATTCTTAGCACAGTTGTGAAAACATTTAATGGTAAGCAACATTTAGAAATATATAACCTAATGCGGTGCTTAAATTGAAACTAGAGCCAGAACATACCCCTGTGAACATAAACGTAAATCCCTTGAAACGTTTTTATGCGGGCCACATATTGGCCGCACTATACATAGTTAAAGTCCCCAACCTCGCCGTACTTTAAATTACCAAATGAAACAAAAAAATTTTCTACAGATTTAGTTAAACATGGCTATCTGATCATCTTGGACAGTAAAATTTGGCTGTAGACTGTACTTTACTCACCTAATGAGCTGATTTTGACTTGCCATTATACTCACCCTTCATTGATGTAGACATTAAAGATTCCCGCCCAATGGACTGGGTCAGATGGGGCCCACCCTCACCGGAGGTGCCTACCTAGCTTACCATCAGCTGAGCTGTGCTAAGCCACCCAATGCCATAATCAGCTAAACTTATTGTGCCTACATTGGTAAATAGTTAGCCTATCCCAAAACTACCTTAACCCACTGCAGATGAACTCTCAGCTGTTAAGGCTACCAACACCTCTCTCTCAATGACCCAGACCTTATTGGGTAGCTAAGGACAACCCCCCCTTTCCAAATCCTGGCTCCAGTGATGGGAGGAGTTGGTTCCTCAATATGAATGGCCAGCACCACACAGGAAGTTAGAAACTCAGCCGTAGGTATTGCCCAAGGTTAATCAATGTTGTATCACAAAGCTTCCTTTGTTGTAGACGTTGACAAATTAATTGTTCAACAACCCAGTTGATTCTTACTTAAGTTGGTCTTAACCTTTTTTCACTTAATAATTGCCACTAAAACAAGGTTGTAGCCAGGGAAGAGGGCAAGGGGTTAAACTCTATGTTCTACCCCCAAAATTTGTCAAAGATTCTAATTTTTTGGGTATATTATGGTTTTTTAAGCCCTTTAACACAAGACAAGAGTTATTTACACCTGGCAGCACACTCTAATATGGGAATTTATAAACCCTCATGGGTACAAAGTGATACACAACAAACTGGTTGACATCAAAGGACAAAAATGACGTGGATCAAGTGATCGGCGGTGAACCAAATTTAAGTGTATAATTTTAGCACATTTGAGTCAATTTTTATTTGAACTAAGTTAGCCTACTTACGAGTTCATTCACCATAGGAGTGGTGCTAACCGACATCTAGTGGAAGATGTAAATAAAATTAAAAGAAAAACATAGGTATCTAATTAAAATGAAATTGTTTGTTAAGTGTAAGTTTGGACTGCCAAACATGACAATAAATTAACATATGGTGTTGCAGATCATATGATTTGGAGATTAGATACACGAGAGTAAATCTGATAACTTTTGCTAGCTGTTGTTTACCTAAACTCCTACTGTACTTACTATACATGTCAAAAATGTATATATTTATAGCACTTCATCATCATAGACAACTGTTTCGAGCCTTTGGCTCTATTTTTGTACCATTCATCTTCCTTTAATTGCTTACATTCTTATCCACTCACTTGCACAACTTTTGTTACTACTACTTCTAAACTTCCCCTCTGAAGGATTACTGTGCTCCAGATTTTTATTGCTCAAGAAAAATCCATTGACCCCGGCTGAATTTGAACCCATGAACACATGAACATTGGGTCCTAAAGCGAGCCCTTTACGCCAAGACCACCGAGGTCAATGCTCTACTACTGTAATGTTTAATATAAATATATTCATGACTATACATTAGTTTGGGAAATATTAGGCTAGATAAAGTGCATTAAATTTGTTTATTAATTATTTTTATGCCACCTATTGATTAAAAATGTTCAAAGCTTACTTACTAAATAATAATTATTTTGAAATAATTGTTTCAGGCAAAAGATGTTTTTTGTCCGAGGCATACAAATGTCAAGAAGCTTGGGAAAGACGCTTGAAAGCACCAATTCTTCAAAAAATAAAATTAGGTGAAATATGAGATTTATTCTTTAATGATAATGTTAGTCTAAGTAGCAGGGCTTATCTAGTAGGCAATGTCAATTAGCTTAAGCTATGTGATGGTTTCTTAATAATTTTTAAAATATAAACCCCTTTTATAAGTAAGAATATCGACTGTCTCTGTGATGATCTATATATGTTTTCTCACTCTTCATGGAAGCTTATTAAATAATTAACATCATTTATTTGAAAGGTTTTTACAGTGTTTACATTAACATTGAATAATGCTACTAAATATTATAGAGTTTGCAAAAAATCCAGTTTCACTGTATAGGTGCTCTAAATGTCCATTCTTAATAAAATTAATGTATATTATCGATTCATCCTAGGCTGAGACTTGATGTAAACAAAGCCGCATGGAAGTCTATGCTCTGATTTACTACTGAACAGACTTTCAATGTTATCCTTTTGTTAAATAGTCCCTCCTTTGTTTTGTATTAAACTTGTTTTAAAATCACATTTAGAAAATTATTACCGTATAACTAAAATTATTCCTTCATTTGATTTGATTTAGAAATGATACTTTAAGCTTTGTAAGCGCTATTCGAATACCAGCAAAGTCCTGATTTAGCGTTTAGGGACCCCATGGTACAGTCTTTATCACATGTTAACGTCAAGTCAGCAACGGTCAGTTCATCTCGGCAGCATTAAGTGACGGTTGTGAGTGCTGAGTGCTTTCCATCTAGATAATATATATTTATTAAACATAAGACAGGAAATTTAAAAGTATTAAAAAATACAAAAATTCATAGTGAGCTACTTTGCTATGATACTGACTATATATGATCACGCCTATTTAAAATATTGCACCGGTGTTCCACCAATCATATAGGTCCTTTGCATAGTGATATGGGAATGTTTGTTTACTTCCAGTCTTGGGTTAGGGTGAACCAATAATAGCTACATTCACTGCAGTTATTAAAATTATGTTTAACTTTTTCCAGATGACTTTTTTTATGAAATTGATCTTATACATCAAAATGAAGGGAAAATAAGTGCAGTAGACATTGATTTGGTAAGTACATTTTATTTTGCCAAACACAATTTTCATTTGTTTTCTTTACCAAATCTTTTGACTTTTTCCTCTTTTAGTGTAATATTTTTGTACCAGAAATGTGTTTGTTCATTAAGTGTATTAGGCTATTATGATTTTTTTAAATACTGACATCGTTATAACATTTGGTATTTCTTTGTGTACCCTTTTATATTAGAAAAATAATTACAATAGAGAATGGCTTAGAGTTTAAAAAAGTGGTTGTTTTATAAAAGTTTCTATATTTGTTATAATCATAATCTTTTATTAAATATATAGTGTCAAAAACTTGTCTTCAAAATGTATAATAATATGTTTGTTACCTTTTAGTTTGCAAATGCGATCCAAGACGAATCTCATCTTGATGAATTGCAAGACTTAACCCACAAGCTGCGTCTGAGTGCCAACACTGGAAAAACGTTGCAATCAACTCACCATTCATTTATCCGCATTTTCCTCTCTTCGGGAAGACACGACGAACTGCTTCATATTCTCAATGACAGAATTAACTATGGTATTTTCCCCGATTATTACTGTTCATGCCTTCTAATGGACACATTCATCAAGAACAAAAATTACACAGGTTAGTTTGAAAATAAATTACTTTCTTACATTGGACGGGTTTAACATAATATTACCCAAATCAATGATTACATAGTCTAACGTGTCACTCTTGTGCTAGACTGGATTACCGGCGACGAGATCAGGATTTGAATCCCAGTTGAGTGTACTAAGGGCAATTTTTCCTAAATGGTTTCCCATGCTCTACACAAAAGCAAGTACATGTCCTCTAAATTCAACATTTCTCATCCCTATTAATTTAGAATATAACCCGAGCAGATCTATACTAAGATGCAGTGCTTTTTAAGAATAAAAAATAACATTTTATTATTATTATTATTATTATTAAGGGCAATTTAAGGAACTCCCTTAAAATTAAACACTAAATAGGTCTATATGTTTCCATTCAAATATTAAAAAAATACGTTTTTTGGTATTGGTTTTATATACATGACTTCAATTTCAATAGTTTTTTTATTACTTTCTCTCTATCTTACAGGTAGAAAAAGTATGGTGATCGTCAAAAAAATCGAACTCGAGATTTTGATGAATCTTGACGTTTCATGACTCCCTGAATCCGAAAAAGTGGTTTTTGAATTTCCGTCTGTCTGTCTATCTGTCTGTACCTCCAACTAGAGCCTAAACTATTTTACCGATTGAGCTAAAACTTGATATCTAGGGTATACATGGGGTTGCCCCGAGGGGTTTTTGGAATTGGATATTTACCCCTAAAATTAAGGGTAGTTTACTGAAGGGCAAAAAGAGAAAATCGGCTCTAACGATTTTGATTAAATTTCATTTATAAACATTAATAGATATTACAAACAAAATGGCTACTCTCAATATTTCGGCAAAATGGCTTTAAGGGCTCCGGTCTGATGCGTAAATTAACATTTTTTATAATAGCTCCGAAACTATTTGAGATATGAAAT
>CABFWB010000153.1:22939-38129 GCA_902151455.1 Timema bartmani | reverse complement strand
CCCCCCCCCCCTAAGACCTTGCTATCCACCTACAAATGAAGACAGACTTAATGGGTTTCATGTACATACATCGAGAGGTGTCAGTTACAAACCCATATGAAAAAATGCCAAAACTGGAAATGGCCAGATTTGGGAATTCCAGATTATCCCCAGATCTGGGTATATCTGGCCCAGCTCTGGCCAGGTATGGTTTTTCCTCATGGTGAGGATGAAGTTCTCAATGAACTTTCTATGAAGCCAAGGAAAATTAACATAAGACTAAAATGAATTAGATCAAAAGTGATTTTGTGAGTTAAGAGTTAGTGCAAGTTGCTCATTTGAATTTTCCGATTTTAGCTCGTAAAATAATACGAGCGAAGAAGGTATACAATTGTTACACAGGGTGCTAAGAGTGGTTTGGAAGGAGAACAATGTCCCGGAAGACTGGGACAAATTATGACGTTGATGTGCCGCTGTACAAAAATATATGAGAAAATACTGAAAAAGAGAATAAGAAATCAAATGAAAGGAAGATGGAGAGAGAAACAGCACGGATTTAGGGAATAAAGGTCTAGAGTAAACTTAGTCTTTGACATCTGATAGATAATAGAAAGAAGCTATGAATATGGAAAAAACTTGGTAAAGGTATTGATGGATGCGGAGAACGCATATGATAGTTTGGATAGAAATAAAGTTTGGAAAGTGATGGAAGAGACCGAAGTGGAAAGAGGAGTTGTAATGAGAGTAAAAAGCATGTATGATGATAACAGGAGTTGTGTTAAGATGGAGAGTGGGAGGACAGAGTGGTTCTAAATAAAAAAAATACAGTGAAGCAGGGGAGTTCCCTGTCACCATTATTATTTGTAATGTTAGTGAAAATGGTCATCAACAAAGTGGTAGGAAAACACGGGGAGGAAAGAAGAAGTCCAGGAACAACTACAAGAATGGAATGAGGAAGTGAAAGAGTGTAAGGCTTAGTAAAGCTATAAAGTTGAATGGATTAGCTCTGACAAAAGTTCAGAATGTAAAATACCTTGGAAGAGTTATTGTGGTGGAAGGTGAAAGTAGAAAGGATGTAATGAGAAGAAGACAACAGGGAGAGTTGTTCTATAGGTGTCTAAGAGACATGCTATGGAGAAGAAGTGCCCTTAAGGTGTAAGGAAGTGTTATACAAGGTAGACTTTGTACCAATTGTCGCATATGCGGCAGAAAGAAACACGGCCATTGAATGTAAGATAAACTAGGAAAGTGGAGGCCATGGGAATTAAGTTTGTGAGGAGCATGTTAGCTATCACAAGGAGAAGGGGAGGCCATGGGAATTAAGTTTG
Organism: Timema bartmani; assembly: GCA_902151455.1. NCBI lineage: Eukaryota > Metazoa > Arthropoda > Insecta > Phasmatodea > Timematidae > Timema > Timema bartmani. The sequence continues at coordinate 36,822 of CABFWB010000153.1, read as the reverse complement.
TGAGGAGCATGTTAGCTATCACAAGGAGAAGGGGAGGCCATGGGAATTAAGTTTGTGAGGAGCATGTTAGCTGTCACAAGGAGAAGGGGAGGCCATGGGAATTAAGTTTGTGAGGAGCATGTTAGCTGTCACAAGGAGAAACAAGATTAAGAATGAAGTTATCCGGAAAAGAGTGGGGTACAGGGAGTACATGAGATAGTAGAGGAAGCAAGACTGAGATGGTATGGGCATATAATGAGAATGGAAAAAGAGACGATGCCAAAGAAAATATTGGAAATGAAGAATGCGGGAAAAAGGCCATAAGGGAGGCCAAAAGATGGGAGGAGCAGATAACAGAAAGTGTTCAAGTGAGAGGAGGAGAATGGTGGAAGGATATAGGAAGATGGAGGCATTTTAATAAATTGACCCTGCCACAGGCTGAAAACAGTTGATGGTGGTGATGATAATGATGAAGAGGCATAGTATCTTTAAAAAAAAATCTCGTGTTTAAGATATCATTTCAAACTTTGCAGGTGTTCTTTATAACCATTAACACAGTCACCATTTAAGTATCATCTTTCCCACACAACGTGTTTAAAAAAAAGTTTAATTTTTATTTATTTTTTAGTTAAAATTTCTTTCGCTAGTTTCATCAGTGAATGTTAAATAAAATAAATGAGCTAATTTCATAGAAATAACCATGTTTATTTTTAAGCTATAAAATGGCAACTCTGATGGTTAGAAAAAGGACAGTGCCTACGGGGAAACCAATGGGCAGGAAAGAGATGGTAAATGTCCATAAGAGTCTGTACTGCAAACCTAACCTAACCATGCAATTATTTAAGAGTGGAATGGCCTATAGGTTTCATTATATTGGGACTCATCAGTAGAGACCCTGATTTATAGTAAATAAAATTATTGGATTTTGCTAAATAAAATGGATTTCAGTATAAAGAGTCGGTAAATAAAATATTTCTCTTTGGTTAAAAATGGTAACAAATCAACTCTCGTGGTATGGTGCAAACAATTAAAATAAACTGGCCAAAATTTGAATATACCAAGAAGAAATATAAGGTTAAAAGATAGTATTTAATTTGCTTAAAAATAGTTTCTTATCTGCTATATTTTTAAATATGTGCCTTTGGTCACAATATAGGGATTATAATTATATAACAGCTGATTAAGACATATTTGACCAATGTCCTCTTGCTGTGGGAAATACATTTTCTTGACTGAGGAAACTTTTTTGTTGTTATTGGAATGAAGTATTATTTAATTTGCATTTAAATCATCAAAATTGATCATAATTTGAATTTAATAGGTCAAGTAGTCAGTTTCAAAAACCGTATTTATTTTGACTTTGTTTTGCACATGTATTATACATTCAAAAATGATACAGTAAACTTTTAATATAATTTCATAGTCATTTTAATAATACTAAGCAAAAGTTCATAGAAAAATGTCTCGCAAAATTTTATTGTCTCTGCTCATCAGAAGGTAGTGTGAAACACACAACAAAATTTCCTAAAAGAAATTTTAAATATCTTAAAATTATATTATTTGAATCTTGAATTTGATATTTTTTAGAATCCTCAGACCTAGAATATTCATTCCTAAGGATTTGAGGGATTAAAAATTCAAGGGTCCCAACCCTATTTTTTTCTATTCTGTGCTATGAACATTACAAATTAATGTGCTCATAACACAAATCTGCAGTAATTGAATTGCTTGTTTTTATTTATTCAATTCATTGACCTAGGTCAAAATATAATAAACATTATTGCAATAAAACACTTTGTAAATTATTTTTAGTGTCGAAAGCTATAAAAAAAAATATATATATATATATATATATAGTCTTAAATAAAACATTCCAAGAATGAAAAATTATTCAAACTTTGATTTGGCTTCAAGAAGAGTTCATATAATTTGAATTAAATCAAACATTGAAAGGAGGATAGAAATGCAAGGCCTACATAACTACCAGAAAATTGTATGCCTCAATGTTCACAATTATTAAAACACAACAAAACACATAATTATGACTGATGCACCCTGAAAATTACATGACTGTGTTTTGTTGTGTTTTAATTGTGAACTTTGAAGCCTACAGTTTTCTGGTAAGTGTGTAGGTCTTGCCCTTATTTCCTCCTTTCAATGTTTAATCGAATAGAGCCATTTTTACTTTGTTTGAATATAGTTTGAAATTAAAAACTTGGCAATTTTTTTTACATCTGTTACCATTTCCAGCCTATGATCCGGGTCAAGTTTTTTTTATTCATGCCATATATTTTATTAGTTTGTTAAATAAATAAAAAAATAAAAATAACAGCTGACCAAATTAAAATTTTTTCTCTGAAACGTTACTGAAAGATATATAATTTCATAATAAAATAAGTATGAGATATCTATCCATTAAGTTTAATAAATTGGTTCAATCAATAATGTTTATGAATGAGTAGTACTTGTTAGGTAACAAATCATATAAGTTTTTTTAACATTGTACTTTAAAAATAAATTAATATAGCTCTATAAGGAAAAACTATTTTCGCTTTATGAGGTAAATGTATTATAGGTGGAAGGTACATGGAAGGTGGATAGAAACATATAAAAGGGGACGAACACAATAAACATAAAAGGAAGAAATTGGAAAATGGTAAAGAATGATACATTTTCCATTTCCTCCCTTTTGTGTTTTTATGGTTTCCTCTTTAAGGAAGTTGCATTATGCGTTTCACACTCCTCCCTAATGAGTTCCAATAGAATGAGACCTAGGTCGAGGGATTGGGCGGTGACATCGATTTTCTTTAAGATCAACCATTACCTCTTTGTCCAATGGCAGCAATGTAAAGTATGAACTGTGTTCTTCTTTTCATTGTAAAATCCATATTGTGTTCGTCCCCTTTTATAGGTTTCCATCCACCTTTCCTGTACCTTCTTCCAGATATGATTAAAATAAATTAATAAACTATCTGAAATCCTCTGAACATACCAGTACTTTTACAATGACTAGCCAAGAACTATATACCTTTTTTTTTCTTAGATTTAAATATATAATTGGATTAAAAAAAATAGACATTTCATTATTTCTCAATATGAGCATTTGCAGATCAAATACTACAAACACCATAGTTTGTATAATATATAGTATATTGTGCTTACACAAAGACAGTAATGCATAGTAGCGAAGCAAAGGCAACAAACTTGATTGTTTTTAGAGAGTAGATTTCAGTCTTGTCTCTTGAAGTCTTCCACCAGGATGGTAACCTTACGCTCATGGTTGCTCAGCCATTTTCCCATTTGGCGAGACGACTCCAGCTTACGGCGTACATGACTGATGAGCTGTTTCAGCCAGGTGGCAACCGCTGACGACCGTCGATGGATGCACCATGGCATGAAGGAAGCCACAAGGACCACCCAGTTCTCCGGAATGTCAGGGAACATATGAACCGCTTTCTGGGAGCTGCATAAGCTCGCTGTTGCTTTACCAGACAACAAGTGGCTCAGACTAACCAAAGACATTACCTGGTCAAACAAAGATAATTTGTGTTGTATAGTGTGTTTATTTTGAAAGGTGGCTTTGGAGTACTTCTATATTACAGCAAATTGCAGTAAAAGTAATAACAATGAAAGATGTGTAAATATTTTTGGACAAAAAAAATTACAACAATAACCTTGTTTTAGAATGAGATATACTTATTTACCACAAACCACTTCATAAGACTTAGAAGAAGATTGTAATTGTAAATATATGTTGAGATAGTAATGACTAGAGACCGGATTTTGCCTATTTGCCTTTCTTTTCCTTGAGTGTAAAACACATACAGTTGATATAATATTATATGCCTTTCATGTTAATAAGAGTACAAAATGTTAATTTTATAGTGCCTATTCTGTTGGTTTTTTACTATTTTATGAATAAGTGCCCTATCCTATCTAGGCTTTGGCCTTTCTCTTTTTCATATGTTATGTATTTTCTGCTGAAAGAGAGTCAATTTTCTTAGAAATTGTAAGTTGTGGCATACTTGTTTGGAGCAGGTTTGAAAATCAACACTTGTTAAATAAATAGCTTCCAATGAGCATACATCGATCGGGTGGAGGATGATGAAAGTAGTGGCAGACACCTTGAGAGGAAACAGAATGCTATTGCAGGAGAAAAGTTCAACTTCTTCAGAAATAGCAAATTTGAAATGTTGTCCCTAGACAATGTGTGAAGTAGAACTTGGCTTTTCAAAGTATAAAAAGCATTATATCTGTAAATACAGCCCATTTAACTACTGAAAACACCCACTTCAGTGGTTGAATGAGTTAAGGCGTCACTCTCGCAGTAGACTGAATAGCCGATGAAGAGAGAGCAAGATTCGAATCTTGGTTCAGTGTACTTAAAGTTATTTTTTACTAGATGGTTTTTCACTTTCCCTCCACTCAAGTGCAGATACACTTCCTCTAAATTCCACCTTACTAACCTCAAACATATTAGCGTAATTAGTAGTGTATAGACCAAACGAGTAGTGAGACATGGTGCTAAAAAACCCAGCAATGTGAATTGGCTGTAGGTAATAAAATAGTAGGTAGTAAAATCAATTTTGCATTGCCTAGTGTGTGCTTTTTTCCCCCTTATGTGCCATTAACTCAAAGTGATTAAAGTGTTTGATCAAGGACTGTAACAAGGACAGATTTACACTTGAGCTAACAAAGACAATTGCCCAGACCAGAAAATTTTGGACAGCTAAATAATTCCTTAAGGATGCCAAAGAAAGATTAGTTAAGTTGTGTTTTAAGTGCTCTTTAGTGTTCTCCAGATGGCTCTTGTTGAAGTTACCTTGGTAACATCCATAGAACTCCTGCCTAGCACCATGGCCCTCTGGGCACATTTACCAGCTGCTGCGGCCTTGTTTGTTGGGTCTAGTAGCAGCAGCAGTAGAGCGAGAGACAGCCACAGCTCGGGGATTCCAGGGTGTCTGTGCACAGTGTTGCTCAGACTACGCACAGCCTCCACACTGCGGCTCTGATCCTGTTATTACAAATATATGAATACTTTGATTTTGTTTAAAATCAACACTCCAAGCCACCAATATAAGGCATCACAAAGATAATTATTATTTCTTCAATATACATGTAAACATTTTAAAATGTTGTGCCTAAAAGTAAACAAAGGTTTTGCTTCCTTGAATTTCTCTTGTTACGGTAAAGATCTAAAACTGGCTTTTGTCATGTACACTGAAAAACATTAACCAACCACTCTGATAAATTGTTGTTCAGACCTGGTTGGGGTTACAATTTAATTTTCATTTGGTGCAAAATTAAATGGTAAAAGAGTGATTTGGAGCTAAGGCAATTGGCCCATTTCATTGCATAGAAATGCAGAGCCATGGAAACAAATGGTTAGCTTCAAGAATTTTTATTGTTTTGCAATTTCCTTTTCAGAAACGGTTTGTTCAAGAATAGAAGCATGTTGATTATGTTATACTTTATATACACACTTCCTCTACAATTTTAACAATGATCAAATATCAATTATTTTGATATTTTTCAATAGAAAAACTACCGGCTGCATAACAAAAAATAAAAAAATGTAACATCTAATAAACATTGATACATTATCTTAGAAGAGGGTTGAAAATATTACTATAAAAATATCACTCGTTCTCGAAAAAACTGATATTTTCAAACGTATGATTTTTCTGCAAGACCTGTCTGGTAGCTAGCACCAGCTACTGTTTCCGTGATCCATTTGTTTTTGTTGGCGCGGAAGGATACTTTGCTCGATGGTGAAGCCACGCCATTCCTTTCATCCTCCCGCCCACCATCCAATAAAATAGGTTTTAGACTTGCACTCGACAGGGCCAAGGGCCTTAACAATATATATGATTATATAAACAATAATGAAAAATGTATAAAAATCAATGAAATTTCAAACATATAAGAATGCTAAACAAAATTATATCAATAACTGTATATTTGAACCATCCTTAGCAAAACTAAACCACAATAGGAGGTCCAAATGAATAACAAGGGGGCAGAAAAAGGGTCAATAGAAGTGAGCGGCTGGAGTTCTTGTTATGAATGTCTGAGAATCAACATTCGAAACTCAGAACACGCAACTCACACCGGTTGCGGGAATGATATGTTGACGGTCGTCCTCAAAGAAAATTAAATATATGTACCCACAAAAAGAGATAAGGAAAACACACAAATGACCTAAGGGTATTATTTCTTTTCCAAACATTAAAGAAAACTTGAAGTCGCTTTGTTGATATTTATTGATAAATAGCATAAGTAAATATATAAGTATAGATATATAAATATTTTTGAACAATATATAGGATATTAAAATTTTTACAATGATAGCCGAGTTGGCAAGCGAATATATAACTTTATCCCTAACACAAACAGGCTCAGGCATGATATTATATAATTTAAAAAAAATTTAACTTTTTTATGATTGTTATAATCTTAGAGTGAAATAGACTTTGTTTAAATTTAAATATGATACTAAAAAATGAATTTCGCTTAAAATAATAAATTCATATCAAAGTATTTAAATATACCTGAAGAAAAAATAGGTAGGCTCTGAAGACGGCAATGTGATTGGCAAATTCAGGTTCATCTTTGTATGGGAGTAGCTCCTTGAAAGTAAGTTCAGAAAGATTGAGGTCAGAGTGCAGCATACCGAGGGCACAGGAGGCAAACAGTCCTTGCACAGAGGGAGGTTTCAACTGGATGCTGTAACATTTACATATGTTCTGTGATGTATTGGATATTTAAAACTAATGCGTTTTTTATTTCATTCAGATTATTTTCTTGATTTTACTGTAATTTAATTTTGAATATAGATGGCTGTGTTTAAATATAACGTTTAATTTAGTGTATTAAAGGAGGTTTATAATAACTAGCGATGGAGTGAATCCTATATTTATCGATTATAGGGGTGTGGAAAGCTTCACATATTTCGACTTCACTTCAAATATTTGTTTGCTTTTAAAGTAAAGTTCTAGATTTGACAATTAAAATGCTTCGCGCAAAAAAATTCAAATTTATAATACATATTTATGTTTTTTTTTTCATTTTCTGCCATAATTTCCATCATAAATTAGTGTTCACATAAAAAATCTAAAATGATTAAATTAAATTTTGTGACAATATCTTTATTTATCTTTTTAAGACGAAATATATGAATTATGTATAAAATATAGCCTTTTGTAAATTATACTATATTAGTAGCTAAATTTATGTGATTATGTAAAGTTTAATATTTTTACCCATTATTAAACATTTTTTAAATATTTGAACATCGATTCGGCTTTGGGAATATCTCATATTATCCAAATCGACTTCAAATTAAAAAAATGGACTTCACACAACCCTGATCAAATTCGACTCTTAAATTTTCTTTTGAATCTCAAATTCAAATTCGAATCCCCAAATCGTTAAAAATGTACAATTTTAGTGCTAGTGAAAAATACTTAAAATTTAATTTTGACAAATGATATTTTTTTGTCATGTTTATTAACTCATAAACAACAAATAGAACACTTTTTTTTTATCAAATTAATTATATTAGTATAATTTTGTCCTTTTTTTATATATAATTTTGTTACTCTCCCAACTACACAAGTCTATTAATCCTTTTACTAATTGCTTGAAATTGTTATTTGAAGTCAAGATATTCTTAATTGTATTGGAGATACTTTTTGAGATTTTTATGAATTTCTCAAATACCATTGGCTTTGAGGATTTGAGCATCCTATCTCTAATATATTCTAAATTCAGATTCAGATCCATAGGTAAAATGAAGATTCAGATTCAAGAAAAAGTGGATTCGACCAATTTTAATAGAATACATAAAATTATGTACCTTAAATCCACTACTGTTTCCAGCCTGTGGCCTGGGTCACTTTTTATTCAAGCCATATATTTTCCACTACCAGCTTGCTAGGCCTGTTGTAGCGTCATATGCCCTATAATCAAACTTATGACTAGAACAGGCACAACAACCAGTCCCTGGTTGTTAATTTATCAATGTGAAAGGGTAAATCCATATTTTCATCAATGATTAATTTTTCAGCCATGCCGGGAATTGAAACTGGGACCTTTACCTCATTAGTCAGACACGCTACCGACTTAGCTAAGGTGTCAAACTAAGTTGTTCTTTAAGAATATAAAGCTTAAGAAAGTGATTAGCAATCCATAAAATATTACTGTTCAGTCTATAACATAATTTCTTTGGATAAAATTGAAAACTAGTTCAGAACTACTAATAATGAACTATTGTGATGAACTAGTCACTCAATGTGTTGTTGCCCAAAGAAAAAGCCCAGCCTTAGGCAATTTAATATTACCTAGCAATTGGAGCTCATCAATGTATAGATTGACAGGTCTTTATTTCTGTTTTACTAAAAACATTTATTGGTTAAATTAATAGGGTATTAATGAAAAATTCTTATTATAGTTAAAATCTTTGGTAAAATTATTATTATTATTTAGCACCGCGTCTTACTACCCGTTCAGGTTATACGCTTAAGTACTAATTACGCTAATGGATTAGGAATTTGGAAGGTTGAATTTAGAGGAAGTGAGCCCGCATTTGCGAGGAGGGAGAGTGGAAAACCATTCAGGAAAAAACACCCCCAGTTCACCCGACCGAGATTCGAACCTCGATCTCCCCGTCCTCGGCAGTTGAGCTCAACACGACTAGCGCGTTAGCCAACTACGCCACCGAGGCGGGTCTTTGGTAAAAGTAAGAATTTAATCACCTTGGATCATACTATATTGTATAACATTTCAACACGCTTGATAACTTCTCACAATATTACAATTTAAGAGTAATGTAAAAAATTATGAAAAAAGAAAATCATATTGATTAAAGATATTATTTTTTATCAAAGAAAATGTCTTAGTAAGTTACAATATATCTCTATAAGGAAAACCTCTTTTCACTTTTTGAGGTATTATATTTTGAAAAAGATAAAGGAAAGGTGAATAGTGCTCGGGGCTTGTATAGTTGTATATATTTTTTATTTTGAACTATGCTGTTTTGTTTTGGCGCCAAGAAACTTGGTTTGGCATCTGTTATACACATTTTAACGTTTTTTACTCTTGTTGTACCTATTTAGAGTCGCGGGCACGCCATTCTCGTTTTGGCAGTTTGTCTAGTTTTTATCTTCGTGTGTCGCACTATCTAAATATTCCGTGGTTAAAATAAAAAAATATACAATCCACTTCCACCAAACATTTGGTCCATCCGTGACGGATTTTGAACCTTCCTCGAGTCATTTTATTTTCTCGTGTTTTGTGAACATTTTCGTTGTATGTCCTAATTGATATATAATTGGGAATCTTCTCGTGTTGTTTATTCACCAGTCATAGGCCTAGAATGATCGCAGCGTAATTATCATTTGTCACGGTCGCCACTACACTGTTTATAGGCCTATATCAGCTCTTATCATGTGATATCATGGGTGTTTGGTACTTCTCTCTTGCTTGAATGTGCTTTGTCACAATTTATGTGTGGATTTTCGCATGAATAATTTTGATTTGTGTAATTTATGGTAATGACGGCCATAATTTAAAACAACGCTTTCCAAGCCTTATATGCACGCCAATGCCATATTGAAACATTACATTTTCCACCAGTCTGTTGCTTACTTTGTCAGATTGTAAACAAACTTTAGTTTATCTGTTCTCGTGGATCGTGTTTATTTTGATGTAAGTAGTGAATTAATTTACAATGCCAAATTTATCATTGGACTCTGCTTTAATCAAGCTTACATGCGCCGAGTGTCGTATTAAACGTGCAGAAACGTTAACTAAAGCAAGAACCTAGACTACAAGCTTGTGAACTTTTTATAGCCACCTGTCAGGATCTTAAAGTCTAGTGATACCTACGAGATTGACCAGTTAACCGTGCAATTAAGTAGTAAAGACATTGATTGACTTCTACCTCGATGCACACGAGAAAAGACTTTGTGGCTTTTATAACATTTATTACTACATAATGTCCATCTTGGATCGGGTTAGTGCCACTAAATGTCCAGATAGCTCCACGCAACGACCTACCTCCTCAAATGCTCCTCGCGTAACTCTCCCGGCCATTCCATTACCACATTTTAGTGGTGATATTAAATTGTGGACCAATTTTTCTAATTTGTTTAAAACTCTTGTTGCTGATAACACTAACCTAACTAACATTGAAAGGCTATCCTATTTGAAGTCAGCAGTCAGTGGAAACCACTATCAATAGTACAGGTACTTCCACTCACCAACGGAAACTATCCTGTGGCATGGGATTTGTTAGTGAGGTGGTATGACAACAAAGTCTCATTGTGGCACAACACATTGATGCACTCCTACAAATACCATCGGTGTCTGCCAACTCTCCTACTGCGCTGCGTGTCCTTCTGTCCACACTGAGGGAAAATGTAGCTGCTCTTCATGTCCTGTGGTTCATTGGGACTTGATCCTCATCCATATACTTAGCAACAAATTAGACAATGCTCTTTGCGCTCAATGGGAGCGCACTTTTGTTGAACCGAAGTTACCCACTTTTAACAGCTTCGTAAATTTCTTGGAAAGATATAGTCATTCCTTTGAATCCCTGGCCTCGTACAAGGTCAAACCACCTCCAAGGTCGTCTTTCAATGCCAATGGTGGTCGAAGATCACATCTAACCAGCTGCAGTTATGGGTTCAACTTCAACTTCAACTTCACAGTGTGTTTTGTGTAATGCTTCCCACTCCTTGCACAAGTGTCCTGAGTACTTTCTCAAGGACCCAAAGGAGCGCTTCAATTTCATCAAGCAAACGAGACTTTGCTTAAATTGCCTTTGAGAGTCTTTATTACTCATCAAAACCATTGACTCTCAGATCCTAACATATGAAAAGCTGTACACTGTCTTGACCCAAATTGAAGTCACTCTCAATTCACGACCACTTTGTGCACTATCAGCAGATCCCAGCGACTTGTCATCACTAACCCCAAGTCACTTCTTAACCTTGGGACCACCACAGATATTACCAGTCTGATGTCACCGCCACTCCAATCGTCTGACGAGATGGAGCCTGTTTAAGCAAATCCACCAGTCCTTCTGGAAGCGTTGATATCAAGACTATCTCCCTCAACTCCAGCCCAAGCCCAAGTGAAGTCATCCACAAGACAACCTTCAAGAATGTGCCTTAGTCCTCATCAAGGAACCAAACCTGCCTCCACTACGTTGGTGACTAGGACATGTGGCAAAAGCATTCCCTGGTCCTGATTGAATAGTGTGTGTCATTCAAGTCTGTACTACACAAGGTGTCCTCACCAGACCAGTGGTGAAATTGTCCCGCCTCTCCACAAACTAATTGAAATATGAGTATTTCAAGGGGGGGGGGAATGTTCGGGGCTTGTATAGTAGTATATATATTTTATTTTATTTTGAACTATGCTGTGTTGTTTTGGCGTCANATGTTCGGGGCTTGTATAGTAGTATATATATTTTATTTTTATTTTATTTTATTTTGAACTATGCTGTGTTGTTTTGGCGCCAAGAAACTTGATTTGGCGTCTGTTGTGCACATTTTAACGTTTTTACTCGATTGATTTTTTTCCAAGAAGCAGCTATAACCTCTTTGTCCGATAACAGCAATGTAAAGTGTGAACTGTGTTCTTCTTTTCACTGTAAATAAATTTAATAAGCCATAGAATATTGATTTTACCAAACATACAATGTAATTTGAACCATTTACTACTTCGCTTAATTTACAATTTAACTAAGGATTGGTTAAGAAGTTACCAACCCATCCTCTCTTTTTTTAATCTCAACAATAATTTGCTTGATAGCAACTCAAACTATATATTCTTTCTTGTATAAAAATAAGGTGGCCCAATGGCTAAATAATTTTATAGTAAAGAAATTCAAAATGGAGTAATCCACTGTGTTTGTTATTTGTACTCTCTTCTTTGTGTTTGATAAAGGTAACAGTGCCGAAATATTATTCTATTTGTGTTAAAATGTGTGACTACTTCTACTATAGAAGACAGAAGAAAGGAAGATGTCACCTTTGTGTATTGGATTCTTCCCACATTTTTTCCTCTTTCCCTAGGTGGGCTTTCTTCATCAAATTTACTCTTGGTAGTTTATTTTTACTTTTTCTTTAGTTCTATCAATTTCCTTTACTATAAAATATATATTCTTTCTTGTAAGAGGTCAGGATGAAGAATGCAAACTTTTAAAAATTGCATCAGAGTTCACCTTGGTTAAATAGACCGAATAAAAAAAGTAATTGCATAGATGTTAGGTCCGAGTCAAGAAAGAATCAAACACAGCACCATAGTGTCCAACTTACCACTGGAACAGTAGTATCTTGGAATCTTCTACTCCCTGGAACATGTAGGTCATGGCTGCCATCGCTACAAGGACATGGGACTTGAAGCCATCATCTGGAGCAAGCCACTCCAGAGCCGTTTCATATGCAACATATGAATCTTCATACTTCTCAGCTAACAAAAAGTCACAGAATTGCTCTTGATTCTAGTTTCAATGAAACTTTAACAAACGTTTATTAGTGAAAATATAAATGTGTAGAGGTGGGAAAAGACATGTAAACAGTATTTATGAGAAGATACAGTGGCATTCACCTGGAATGAGGAAGAAAAATTCTTTTCACTGCAACCGGCTGGGATTGAGCCCCAACCTCCTGGGTTAGCAGTTGCACTATTAAAGGAACTCACCCTGTCAATGGCTGTTGAATTGACTAAACTGTTACAATTTTTAATACTCAAGAGCAAATTTACTAGAGCTGTTTGAGTGGATTAATAAGTTATCTAGGTCATTTTTAACTGCCTAACAATGAAGAGGAGATGGAAGGGGGAAAAAAAAGTTAAAACATGCCAAAACAAACCCATTCCTATCAAAATAAAATAAATCAATAATTGAAACTTAAATAAATATATATATATATATTTGAAAAAATGAAAGCCAAAACAATGGTGTTTTGATAACTTGAATCTGTATTTCTTCTTTAGGCTTGTATAATCAAACTGACAGTTGGAAAAAACAAAATGGTCTGCACAAAGGCAATTAGGCTTACTAGTAAATATATTATAGGGATTGTCACCAAGTTAATGATGCGGTCCTAAGGGAAGTTTTTATTTTGTAATGTCTCATCAATAATAAAAGGTATATTTTCTTTAAACTAAACATAAATACATGTTGAAAAATAACACCTGGACAGGTGATATATGGCGGAGATTTATGGCAATAAAAAATAAGAGGTCTTTGATTGTGAAATGGAAAAAGGTACAGGAAAGAGTGATGGAAATATAATAAAGGAAAAGGTCACACTAAAGCTTTTATAATTAAAAGAACAACTCGGTTCATACTTTACATTGCAGCCGCTGGACAAAGTGATAATGGTTTTCTTTTGAAGAAAATCGATCTTTACTGTCCAATCCCTCAACCTAGGTTTTATTCTAGTCGAGGGTGGCAACAGTCGATTTTGTGCCAGTAATTTAAAGTGGTAGTTGATTTATTCTTTAATTGTAAAAGCCATTGTGTTTGCTCCCTTTTAAGAGTGTGACAAGTCTTCTTTTTCAATTCGATGCGATCTCGAATATATAAAATATTCTCTAAGTGATATAAAAATTTTAATTTTTTTTGTTAGTTGTTTTATGATTGAAAAAATATTTATATGTAACTTTATGCCCTAAAATTACTTAGAATTGTTTTATTGCACAGTTATTGTTTGTAATATTTTGTCTTAATATTGTCATCAACGGCCTCAATTGGAAGGCCTGTTAGTATAAACATCTGATATTGTGAGTAGTGAGTGACATAACAAAAGGTATGAGTGTTATTGTTATGAAACAGTAAACAACCAAACTAGAAGCGCTGGAACGTGAGAGAGAGATGTCGACAAGCCATA